>JZKD02S1676102.1:89245-109939 GCA_000966675.3 Picea glauca | reverse complement strand
TCTCCAAATGAAAAATATATCATTAATACTAAATGAAATATTGATATTTGAATCTTATTTTATTGTACATTTTTTTCTATTATCTCCCCTCATATGAGGATGGGGATGGATATAAGGTTGGGGGTGGGGGGATATAATAGATAAAAATGTATGTGGGGGTAGGGTGAGATGATAGAGAAAAATATATTGAGGGGGTGGGGGAGATAATAGATAAAATTGTATATGGGCGTAGGGGTGAGATGATAGAGAAAAATGTATTATACAATTTTCTCTATTATCTCCTCCACCCCCATTGTAAGATATGGGGGTGGCGGTAGATAATAGAGAAAAATGTTTATGGGGGTGGGGGGAGGTAATAGAGAAAAATGTATTATACAAACAAGATATTTTAAATCAAAAAAAATAAACATTTTGATTTTTTGGTTTGTCATAAGCACAATTTATTTGCCAAATTACACTAAAATATGTCCTCTCTCAAATTCATGAATAAGACCAATGTAGAGTGAATCTCAAAACTTAAATGTGTGTTATGGGTAAACTTGATAATTTTTAATTGGGAAAAAATTATAATATCTAACCTAACATTTGTATATCCATAAAATTATAAGAGAAATACTAAAACCATAAAGCCGTGAGAGTGACTGCGAAAAAAATACATTACATAATACATTGACATAAGTGACAAAGGAAGATTTTTTGCATACCTCAGTTGCATTTTTCCAAGCAACAAGGTCATTGTGATATCTTGATAAATGTCTCCATCTCTCCCACTCAGTGTCTTCTCCATAATAACAATGTAGCTTTCCCTCCCGGTGGTCTGGTTTCCTTATGTGTTGGTATAGTTCTGAAAGAGAAACTGTGATGGTATTGTTGTGCAATTAGAACAACATATGAATTGAATTGTTTTTTATTAAAACGGTTATTATTGATTAAAAAAGTTCTTCTTGGTAAGTATAGGATACCACGTACCTAAACGTTATGCGTACCTAAACTTGAAACGTGTAAATGTTAAATGATTTATTATTATTTCATGGAAATTGATAATCCACCATGGTAAATTATTAATTGTGTTATGTAAAAGTTAAAATTTAAACAAAAAAAGTAATGAAAAAAGTACAAATTCATAAATGCAAGGGACTTAATGTTGTCAATCTTATTCTTTGATTTCGAGACAACAATGAGAATATTCCATCATCTTTAATTTGTGGCCATGAGATCAAATTTTTTAGTTAAAATATTGATTAATCCATTGATTCCAATAGGGGGGACGCCTATTGGCATAATAAACCAATTCATTTTTTTTAAATGTATCATCGATATATAAAGTATATCTATTTTAATTTAGAATGTATTCTTCTAATTTTTTTTTAATATTAAAAAATCTAATTAAAACAAATTTACATTATCAAATATATAATCAAAAGATTATTGGGTTGAGAGGTGTTTTATACACCTCATTATGATGGAGATTTGTCATGAAGTTGAAATGTGACATACATGCATAACCAACAAGGATCCATAATAGATAAAAATGTATAACGGGGGTGGGGGGATATAATAGATAAAAATGTATTTATGAGGGTGGTGGTGGGGGGAGATAATAGAGAAAAATGTATTATACATTTTTTCTCTATTATCCCTCCCTACCCCCACCCTCATATTATCTCCCCCAATCCCCACCCTCGTATTATCTCCCACCCACCCCAACCTCATATATGTTGGGGTTGGGGGGAGATAATATAGAAAAATGTATAATACATGTTTCTCTATTTTCTCCCCCCACCCCCATATAATACATTTTTCTCTATTATCTCCCCCTACTCCCAGCCTCATATTATCTCCCCAAATTTTTCTCTATTATCTCCCCCAAACCCCACCCTCATATTATATATCCCCACCCTCATGCTCATATTATCATATATGTTTGGGTTGGGGCCAAGGGGAGATAATAGAGAAAAATGTATAATACATTTTTCTCTATTTTCTCCACCCACCCTGTAGTGTAGCTAGAGAGGTAGTGCGGGGGGGAGCAGGGGGGGCATAGTGATATTAGTGGAGACCATTCAATGTAAGTTGGATTAGGTCCAGTATATTATTAAATAAGGCCCGCTTTGGTAGTTAGATATAATAAATGTAAGAGGACTTTCTAAAAGGCTCTACTTCTAGAAGGTTCATCCTCTATAATGTTCTTAGGTGGTTAGTAGAACTATATAAAGGGGTTAAAAAAAAGTAATGAGAGGTGAAGAAGAAGTATTTTAATAGAGTTATATCTCATTAGGAGGTTCTGCCCTCGAAGAGGCAAGTGAATAGGAGAGGATCCCTTCCATAATAGGATCAATTGTATGGTGTTTCTCTATCTTAAGGGTTCATAATATTAAAGTGGGAGTTTTTATATATTGTCTCTGAATATTTGTGGTGTTTCTATATTCAATTATTTGGAACTTAACAAGTGGTATCAGAGAACTTTCTTCGGACACAAAAAAGGGAAAATTTGTTTTTCTATTTTTGTAGATTTGTTTTAGCAAAGAAAGAGAGGGTCACGACATTCCGGATGATTTCTGTAGATTTCTGTAAAAAAATTGTAGAAATTGGTTGTATATATGAGTTCCTCTCAGAAAAACACCCAATTAAAAAAAAAAAAATTGTCTGAAACGAAATCCGGGAAGTAAAATTATCGGCATTTTAAAATATGTTATTTTCAGGGTTTTTTCGTGGATGGCCACATGAATTTTTTGATTTCTATAGTAGATGGGGATGAATTTTCCAAAAACAAATTACATATATGAGTTACGCTTTCAAGAATAGCTAATTTCAAAAACAAATTACACAAATTGGAGCTTTGGACATGAAGATGTCGATGATTCAAAATAAACCATTTTTTAGGGTCTTTGTGACAGTTGTAGGATTGCAGAGCTCATTAATTTTCATAGGGTGCTCAGATTGCTAACAGATCAATGTCATTGGATAGAAAATTTTAAGATATTTATTATGGTATCTTATATGTGACATTTCCAGTGGATGTTCTCTCTTGAATCATGGAAGCCATCAAGACAACATTTCAAGAAATCAAAGTTGAAATGCAAAATACTTAGGAGAAATATATTCAAGAGCTTAACATTGCAAGGCAAGGAAGGTATATTATGCAAAAAATTGGGGATGAATGCAATCAAGAAGCATATGCTTGGTATGATTTTGAGGTCGATTGTGATGATTGGTATATGGATAGTTTTCATTTATGGGATGACAACCACTTTTATATTTTATTTGATGACTCTACTCCACCTTATGTAGAGAACATCAATGTGACAAATCAGGAGCCATTTATAACTATCAATGTCCAATTTTCATATTCTCCAGTGGTATTGTTCCTTCCAGATTCATCTTCGATCCTTTCTAACTATGTGGATGGATCTACATATTACAATCCACATGATCAGTGTAGACCTTTGGATAAGATTTATATTGAGTTTCGATATCTTCAATGTGGATTTCACATGAGAACTTGGATAGGGGACCCAGTTTTACAGTGGAGGTTGGACTACTTCAGCATGATGGTTTTCATTTCTACATGGGACCCTGGTTCTCCAACTTATTTCATCACTATGGTCTACACTTATCCATGGGACCATGGTATATGGTTGTACACCCTCATAATGAGAATTGAGGACAATTCTTTCATAAGGGGGATGGAATGAAGTGTAGCTAGAGAGGTAGTTGGGGGCCCAGGGGGGCCATCACTAATACATATGTATGGAAAAATTGATGTTGTACTCTGACAGTATGGATAAAATTGGTCATACTGTCGAATTTTATTTGCAATTTTTGTATTTTCTTTTTAATTTCTTGACGTTCGTTGGCTATCTGACTAAAGAGACATACACGTCGGATAAACTATGGTAATGTCACTTTCCTCATATATCTGACGTCCTAAGGCACCATCACATATCCGATGATTGACCGAGTCAAATATCCCCTTACCAAGGTTTGACAAAGTCAATATTTTTGAACATTAAGCAATGTCTCTCTGGTCATCAACTGTTAGAAATCCAACGAAAAAAGTATATATAATTAAAAAAAAAAAATTAGAGATGTTTGACATCATTGCTATACTAGTCACAGTTTGCAAAGGTTATTATATATAGGGGATATTTTTTGGTCCAAATAGAAAAAGTTTTTATTTTGTTAATTGCATTACAAATAGTTAAACTATTAGGTTGATTTTTGAAGATAATCATCACTTAACGTTTGGTAGGGGAAAATGTCACATAAAATGCCCCCAGGAGGACAAGGAGATGTGAGATTTGCATTGGAGGATTTGGGTGATCAAAAATTGTATTTCCCTTGTAAAAAGTGCAAGGGTTATAATAGAAGGAGACTTTTAATAAAAACAGCTAAAAAAACATTGTACGAAGTATGGACACCTTGAAGGTGGGCATGAATATCCTCCCTTGGTAAGCTATTCATTATATGTCTTTATATTGTAGCTTGTTTTTGTAAACGTTTATATGTTAAATGTAGAAGAAAAATAATGAATTTTTTTTCTTTATGGATATCTTCTATGTACACAACAAATTGAGAGTAAGTTAAGAATAGAAGAAGTAGACATAGGATGTATATTATAATTAGGGTTTAGGGTAGGGTTTAGTGGTTAAGGGGTTTAAGGTTTAGGGGTACAAGGTGTAAGGGGTTAGGGGTTAATATTTTATTGGTTTAAGGGTTAATAATTCCATCAAGGCTCAAAGTTTAATGGGTTAGTGTTCAAGGTAGGTTTAGGGGGTTTAGCTCCTATGGGATTTAGAGGTTAATGGTGTTTTAGGGAGTAAGGGTTAGGGATTAAGGAGTTAGGTCGGTTTAGGGGTTAATAGTTTAGGGGCTTAGGGGGCTAGGTCATGTTATTGGTTAAGGGTTTAGGGGTTAGGGGTTCAGGGATTAGGGGTTAGGGGGAATGGGGTTAAGGCATTAAGGAATAGAGGGATAGGGTCTGAGGGGTTAAGGGATATGGATTAAAGTGTTAGGGGTTAATGGTTTAGAGGTTAGAGTTGGTTTAAGGGTTAGGGATTAGAGGCTTATATAAGATGATCTAATCCCCTTATAAACCTTGGTCTCCAAGTTGTGGGAAATTTTCCATCGACTTAAAAGTCGTGGTCACCAAGTGAAATCACGGAACAATATGAAATAGTTGTGAAGGTGAAATAAGAATAGGTTTTTTTTGCTAGTTGTGACAATATATATCACAAAGTGTCTCTCTTTCTATATGTCAAGAAAAATAACATTTTTCATATATTTTTCAACATATTCATAAATTTCACAAGTTTCATCATTGATTTGTTGTCTTTGTTTCTCTCTCACACCTAAGTTGATTTCTCCATATAGAATACCAACTCCTAAGTACCCCTAATCGTTGGATGAACAATAACATGTTAACCCCTAATCCCTTATCCATTGACCCCTTATAAACCCCTAAATCATTAAGTACCCAAATCCTTGACCCCTAATACTCCCTCAGCTCTCAACCCCATATCCCCTCAGCTCTCAACCCCTTATAAATTAAACTATGGTATCCAAGTTTGACCCAGGGAATTTTCCATCCACTTAACACTTGTGGTATCCAAGTGAAATCAAGAAAGAATATGACATAATGATGAAGACGAAATAAGAATATCATGTTGTTTTTTCTAGTTGTGACTATATATATCACAAAGTGTCCCTCTTTCTACATGTCAAGAAAAGTGTCTATAGTTGTCTTTGTTGTCTTTGTTTACCTATATTATTTTAATTTGTCAGTGTTTATATGATTTTAATATTTTTTATATACATTAATATTACTTGATTGTTTGTAATTATAAAGGAACGATGCCCTAGTGCATTTCCCATAGAGGAAGATGTGGTTGTAGTACAAGCACTTGTTCAGGAACATGGAGAAAATATTGAAGATCAAGTTAATGATCCTATGGAAGAAGATGATGATGCTAATAACACGGTTGAAGAATATGGGACAGGTATAATTATCTAGGGGAAATTTAATAATGTTGGAATGGATGATGATGATGATCAGATTGATGGTGTTTTTGATATACATGTACTTGAGAAGGCAACACAACCTCTTTCTGAAGGATCCAAAACAAGTCTTCTCTCTGATATATTGTTGTTAGTGAACTTAAAGGTTATGAATGGTTTGTCAAACACTTGTGTCACACAACTCCTAAGGTATGTAATATATTTTGTCATGACATTTAGTAGATGATAATAAAGGTTTTATTTTTTCCTCTATTTTTATTGTTAGTTGATCATCTGTAAAATTTGGATGCAATATGTACGATTAATATTCTTTACATTAACAAGTATTGATTTTTTGTGTTGTATATTGTTAGGTGAATTTATGTTACCACCGTCAAATGTTTTATGTCGCGCATACCAAGATTTACATGCCATTATAAAAGATATTGGAATGGAGTATCAAGTTATTCATGCATGTCCCGATGATCATATTATGTATTATAGAGAACATGTGTTGAAAGAAGAATTCATAAAATGTCAAATTAGTAGATATAGAACCGATCAAGTAACAAAAAACGTGCCTCGCAAGGTTCTTTGTTATATTCCCATAATTCCACGTTTGCAGTGATTGTTCAAGGGAAAAACCATAGCACAGTTTATGGATTACCATGCAAAGAACAGAAGTAAAAATGGTGTTCATGTAATGCCTGCAGATGGATCTACATTTAATAATATCGAGGAAATATGGCCACATTTTAATGTCGAACCTCATAATATTAGCCTTTCATTGACAGCTAATGGTTTCAATCCATTTGGAAAGCTCATATCTACTTACTCGGTGTGGCATGTTTTTGTTATCAACAATAGAATTCCTCCATGGATGTCAATAAAGAGGGAGCACATAATGTTGTCAATGATTCTTCCAGGTATTTGTTTAGAATAATTTTTTCTAACACAGTAACATCTCATTTGTCTTGTTTGTTTCATAATTATGTCTTGTATTTTTTTGTTTACTCATATATGTTATTATATATGTCTTATAATTATGTTTGATATTTTTTTTATTTACTCATATATGTAGTAACTATCTACTGTATATTTAATCAATTAGGTAAGTACCAAGTCAAATATATAAATGTATATATTGAGCCTGTTGGGAGGCCTCTTAGGCTCTTGTAATAGTCATCATAATTTAAGACATAAGTAAATATAGGAATATATATATGCAATAAGGATAAATATGTAAGTAAGTACAAGAATGTAACATAAAGGATCTTAATGAATGATTAGTTGGAGAAAGTAAAACCACTCCAACAATCTCTCATATGTATTTATACTCATGAATAAGGAATAAACGGTGGATTGGTTAACCTTCCCAATTACTCACTCTTTCATGAGCATATGTCTGTTGTGCTTCAATATAGTCTCTCTCTGAATGTCGTTGTAATCTTCAATATTACAACATTGGCACCATTGCCTCGATTGATTTCTACTCAATCATGGATGTTTCTACCCTTTGATGGATTGTGTATGTTGCTTGTGGATGCTACTTGATTCAAGAAATCATGAGTCTATCTACTCAAGAAAATTTGGAGTTGTTTTCTTATGGAAACAGTGAAGCTTCATTGAAGAGGATCCTAGAGCAGCATTCTTCCTTAGTGGGTGAGAGCCATAAGGAAGAATACCTACAAAGTGTTCGTTTGAACCTGGGGAAGAGGAATATGATGCAGGATCATCTCTCCACGACAGCCAGTCAGTCAGCCATCCATGTCAACAAATTCAAATCGCGTGATGAAGAGAGGCGTTGTCCTCGTTTTGATTTAGAATTGAATGTAATTAAATGTTTAAGTTGTTGAGATATGAAGTCATGCCTTTGCACAGGATGTAGATAAGAAGACCTTTAATGTTTTTAAGGCTAAGATCTAGATCCGGATAGCAGACTAGACAGCCCATTCAATGTAATTGAATAGGGTAGGTAGATTGGAGGGAAGAGCTCGAAGATCCCTTCAGGTAAAAAGAGATTAGTATCTCATTTTAGGAGAGTATGTGTGGTGGAAGAATATAGAGATAGGAATCTATGAGTAGAGAGTAGAAGAGAAGGAGCCCAGACCTTGTTACAGGCCGTGCTCAGGAACACTTTGTAAATATAGGCATTTTCCATATTTAATACAAAGAGCAGTTTTTCCTGCATGATTATGTGTTAAATGGATGTATGTGAGTGTTCTTTACATGATATGAATGTATGTTGTAGATGTATGATGTAGGTTTTCATTTGCAGGAGTGTGTCTGATTTCAGGTGAGAGTCTTTGAGGTTTCATGTCAGGAGGACATGACAGAGTACTACGGTCTCTGAATACCAGTGCACTGAAGCACTTCTGAATTCTACGGATTCATGCAAAGATGTGTTGCGGCACAGAACTGGAATCAACTACTCAGAAAAGACCTGTGAGGTTGTTGAACACCTCAAGAGGTAACGTTGTGTAGGAGATACATAGTTGCAGACAGGATCTCTATAGGAGTTCTGTGAAGCTCTGCCAGGTGGGCATTGAGTAGATACAAGGAGTGTATAGGGGAAGAACTCTGTTGTGAGTTCTTAAGAAGTTAGAATCACGAATAATTCTTGACGCTCTGTCGGGTGGGCATTGAGACATTGTGCAGATAGGCACAGGGAGAGGAGAACTCTTTGAGTTCTATATTCTGAAAGAAGAATCCACAGAGGGATCTTCGTAGGGTTATTGAATACCTGGGAGGTACTTAGCAGGAGGTTTCTTGAGTAAAGGATAGTCAGGAGGGCATCTAAACTCCCCATTTGAGGGAGAAAGGTAAGAAGAACTGAGTTTACTCGGAGGTCGAAGCTACAGGAAAGATCAGGACAGATAGCACCTTCGAGTGCATGTGAATACTCTACAAGGGCACATGAGTTGAAGAATCCTTCAAGGACTCGAAAGGAACAAGCTCAGAAGGAATAGCGTCGTTGAAGAATGCAGGTGAGGACTCTGATTATGGAGCTCGTAGAGGAGACATAACAAAGGTTGAGGCCTTTGAGAATTGGAAATTCTTCCAAGTCTCGGAAGAAAGGGTACGAGCCCAGGAGATTGTGGACCGTCGGATGTTCACATAGATACCCATCATCCATTGGATTGGTCGGAAGGTGCATGGGGTTTAAACCTTCTCAAGTCGGGCAAGAGTCCCGACACATATCGGGATATCGAGATGTTGGGAATCGGGATATCAGTAATCCCGTGGACAGGAGATTGGGTAAGTTCACAGTGAAAACCCCGATACAAACCTGAGCCGTCCATCTATTGGGGACATGTGGCAAGATCGGGAGAGTCCATTGGCATATTAGGTATTCTATGGACAAAAATTCCATATGTTTCAGAACTTCGAAGTCCGAAACCCCGAAAGGAGGGAAGTGCCATTTGTGGGGTCTAGCTGACATCATATCAGGATATTAGAGATTCCGTGGATAAGAGGTATGATTGTGGTCATATAAGAGAAGGTCATGTGGGCCAAGACTTAGTCCCGAGGGCTAGCCATGGATGGAATTGTTTCGGCACTTCGTAGATTTGGTGATCGGGAGATCACAGAGACGGTGGTTCTCATGACATCGGGGTCAGGAAATCTTGAAACTAAAAATTAAGTCGGGGAAGCTCACAATTGAGTGCAGAAGAGCCATGTGGGTGAATAAAGGGACCTGGGGATTAGGTTTCATCGGGGATTCCAGAAGGGAATCAAATGAGCCACTTCGGCTCATGAACAGTTGGAACAATCCCACGGGCGTCCGTCTATGTCACCAAAGTGGTATCATAGTTTGAACTCTGTTTGTATATTTCAAGCAGAGGAAGAAGGACAGAGCACTGGAAACTCTGTGGTGATTGTTCGCAGGTAGGAAACAATCAAGAAGACAATCAGGGGGACTGTAGGATGAAGATGGAAACACTCAGAGTATAGAGTGACAGCAGCAGGTTTGCTAGGAGAGCAGATAGAGGCAGCAACATGGTTACTGAAGGCCATAGCTATGCTAGAAGAAAAATCCCAAAGTTGATGAGTACAGTCGAAAGGGGAAAGGAACTTGCTGACATCAGGGAAAGAATGGAAGATCTTGAACTGTGGATGCAACAAAATACCAAGCCGATATGGTTATATGAATGGCCCATGGTGAAGGCAAAGGTAAAATGGCTAGTCAAGGAGTTGATGGCTAGAAGACAGCGTAGACTATTAAAAGGATGGTTGATGCATGCTGAAAACTTTGACGGACCTGAGGAAATGGTTCAGATATGTAAACCAGAGATTGGGAGAGATATCGATGAAGAGAATAAAATGGGATCAGCTAAAGATATCAAGGACTGCCGGGAGGGAAGAATAGAAATTCCAAATTTCCATGAGGGAAAAGGGTTGAGATCACTGTGAGATCTCAGGGACTGTCAGGAGGACAGCCAAGGAGTTTCACATTGCCATCTGGGCAATGATATGAGATCGTTGCAGGATCTTGAAGACTTCCATGGGGGTAGTAGAAGCATCCCATATTTCCAGGAGGGTAGGGATGAGCAAATGAGACTACCTGAGAGTCTCATAAACTCAGAGATGAGTTTGGATCAGCAGGTGCAGCTGACAAAGGATGAAGATTCATGTGGTTTTCCAAGCCATGTGAATGAATATGATGACAATTTAAAAACTTTCACCATCTGAGAGGACGATCAGAGGAGGCTTATAATGATTGGGGTAATCAAGATATTCCTACCACTTGCCCAAGGGGAGGCAGAAATCTGGGTTGCAGATGCGGCAACAGCAGAAAAACAATCAACTATGACTGTCAGAAAAGAAGAATTGGAGCAGATATTTGAAGTTACCCAAGAAAGAGAAGGAAATGATAATTCTGAGGAATGGCTCAACATATTCAGCCAAGAAGCTGAGGAAGTTGTAGCACTGAAGCTGACAGCAGAAGAAGCAGAAGAGGATGATGAGCATTCTGAGGAATGGCTCAATATTTTCAGCCAGGAAACTGAAAGACTGCAACATGGGATTTTGTAGCAGAAGAAGAAGAAATAGACAACATTAGTTTGACTGATTTGTATGAACAAATTGAAGCCCTGGAGAGAAGGGTGAAAGTGCAGGGCATGCACATCCAACAGGTAAAGTTGGAAGCTGATGAAGAAGGCATGGGAGATCACAGTGATCTGCCCATGAGCCGAAAAATTTTGTAGTTGAGGAGACTGCATGAACAGAGCTAGCCATTGGAGCAGCTGGATGAAGTGATCGACATGATTAGAGAGCTAATGATTCGTTCATATGAAACTGTCAGCAAGGAGAAGTTGAACAGAAGGGAAGTAGCAGCAACGCAGCAGCAGGGAGATGAAGCGGACGAACAACTTTAGAGGATGATTTGGGATCCAGGAGGATTTCAACATCAGAGATGGGAAGCTCATGAGCAGGAGCTCATGAATTTTGTAGTTGAGGAGTATGATGCAGGAGCATCTCTCCACAATAGCCATTCAGTCAACCAGCCACGTCAGGGAATTCAAATTGCGTGATGAAGAGAGGCGTTGTCCTCGTTTTGATTTAGAATTGAATGTAATTAAATGTTTAAGTTGTTGAGCTATGAAGTTGTGCCTTTACGCAGGTTGTAGATAAGAAGGCCTTTAATGTTTGTAATACTGAGATCTAGATATAGATAGCGGACTAGACAGCCCATTCAATGTAATTGAATAGGGTAGGTAGATTGGATGGAAGAGCTCGAAGAGCCCCTCAGGTAAAAAGAGATTAGTATCTCATTTTAGGAGAGTATGTGTGGTGGAAGAATATAGAGATAGGAATCTGCGAGTAGAGAGAAGAAGAGAAGGAGTCGAGACCTTGTTATAGGCTGTGCTTAGGAACACTTTGTAAATATAGTTGTTTACCATATTTAATACAAAGAGCAATTTTTCCTGCATGATTATGTGTTAAATGGATGTTTGTGAGTGTTCTTTACATGATATGAATGTATGTTGTAGATGTATGTTGTAGGTTTGCATTTGCAGGAGTGTGTCTGATTTCAGGTGAGAGTCTTTGAGGTTTCATGTCAGGAGGACATGACAGAGTACTACGGTCTCTGAATACCAATGCACTAAAGCACTTTTGAATTCTGCGGGTTCAAGAAAAGATGTGTTGCAGCACCGAACTAGAATCAACTACTCGGAAAAAACCTGTGAGGTTATTGAACACCTCAAGAGGTAACGCTGTGTAGGAGATACATAGTTGCAGACAGGATCTCTATAGGAGTTTTGTGAAGCTTTGTCAGGTGGGCATTGAGTAGATACAAGGAGTGTATAGGGGATGAACTCTGTTGTGAGTTCTTAAGAAGTCAAAATCATGAAGGATTCTTGATGCTCTGTCGGGTGGGCATTGAGACATTGTGCAGATAGGCACAGAGAGAGGAGAACTCTTTGAGCTCTGTATTCTGAAAGAAGAATCCACAGAGGGATATTCATAGGGTTACTGAATATCCAGGAGGTACTTAGCAGGAGGTTTCTTGAGTAAAGGATATCCAGGAGGGAATATAAACTCCCCATCTAAGGGAGAAAGGTAAGAAGAACTGAGTTTCCTCAGAGGTCGAATCTACAGGAAAGCTCAGGACAGATAGCACCTTCAAGTGCATGTGAATACTCTGCAAGGGCACATGAGTTGAAGAATCCTTCAAGGATTCGAAAGGAACAAGCTCGGGAGGAATAGCGTCGTTGAAGAGTGCAAGCGAGGACTCAAATTGTGGAGCTCGCAGAGAAGACATAACAAAGGTTGAGGCCTTTGAGAATTGGAAATTCTTCCAAGTCTTGGAAGAAAGGGTACGAGCTTAGGAGATTGTGGACTGTCATATGTTCACATAGATACCCGTCGGTTGTTGGATTGGTTGGAAGGTGCATGGGATTTAAACCTTCTCAAGCCAGGAAAGAGTCCCGACACATATCGGGATATCGAGATGTCGGGAATCGGGATATCGGAAATCCCGTGGACAGGAGATCGGGTAAGTTCACAGTGAAAACCCCAATACAAACCTGAGTCGTCCATCTATTGGGGACACGTGGCAAGATCAGGAGAGTCCATCGGCGTATCGAGGATTCTGTGGACAAGAAGTACATACGTTTCGGAACTTCGAAGTCCAAAACCCTGAAAGGAGGGAAGTGCCATTTGTGGGGCCTAACTGACGTCATATCGGTATATTGGGGATTCTGTGGATAAGAGGTATGAGTGTGGTCATATAAGAGAAGGTCGTGTAGGCCAAGACTTATTCCCAAGAGCTAGCCACGGATGGAAGTGTTTCGTCACTTCGGAGATTCAATGATCGGGAGATCGCGGAGACGGTGGTTCTCATGATATCGAGGTTAGGAAATCTCAAAACCTGAAATTAAGTCGGGGAAGATCACGATTGAGTGCAGAAGAGTCGTGTGGGTGAATAAAGGGACCTGTGGATCGGGTTTCATCAGGGATTCCAGAAGGGAATCAAATGAGCCGCTTCGGCTCATGAACAGTTGGAACGATCCTGCGGGCGTCCGTCTGTGTCACCAGAAGACCTACAAACTTCTCATGGATTGTTCTGCGTGGATGTTGATAGATGTTCAATGATTATTGCTCATGGATTCTACTCTCTTGAGAACAATCATGTGCACATAAAAGACAAGAATAAATTACAGAGATGATTTTCTATCAAATAATTCCTAATGCCTATGGAAATGAAGATGTCTGCAAATACACAATTTTTCTTGCACAGAAGATATTGTCTCGATGAATAAATTTATGATAATGTTTTCTATGGAGTGATAGTCAAAACCACTCATTTCTTGTCAAGTCTACATGGAAAACATATATATTTAAGTTATAGCATGGTTATAAGGGAGGCACGTCTACCTCATGATGGTAACTATTTCAAAATATGGCTCAGAACAAAAATAATTACATTTATTCGCCACGTAGATATGGATGAGAGGTCAGAGAAATAATGGGAATGTGTATTAATTAGATTCTATTTAGCCACATGGATATATTGAAGCATGATTATTGATTTCTTAGGTTCTAATTCGCCACTTATATATGATGATATTGTAAATTCTAACCTTGTACAATGTCTACTGCAAACAGATATTCAGAAAAGATACAATGGAAAATACAAACATTACACAGAGATTTTTCCCCTGGAAACCCAAACCGAGAAAACCATCATATTCTATATTCATTCATTGTGATACATTATTTACAATACAATATACATATAGGAACCAGCGGCATCCAAAACCCTAACCCAATGACCTGGACTAGTCCAAAACCCTAATTCCTTAACCGGAAATAGAAAACCATCAGCAAAAACCATGTGTCAAAAACCACCTAAATACATGACACATTTTCTGAGGTAGGTGTCACGTTTCCCAAGGCAGAAAAAAATTCTACTTAGACACTACTACTCGTGCAAAGAATATAACACATACCCAACATATATGTGATTGTTTTTACTTAGATTTTATTTCACCACTAATCTATGTTGAGTTGACTTTGTGCGCACCAATTTATATGTATCACATGTCGATTTTGGAGTTGGCTTCTTGCTCTTATAAATTTTTATGATGGTTAGATCGTAGAATTGTTTTGAAATTAAAAGTAATGCATGCGATTACCCTACGTCAATGATTAGCTTGATTGATATTTGAGTGTTTTATTTTATAGATTTCATATAATATATGATAGTTAAAGATTGGGACTTCTTGCGCAATGGATTTTATGTCATGCGTGATGATTTAGAGTTTGTTTATGTTTATGCCTTAGTTTATCATTGCATTGTCATAATGTGGCGAGATGATTCCTTGTGATTGGATCATCACGTGCATTTATCGATAAGTGAATATGTTAAATTGGAATTAGATCATTTTCTTACCTTGATAATGTTGTTGTTTGATGTAATTGATGAATGATTTAAATTGATTTTTTTTGTTACATGTATTAGTTACTAGAATGCTTACGCCTAGATGATCATTGATGATGTTATTTAGCTTAGTCGGTTTGGACTTGATTGTGTCGGGTGGGATGTAGAAACCTCCTTGTTCCTCATAAAAATCGCCATCCTTGAGACCTTAAATGGTCAAAATAGATGGGAACCTAGGCTTGAGCATTTCATATGTGTCCTGGAGGTCCTAACCTTGCAGGGTAGGATGGGCGGGTTAGTCATTTATATTATCTATCTGAGTAAATGTTCGTAAATTGCTTCAGGCTTCATGATGTGCTAATATGGTATGATTTTTATGTTTATGTGTCGCATGAAATTAATTCATTGTGATATCATCAAGTTGTGTCGTTGTGAATTTATTGTAGACGTTATTGTAATAATGCTTTAAAAAAAAAAACTAACCTGATGTACATTGTTTTTGTGTCGTAACAGTCGGGGTCGTTAAAACGACTATTATTGATTAAATAGTTCTGCTTGGTAAGTATAGGAGACCACATACCTAAAATTTATGCATACCTAAACTTGAAACGTGTAAATGTTAAATGGTTTGTTAGGTTTTTTTTAATGCTTCATGGCAATTGATAAGCCACCATGGTAAATTATTAATTGTGTTGTGTAAAAGTTAAAAATTAAACAAAAAAAGTATGAAAAAAGTACAAATTCATAAATGCAAGGGACTTAATGTTGCCAATCTTATTTTTTGATTTCGAGACGACGACGATAATATGCCATCATCTTTAATTTATGGCCATGAGATCAATTTTTTTAGTTAAAAGATTGATTAATCCATGGATTCCAATAGGGGACGCCTATCGGCATAATAAACCAATCCATTTTTAAAAAATGTGTCATCGATGTATAAAGTATATCTATTTTAATTTAGAATGTATTTTTTAATCTTTTTATAATATTAAAAATATAATTAAAACAAATTTACATTAGAAAATATATATTATAGGGTTGATAGGTGCTTTCTACACCTCATTATGATGGAGAAGTGTCATTAAGTTGACACGTGACACTCACACATAACCAACAAGGATCCATCTTAACTTTGGATTATCTTTTGTGGAGAGGGATCGAGCCCCTTGAGGTGAAAAAATTATTTGTATTGAAAAAACTTAAGGAAAGGTTAGTACCTCTAGGAATTTGATCCTTCTCTGCTCATGATAATACTAGAGTTAATATGAATCTACATTAGTAATAAAAAAAATAGTATAGTTGAATGGACAAAAATAAATAAATTTTCCATCAATTATATTCTTAGTCAATATATATCTACATGGTATGGATTATATAACTAACTCATTTCCTAAGAAAAATTGTAAATCCTACATGGTATGGATTCTATAACTAACTGATATTTTTAGTAAAAATTGTGAACCTTACATCAAAGTGTATAAATTTATTATAAATACTAAATAAGCTAATATGGATTTACAATCTCTTTAATATTGAAGTATAGAATGCATGTATATTTTCTCCATACAAAAAATATAGCATTAATACTAAATGAAATATTGATATTTGGATCCTATTATATTAACATTTTTCACTATTATCTCCTCTCTCCCTCACCCTCACTCTCATATATCCCAAAAATGTCATTAATACTAAATGAAATATTGATATTTGGATCCTATTTTATTAACTTTTTTCTCTGTTATCTCCCCCTGCCCTCACCCTCACCCTCATGTATATGTTTTCCATACAAAAAATATATCATTGATACTAAATAAAATATTGATATTTTAATCTTATTTTATTAACATTTTTCTCTATTATCTCGCATGGCCCTTCTCGTCACTCTCATATATATTTTCTCCAAAAAAAAAAGTATATCATTAATACTAAATGAAATATTGATATTTGGATCCTATTTTATTATACATTGTTTTCTATTATCTCCCCTCACACCCACCCTCATATGAGGATGGGGTTGGATATGAGGGTGGGGGAGGGCGAAGATAATAGAGAAAATTGTATGTGGGGGTAGGGTGAGATGATAGAGAGAAATATATTGATGGGGGTGGGGGGGATAATAGAGAAAAATGTATATGGGCATAGGGTGAGATGATAGAGAAAAATGTGTTATACAAGTTCCTCTATTATCTCCCCCACCCCCATCTTCAGATATGGGGGTGGGGGCAGATAATAGAGAAACAATTATATGGGAGTGGGGGTAGGTAATAGAGAAAAATGTATTATACATTTTTTCTATTATCTCCCCCCTGTACATTTTTATCTATTATCTCCCACGCCCCCACCATCAAATATGGGGGTGGGGGTAGATAATAGAGAAAAATGTATATGGGGGTGGGAGGAGGTAATAAAGAAAAATGTATTATACAAACAAGATATTTTAAATGAAAAAAAATAATCACTTTGATTTTTTTGTTTGTCATAAGTACAATTTATTTACCAAAATACATTGAAATGTGTCCTCTCTCAAATTCATGAATAAGACCAATGTAGAGTGAAATATGTCCTCTCTAAAATTCATGATTAAGACAAATGTAGAGTGAAAAATGTCCTTTCTCAAAACTTAAATGTGTGTTATGGGTAAACTTGATAAGGTGTAATTGGGAATAAATTATAATAGCTAACCTAACATTTGTATATCCATAAAACTGTAAGAGAAACACTAAAACCATAAAACCATGAGAGTGACTATGACAAAAATACATTACATAATACATTGACATAAGTGAGAAAGGAAGTTTTTTGCATACCCCAGTTGCAGTTTTCCAAGCAACAATGTCAATGTGTTATCTTGATGAATGTCACCCTCTCCCAATTAGTGTCTTCTCCATAATAACAATGTATCTTTCCCTCCCAATTGTCCGGTGTCCTTATGTGCTAGTATAGTTCTACAAGAGAAATTGCGACGGTATTCATGTGCAAGTAGAACAACATATGAATTGAATTATGTTTTATTAAAATGGTTATTATTAATTAAAATAGTTCTTCTTGGTAAGTACAGAGACCACGTACCTAAAATTTGTGTACCTAAACTTGAAACATGTAATTTTTAAATGGTTTGTTATATTTTTTTTAATGTTTCATGGAAATTGATAAGCCACCATGGTAAATTATTAATTGTGTTATCTAAAAGTTTAAAATTAAACAAGAAAAACTAATGAAAAAAGTACAAATTCATAAATGCAAGGGAATTAATGTTGCCAATATTATTCTTTGATTTCAAGACAATGACAACAATATGCCAGCATCTTTAATTCGTGGCCATGAGATCAAATTTTCTAGTTAAAATATTGATTAATCCATTGATTCCAATAGAGGGGACGCCTATCGGCATAATAAACCAATCCATTTTTAAAAAATGTATCATTGATATATAAAGTATATGTATTTTAATTTAGAATGTATTATTTTAATCTTTTTTTTAATATTAAAAAAAGAATTAAAACAAATCTACATTAGAAAATATATAATCAAAATATTATTGATATGGGAGGTGATTTCTACACCTCATTATGATGGATAAGTGTCATGAAGTTGACACGTGACACACACACATAACCAACTAGGATCCATCTTAAATTTGGATTGTCATTTGTGGAGAGGGATCAAGCCCCTTGAGGTGAAAACTTTTTTGAGATTGAAAAAACATGAGGAAAGGTTTATACCTCTAGGGATTTGATCCATCTCTCCTCATGATAAATCTGGAGTTAATATGAATCTACATTAGTAATACAAAAAATAATATATTTGAATGGACAATAATAAATAAAAATTCCGTCAATTCTATTCTTAGTCAATATATATCTACATGGTATGGATTATATAACTAACCCATTTATTAAGAACAAAGAACAAATTGTAAATCCTACATGGTATGGATTCTATAACTAACTCATTTTTTTATTAAAAATTGTGACCGTACATCAAAGTGTATAAACTTATTATAAATACTAAATAAACTAATATGGATCTACAATCTCTTTAATATTGAAGTATAGAATGCATGTATCTTTTATCCATACAAAAAATATAGCATTAATACTAAATGAAATATTGATATTTGGATTATGTTTTATTAACATTTTTCTCTATTATCTCCCCCCGGCCCTCACCCTCATATATCGTTTTCCATACAAAAAATATATCGTTAATAATAAATGAAATATTGATATTTGAATCCTATTTTATTAACATTTTTATCTATTATCTTTCCCGGCCCTTGCCCTCACCCTCATCTATCTTTTCTTCAAATGAAAAATATATTATTAATACTAAATGAAATATTGATATTTGAATCCTATTTTATTAACATTTTTCTCTATTATCTTTCCCGGCCCTTGCCCTCACCCTCATCTATCTTTTCTTCAAATGAAAAATATATTATTAATACTAAATGAAATATTGATATTTGAATCCTATTTTATTATACATTTATTTATATTATCTCCCCTCACCCCCACCCTCATATGAGGATGGGGATGGATATGAGGGTGGGGGTGGCAGAAGATAATAGATAAAAATGTATGTGGGGGTAGGGTGAGATGATAGAGAAAAATATATTGAGGGGGTGGGGGAGATAATAGAGAAAATTGTATATGGGCGTAGGGGTGAGATGATAGAGAAAAATGTATTATACAATTTTCTCTATTATCTCCCCCATCCCCATTGTCAGATATGGGGCTAGCAGTAGATAATAGAGAAAAATGTTTATTAGGGTGGGGGGAGGTAATAGAGAAAAATGTATTATACAAACAAGATATTTTAAATCAAAAAAACTAAACATTTTGATTTTTTGGTTTGTCATAAGCACAATTTATTTACCAAATTACACTAAAATATGTCCTCTCTCAAATTCATGAATAAGACCAATGTAGAGTGAAATATATCCTCTCTCAAAACTTAAATGTGTGTTATGGGCAAACTTGATAAGTTTTAATTGGGAAAAATTTATAATATCTAACCTAACATTTGTATATCCATAAAATTATAAGAGAAATACTAAAACCATAAAACCATGAGAGTGACTATGACAAAAATACATTACATAATACATTGACATAAGTGAGAAAGGAAGATTTTTTGCATACCTCAGTTGCAATTTTCCAAGCAACAATGTCGTTGTGATATCTTGATGAATGTTTCCATCTCTCCCACTCAGTGTCTTCTCCATAATAACAATGTAGCTTTCCCTCCTGGTCGTCTGGTTTCCTTATGTGTTTGTATAGTTCTGAAAGAGAAATTGTGATGGTATTGTTGTGCAAGTAGAACAACATATGAATTGAATTGTTTTTTATTAAAACGGTTCTTCTTGGTAAGTATAGGATACCATGTACCTAAACTTGAAACGTGTAAATGTTAAATGGTTTGTTAGGTTTTTTTTAATGCTTCATGGAAACTGATAATCCACCATGGTAAATTATTAATTGTGTTATGTAAAAGTTAAAAATTAAACAAAAAAAGTAATGAAAAAAGTACAAATTCATAAATGCAAGGGAATTAATGTTGTCAATCTTATTCTTTGATTTCAAGACAACAACGAGAATATTCTAGCATATTTAATTTGTGGCCATGAGATCAAATTTTTTAGTTAAAATATTGATTAATCCATTGATTCCAATAGGGGGGGCGCCTATTGGCATAATAAACCAATCCATTTTTTTTAAATATATCATCGATATATAAAGTATATCTATTTTAATTTAGAATGTATTCTTCTAATCTTTTTTTAATATTAAAAAATCTAATTA
>JZKD02S1676102.1:26333-87924 GCA_000966675.3 Picea glauca | reverse complement strand
ATTAGGTCTTCTTACATCCGCCTTATTCTATTTTATTGAAAGGCCTTATTAATATTGACCTTTATTACATCTGAATACATTGATCTACCTATGTGCAGGTTAGGACCTTAACACTCTGAATATTTTTGGTGTTTCTATATTCAATGCTTTGTAACTTAACAAGTGGTATCAGAGCACTTTCTTCGGACACAAAATAGGGGAAATTTGTTTTTCTATTTTTGCAGATTATTTTTAGCAACGAAAAATAGGGTCGCAACATTCTAGATGATTTCTGTAGATTTCTATAGATTTCTATAAAAAAAATTGTAGAAATTGGTTGTAGATATGAGTTCCTCTCAGAAAAACACCCAATTTAAAAAAAAAAAAAAAAAAAAATCATCTGAAACGTAATACGGGAAGTAAAGTTATCGGCATTTTAAAATATGTTATTTTCAGGGTTTTTCCGTGGATGGCCACATGACTTTTCTGATTTCTATAGTAGATGGGGATGAATTTTCCAAAAAAAAATTACATATATGAGTTATTCTTTCAAGAATAGATAATTTCAAAAACAAAATACCCAAATTGGAGCTTTGGACGTGAAGATGTTGATGATTCAAAATCAACCATTTTTTAGGGTCTTTGTGAAAGTTGTAGGATTGCAGAACTCATTAATTTTCATAGGGTGCTCAGATTGCTACCAGATCAATGTCATTGGATAGAAAATTTTAAGATATTTCTTTTGGTATCTTATATGTAGCATTTCGAATGGATGTTCTCTCTCGAATCATGGAAGCCATCAAGACAACATTTCAAGAAATCAAAGTTGAAATGAAAAATGATCAGGAGAAATATATTCAAGATCTCAACATTGCAAGGCAAGGAAGGTATATTATGCAACAAATCATCGATGAATGAAATCAAGAAGTATATGCTTGGTATGATTTTGAGGCCAATTGTGATGATTGGTATATGGATACTTTTCATTTCTAGGATGACAACCACTTTTATATTTTATTTGATGACTCTACTCCACCTTATGTAGAGAACATCAATGTGACAAATCAGGAGCCATTTATAACTATCAGTGTCCAATTTGCATATTCTCCAGTGGTATTGTTCCTTCCATATTCATCTTCGATCCTTTCTAACTATGTGGATGGATCTACATATTACAATCCACATGATCAGTTTAGACCTTTGGATCAACTTTATATTGAGTTTCGATATCTTCAGTGTGGATTTCACATGAGAACTTGGATAGGGGACCCAGTTTTATAGTGGAGGTTGGACTACTTCAGCATGATGGTTTTCATTTCTACATGTGACCCTGGTTCTCCAACTTATTTCAGCACTATGGTCCACACTTATCCATGGGACCATGGTATATGGTTGTACACCCTCATAACAAGAATTGAGGACAACGCTTTCATAAGGGGTATGGAATGAAGTGTAGCTAGAGAGGTAGTTGGGGGCCCATCACTAATAAATATGTATGGAAAAATCGATGTTGTACTTTGACAGTATGGATAAAATTGGCCGTACTGTCGAATTTTATTTGCAATTTTTGTAATTTTTTTTAATTTCTTGACATTCGTTGGCTATCTGATGAAAGGGACATCATCAGATAAATGACGGTAATGTCTCTTTCCTCAGATATATGATGTCCTAAGGCACCATCGCATATTCGACGATTGACCGAGTCAAATATCCCCTTACCAAGGTTTGACAAAGTCAATATTTTTGAACATTAAGGAACATCTCTTTGGTCATCAAATGTTAGAAATCAGACGAAAAAAGTATATATAATTAAAAAAAAATAAAAAATTTAGAGATGTTTGACATCATTGCTATATTAGCGATGGTTTGGAAATTTTATTATATATAGGGGATATTTTATGGTCCTAATAGAAAAAGTTTTTATTTTGTTTATTGCATTACAAATAGTTAAACTATTAGGTTGATTTTTGAAGATAATCATCACTTAACGTTTGGTAAGGAAAAATGTCACATAACATGCCTCCAGGAGAACAAGGAGACGTGAGATCTGCATTGGAGGATTTGGGTAATCAAAAATTTTATTTCCCTTGTAAAAAGTGCAAAGGTTATAATAGAAGGAGACTTTTAATAAAAACAACTAAAAAACATTGTATGGAGTATGGACACCTTGAAGGCGGGCATGAATTCCTCCCTTGGTAAGTTATTCATTATATGTCTTCATATTGTAGATTGTTTTTGTAAATGTTTATATGTTAAATGTAGAAGAAAAATAATAATAAAAAAAATTCTTTATGGATATGTTCTATGTACACAACAAATTGAGAGTAAATTAAGAATAGAAGAAGTAGACATAGGATGTATATTTTAATTAGGGTTTAGGGTAGGGTTTAGTGGTTAAGGGGTTCAAAGTTTAGGGGTACAAGGTGTAAGGGGTTAGGGGTTAATATTTTAGTGGTTTAAGGGTTAATAAGGCCATTAAGGCTCATAGTTTAATGGGTTAGGGTTTAAGGTAGGCTTAGGGGGTTTAGGTCCTATGGGATTTAGAGGTTAATGGTGATTTAGGGAGTAAGGTTTAGGGGTTTAGGGTTAGAGATTAATGAGTTAGGTTGGGTTAGGGATTAATAGTTTAGGTGCTTAGGGGGCTAGGTCATGTTATTGGTTAAGGGTTTAGGGGGAATGGGGTTAAGGTGTTAAGTATTAGGGGGATAGGGTCTGAGGGGTTAGGGGCTAGGGATTAAAGGGTTAGGGGTTAATGATTTAGAGGTTAGGGTTGGGTTAAGGGTTAGGGATCAGAGGGTTATATAAGATGATCTTGTCCCCTTTTAAACCTTTGTCTCCAAGTTGTGGGAAACTTTCCATCGACTTAAAAGTCGTGGTCACCAAGTAAAATCAAGGAACAATATGAAATAGTGATGAAGGTGAAATAAGAATAGGTTCTTTTTGTTGGTTCTGACTATATATATCACAAAGTGTCTCTCTTTCTACATGTCAAGAAAAATAACATTTTTCCTATATTTTTTCAACATCTTCATAAATTTCACAAGTTTCATCATTGATTTGTTGTCTTTGTTTCTCTCTCACACCTAAGTTGATTTCTCCATATAGAATACCAAATCCTAAGTACCCCTAATCGTTGGATGAACAATAACATGTTAACCCCTAATCCCTTAGCCCTTGACCCCTTATAAACCCCTAAATCATTAAGTACCCCAATCCTTGACCCCTAATACTCCATCAACTCTCAACCCCTTATAAATTAAATTGTGGTCTCCAAGTTGGGCCCAGGGAATTTTCAACCCACTTAACACTTATGGTCTCCAAGTGAAATCAAGAAAGAATATGACATAATGATCAAGACGAAATAAGAATATCATGTTGTTTTTTCTAGTTGTGACTATATATTTCACAAAGTGTCTCTCTTTATACATGTCAAGAAAAGTGTCTATAGTTGTCTTTGTTGTCTTTGTTTACCTATATTATATTAATTTGTCATTGTTTATATGATTTTGATATTTTTTATATACACTAATATTACTTGATTGTTTGTGATTATAAAGGAACAACGCCCTAGTGCATTTCCCATGGAGGAAGACATGGTTGTAGTACAAGCGCTTATTCAGGAACATGGAGAAAATATTAAATATCAAGTTAATGATCCTATGGAAGAAGATGATGATGCTAATAACATAGTTGAAGAATACGGGACAAGTATATTGATCCAGGGGACATTTAATAATGTTGGAATGGATGATGATGATGATGATGATCAGCTTGATGGTGTTTTTGATATACATGTACTTGAGAAGGAAACACAGCCTCTTTATGAAGGCTCCAAAACAAGTCTTCTCTCTGCTATATTGTTGTTGGTGAACTTAAAGGTTATGAATGGTTTGTCAAAAACTTTTGTCACACAGATCCTAAGGTATGTAATATATTTTTTCATGGCATTTAGTACATGATGATAAAGGTTTTATTTTTTCCTCTATTTTTATTGTTAGTTGATCATTTGTAAAATTTGGATGCAATATGTACGATTAATATTATTTACATTAACCAGTATTGATTTTTTGTGTTGTAGATTGTTAGGTGAATTTTTGTTACGATCGTCAAATGTTTTACGTCCCACATACCAATATTTACATGCCATTATGAAAGATATTGGAATGGACTATCAAGTTATTCATGCATATCCTGATTATCATATTTTGTATTTCATATTTTGTATTATGGAGAACATGCTTCGAAAGAAGAATGCTTGAAATTTCAAATTAGTAGATATAGAATCGATCAATTAACAAAAAAATGTGCATCGCAAGGTTCTTCGTTATATTCCCATAATTCCACGTTTGTGGCGATTTTTCAGGTGCAAAAGAATAGCACACTTTATGGATTACCATGCAAAGAACAAAAGTAAAGATGGTGTTCTTCTAATTCCATGGATCTGCATTTAAGAAGATAGAGGAAATATGGCCACATTTTAAATTTGAACCTCATAATCTTAGGCTTGCATTGTCAGCGGACGGTGTCAATCCATTTGGAGAGCTCACAATCCATTTGGAGAGCTCAGATCTACTTACTCGGTGTGGCATGTTTTTGTTATCAACAATAACATTCCTCCATGGATGTCAATAAAGAGGGAGCACATAATGTTGGCAATGATTATTCCACTTATTTACTTAGAATAATTTCTTTTAACACTGTAACATCTCATTTGTCTTGTTTGTTTCATAATTATGTCTTATATTTTTTTGTTTACTTATATATGTCTTATAATTATGTTTGATATTTTTTTTATTTACTCATATATGTAGTAAGTATCTATTGTATGTTCAATCAATTAGGTAAGTACCAAGTCAAATATATGAATATATATATAGATCATGTTGGAAGGTCTCTTAAGCCATTGTAATAATCATTATACTTTAAAATATACGTGAATATAGATATATATATATGTAATAAGGATAAATACATAATTACAAGAATGTAACATAAAATATCTTAATGAATGATTAATTGGAACATGTATAAGAACTCCAACCATCTCTCATATGTATTTATACTCATGAATATGTATTTATACTCATGAATAAGAAATAAACGATTGATTGGTTAACCTTCCAAATTACTCACTCTTAATAAGGATATGTGTCTTGTGATTCAATATAGTCTCTCACTTAATGTCGTTGTAATCTACAATATTACAACATTGGCACTGTTTCCTCCTTCATTCGGCTGGGTGACAGCAGCAGCGGATAGGGGTGGTTTGAACCTGAAGAAAATGGAGCGATCAGAGGATCGATTGCTACTCAATCATGGATGCTTCTATCCTTTGATGGATTGTGTATGTCACTTGTGGACGCTGCTCGATTCAAGAAATCATGAGTCTATCTGCTCAAGAAAAATTGGAGTTGTTTTCTTATGGAAACAATGAAGCTTCGTTGAAGAGGATCCTGGAGCAACATTCTTCCTTAGTGGGTGAGAGCCACAAGGAAGAATACCTGAAAAATGATCGTCTGAACCTGAGGAGGAGGAAGACCTAGAAACTTCTCATTGATCGTTGCGCGTGGATGCTCATAGATGCTCTAACGCAACCTTCCCCACTCCTCAGAGAACGATCGCTCTCACCAGGACCTTCTCTTTCCCCAGGCCCGAAGAACTCAACAGTTCTTCTACCTCCCTATCAGAAAGTTTGCACCCACAGATTCTATCTTATGCGGTCCTCGCTTCTTCCTTTGGAGGATCGAAACTTCGCTACTCGCGAGTTCGACCGTTATGCGCTACCTCTCCAGATCCTCGAGACCCAAGATGTGTCAATCAACGCTGACTTTCTTCCTCCGCTATCGGGACTTCACTCTATTTCCCTTCGCCGATCGGAGCACCAAACACTCGGAGTTCAAACTCCCAAGATCCGACATGCCGAGATGCCGACAAATCGCGATCTCACTACTCGCGTGGCCAAGTGACTCCTGTATCGACTCCCGATGCCCGAGACGCCGAAACGTCGATACCCGCGTCACCTACCACGTCACCCACTGTGGCCTACACATTCCACGCGATCATCAGGCTTCTCTTCTCGCCCTCTCACGACTTCTACTTAGAAGAGTTGGAGTCTTACCTCGCTAACTCTCGAAATGACGATCCACGAGAAGAACCATGCTCCTCATGATCCCGATCGACGCTCCTGCCTTCCTGAGCTTCGACTTTCTCCACACTTCCACTGTGGTCTCCTGGTACCTCCGTAAGGTCCCACGCCTTGGATTCTCGTGAATTCAAAGGCTTATCTCCCCTGAGCTTTCACGACTTACAGCAGAACCTCTCTGTGCAGTCCTTTGACGAATTCAAAGGCTTATCTCCCCTGAGCTTTCACGACTTCAACTCCCTCAGGAAGAAATCTTGCACGCACCCTTCATGGCAAATCTTCGATCACGACTACATGATGAAGTCTTTGATCTTGCGCACTCCTCGCAGCAGAAATCTTTCAACTCTTTGCTCAGAATCACAACTCTGAGAATTTTTATAGCTTGCGCACGCCTTGCACGGCTTCGGTGCCAAATCTACACTTCTGAGATGGATGGAAACAAAATCTTTCTCTAATTGAACCCTGCATTCACGCACTCCTTGTGGACAAATTCAACTGCACTCCTTGTAGGAATTCTCTGGTTCAGTTAGAGAAACAATTGAAACTCATTCACTCAACCTCTCAGACTTCTATCCAACCATGAAATCACATACACAGCATATAAAAGCAAATGCATGACAGGAAGAAAATACCCATGAGCATAACATCAACACACACAGAGAAATAACACATAACCATGGGATTGAATCAAAATCTCTCTTCTATTAATTCAATCTCTATACATGGGTGTTCTTCATACAATTCTCTGCTCTGCTCTGCTCTTTTTTCTCCCCTAATAATAATACAATGTACAAAGGAGGGTGTCTATATCTCATTTCCCTCTCGAGTTCTAAAGCTATCAAATCTAGAATTAAATCTTCTATCTACTTTACATTAACTATATTAAATGCCTCATCTACCTAAGGACATGAGCTATCCGCTCAAGGTCCATTTACAATGTACAAGTGCGCTTCATTAATTTCACACATTAATGTTTGGCACAACAAATATCTAGGTGTGTCCAAAATTTGGTGCTGGCATTGTCCAGCTGTTCTCCACTTCCACGCTGACTCGTTTGACGTGGGTGATGCTCCTGCATCATACTCCCTGGCTTGAAAATTTTCATGGGCTCCTGTTCATGAGCTCTTGCACGGTCTGCCCATGCTTTTGGATAACTTCTTCACTTTACCAGCTGACATCCTCCACTGGGTGATTCTTCCACTTAACCAGGTACTCGAAGTACTATTTCCGCCTGGTCTTCTTTCCCACTCGCTTATCCAGTATGCACTCCATTTATGGCTTCTCTGCTACTGGTAAATACTTCTACCACTGGACCACTAGTTCCTCAGTTCCAGTCTCTGCTTCTCCAGCCCTGTATGGGTATAAATCTGAAACATTAAATATCGGATATATCCCGATGCCATCCGAAAATTGGATCTCATATGCATTCTCTCCAAATTTCTTCAGGACTCTGCATGGCCCGATTTTCTTCATCTTGAGCTTATTGTATGTTCCCCTCGGGAACCTTTCTTTCCTCAAGTGTTCCAGAACTAGATCGCCAACTTCGAACTAAAGTTGTCTCCGACGTTGATCTGCTCTGCACGTATACTCCTGATTTTAATCTATCAGTCATTGCTTCACCTTGCTGTGAAGTTCCTTCATCGCTTCAGCGAACTCTTCTGCACTAGCACTGCTAGTCGCAGTTTGTTCTAAATCTCGCAATTCAGAAACTCCCCTTGGTTGTGTCCCATACACAATCTGAAATGGACTTTTTCCTATACTCCAATTCACCGAATCGTTGTATGTGAACTCTGCATGTGGCAACACATTGTCCAAGCTGATATGGTGCTCCGTCACCAAGCTCCTAAATAAATCTCCCAGACTTTTGTTCACAACCTCTGTTGTCCGTCTGTCTGCGGATGATAAGAAGAACTAAATGCCAAGTTATTTCCTAACTTCTTCCATAGTGTCCTCCAAAAATGACCTATGAATTTTGTATCCCTGTCCGAGACTATGCTTCTCGGCAATCCATGAAGTCTAACAATCTCTTTGAAAAACAAGTTTGCGATCTGGGTCACATCGTTGGTATTTTGACACGAAATAAAATGTGCCATCTTCGAAAACCTGTCTACCACCACAAAGATGGAATCAACTCCTCTCTGTGTCCTCGGCAAACCCAATACAAAATCCATGCTAATTGCCTCCCATGGCCTCTCGAGTATGGGCAATGGCTGATAAAAACCTGCGTTATGCTTTGTCCCTTTCGAATGTTGACGAATTCGACATCTGTCAACAAATCTCTTGACATCGGCTCGCATACCCAGCCAAAAATACGATTCTCTCAGCTTTGCGAATGTTTTGTCATGACCAAAGTGACCTGCTAAGCCCCCATTGTGCTTTTCCTTTAGCAGATTCTCCCTCATGGAGATATTCGGAATGCACAGTTGATTGCCTCTGAATAGCAATCCCTCTTGGATCATGTAGTCTATCCATGGGCTCCGATCTCTGAGAACTGGGTTCTCGGCTGCTTCATAAGCTTCTTCGAAGTCTGCATCTCCAGCATACATGTCCCTTAGGTTTTCAAAGCCTAATGTCTTGACTCAGAACTCCTGCAACAGTAAAAATTTCCTGCTCAAAGCATCAGCCACTTTGTTAGCAGTCCCTGAAATGTGTTTGATCACAAACGTGAAATTTTGCATGTACTCTACCCACTTTGCATGCTTCTGGTTCAACTTCTCCTGTTGACTCACAAACTGCAATGCATGATTATCACTATACAATACAAATTCCTTGGGTATCAAGTAATGCCTCCACTTCTTTAATGCATGTATGATGGCATAAAACTCTTTATCATACGTGGAGTATTTCAGCTTTGCGTCATCTAGCTTCTTGCTAAAATATGCAACCGGTTTGTCCTCTTGACTCAGGACCGCTCCTATGGCATATCCACTTGCATCACATTTCACCTGAAATGTCTTCATGAAATCAGGCAATACTAACATTGGTTTCTCTGTGATCTTCCGCTTCAACATATTGAAGCTCTTCTCAGTCTCTGTTGTCCAATGAAAAACTTTATGTCATTTTTTCATGGTATCCATCATTGTTGTGCTAATTCCACTGAAATTCCTGATGAACTTTCGGTAGAAACTAGCCAAACCATGGAAACTTCTCACCTCGAAAATATTTCTCGGTGATGGCCAATTCTTAATCACTTCCACCTTTTCAGGATCCATTTTCAACTCATTCGCTAATATAACAAAACCCAAATAAATGAGCTTTGTCTTCATAAATGAGGATTTCTTCATATTGATCAACAGCTTCTCCTGCTGTAGCTTTCTCATCACAATAGCCAAATGCTTCAAATGTTCAGCCTTCGTCTTACTGAAAATTAGTATATCGTCCAGATACACGATGACAAATTTTCCGATGAATTCCCTCAAGACTTCATTCATCATCCTCATGAATGTGCTCGGTGTGTTTGTCAAGCCAAACGGCATGACCAGCCATTTGTACAAACCTTCGTTTGTCTTGAATGTTGTCTTCCACTCATCACCTTCCCTCATGCGAATCTGGTGATATCCTCTTTTCAGATTAATCTTCAAAAAGAAATCTGCCCCACTCAGGCAATCCATCAGGTCATCCATTCTCGGTAGTGGAAATCTGTACCTGATGGAAATTTTGTTTATCTCTCTGGAGTCTGTACACATTCTCCAGCCTCCATCTTTCTTCGGAATAAGTACCATTGGAACACCACACGGACTCAAGCTCTCCCTGACCAGTCCTTTATCCAGCAGATCCTGTACCTACTTTTTGACCTCCTCATTTTCTTGTGGTGTCAATCTGTACGCAGCCTTATTCGGCAAGCTGGCTCCTGGTATGAGGTCAATATGGTGACTCACACTCCTCATCGGTGGCAATGAACGAGGTAGTTTGTCCACGATGATGTCATTGAACTCTCCCAGTAGTTCCTGAATCTCATCTGGCAACTCGTCCACTCTTGTGCTAGTCAGGACAATTCTCGGTTTCCTGACCACAAAGAATTGTGGATCTTCCTTCTTCTCCATCTCTGTGAGAAGCTCCTTCCCACTCATGAGAAGTACTTTGCTGCTCACTTCCGGTTTCGCCTCTTTATCCTTTATCGGAAGTAACTTGTGTGTCTTCCCATCCTTCTCCAGGGTATATGTGTTCATTCTCCCATCATGAATCACATTTTTTTCATATTGCCATGGTCTACCCAACAATAAATGACATACATCCATGGGAATAACATCACACAAGATCTTATCATTATATCCCCCAATCTTAATGTCCACTAAGCATTGTTTAGTGACACTTACATGATGTCCCTTCTGTAGCCATGTTACCTTATATGGACTCGGGTGATCAGTCGTTTCCAGCTCTAACTTTTCCACCATCTCGGTTGAAATGAGATTGTCAATGCTTCTGTTGTCCACAATGACCTTGCATTTCCAGCCCTTGGTCTTGCATGTGGTCCTGAACAGTCTGGTTCTCTGAGTTGTGTCCTCCACCTCTTTCTTGGGTGTTAAGAGAACTTTGTGCACCGTCAGTGACTTTCCACTTCCTGTATCATCATTATCAGCATCACGCCTCTGGGCTTCAGTGATGTGAGCTTCTCCTGTATCCTTCTTCTTCTCCGGACACTCAAATGACTTGTGCCCATTCTTCCCACACGTGAAACATGTGATAACTCCTCCTCTTCCTCTACCTTGACCTCTAGTATGAGGAAGAGTGTTTGCATCAGCATAATCGCCTCGCTGATCATTTTGCTGCCCTCTTTGTTCAACATGTGGCCCTCACTGTGAGGTCCCACCTTTCTCAACTCTACCCTGAGGTCTTTTCCATTCCTCCTTGGGATTCTGAATTTTCTCCTGGACAACGGCCTTGCCTCTAGATTGACTTCTACCTCACCCTCGATGTTCTTGCTTTTGGCTCAGCTTCTCTTTGGCTTTCAGAGCCAATTGGTAAGCATCTTCCACCGTCATGATGGTTAGCATGCTTAGTTCATCCTGAATGTCATACCTCATACCATTCAGATATCTCGCTACCTTCTCATCATCGCTCTCCCGATGACCTGCTCTGATGTTCAGTCGATAGAACTCTTCAGTATATTCCTTGACTGTCATCAGTTTCTGTCTCAGGTTCTGCATTCGCCTAAACAGAGTAATTTGGTAATCCCTTGGGATGAACTTCACTTTCATCTTCGCGATCATTCGATCCCAACTTTTGATATTTTGCTTGCCTTTGCAGCGTCTGTCAGCTTGTAGCTCATCCCACCACAATGTTGCATGTCCTTTCAAGCACGTAACAGCGTGCTTGACCTTCTTATCCTCTTCGATATCCTCATAATCGAAGTATGTGTCGAGAGCACGGATCCAGTCCAGTAACTCCTCTGCATCCAGACTCCCCTCGTAGATTGGAATATCCATTTTCGCCTTCACACCCATCCTGGAGATGGCTTTGATCAATCGCTCGGTTGATGCATCCTCTGCTGTGACTTCTTTTGCATGTCCAACTTCTTCTTCAACTTCAAAATCACTAATATCCCCTGTGCCAACTCTGCCTCTTTGCGTTGTCTCCATCTCTTCGAGCCTTTCTCGGAGATCTCTCATCTGCCGCTCCATTTCTGGATTTCCTGTTGGCCTACCTCTTCTTCTCACCTCCCTATCTTCGGGATCAGGTGACTGTCTTTCCCTTCTTGGTAGCATGATGAATCCTCTTCTCTGCTATAGAAAGAAAAGATATCCCTACTCTGATACCACTCTGACGCAACCTTCCCCACTCCTCGGAGAACGATCGCTCTCACCAGTACCTTCTCTTTCCCCAAGCCCGAAGAACTCAACGGTTCTTCTACTTCCCTATCGAAAAGTTTGCACCCACAGATTCTATCTTATGCGGTCCTCGCTTCTTCCTTTGGAGGATCGGAACTTCGCTACTTGCGAGTTCGACCGTTATGCGCTACCTCTCCGGATCCCCGAGACCCGAGATGTGTCAGTCAACGCTGACTTTCTTCCTCCGCTATCGGGACTTCACTCTATTTCCCTTCGCCGATCGGAGCACCAAACACTCGAAGTTCAAACTCCCGAGATCTGATGTGCTGAGATGCCAACAACTCGCGATCTCGCTACTCACGCAGTCAAGTGACTCCTATCTCGACTCCCGATGCCCGAGATGCCGAAACGTCGATACCTGCGTCACCTGCCACGTCACCCGTTGTGGCCTACATGTTCCAGGCGATCGTCAGGCTTCGCTTCTCGCCCTCTCGCGACTTCTACTTCGAAGAGTTGGAGTCTTACCTCGCTAACTCCCGATATGCCGATCCACGAGCAGAACCACGCTCCTCACGATCCCGATCGACGCTCCTGCCTTCCTGAGCTTCGACTTTCTCCACACTTACACTGTGGTCTCCTGGTACCTCCGTAAGGTCCCACGCCTCGGATTCGAGCTAGTCCTCCTCGGAGAATTCCGACGGTCCGTTCAAATTGCAAATTGAAACAATCACTTACTCCACGAAGTCCTGTCCAACTGCGCGCAAGTTTCCAGCACTTGCTCGAACACTTTCAGCACAACCTCTCTGTGCAGTCCTTCGACGAATTCAAAGGCTTATCTCCCCTGAGCTTTCATGACTTCAACTCCCTCAGGAAGAACTCTTGCACGCACCCTTCGCGGCAAATCTTCGATCACGACTAAATGATGAAGTCTTTGATCCTGCGCACTCCTCGCAGTAGAAATATTTCAACTCTTTGTTCAGAATCGCAACTCTAAGACTTTGTCTAGCCTGGGCACGCCTTGCACGGCTTCGGTGCCAAATCTGCACTTCTGAGATGGATGGAAACAAAAGCTTTCTCTAATCGAACCCTGCAGTCACGCACTCCTTGCGGACAAATTGAACTGCACTCCTTGCAGGAATTCTCTAGTTCAGTTAGAGAAACAATTGAAACTCATTCACTCAACCTCTCAGACTTCTATCCAACCATGAAATCACATACACAGCATATAAAAGCAAATGCATGACAGGAAGCAAATACCCATGAGCATAACATCAACACACACAGAGAAATAACACATAACGATGGGATTGAATCAAAAGCTCTCTTCTATTAATTCAATCTCTATACATGGGTGTTCTTCATACAATTCTCTGCTCTGCTCTTCTCTTTTTGCTCCCCTAATAATAATACAAGGTACAAAGGAGGGTGTCTATATCCCGTTTCCCTCTCGAGTTCTAAAGCTATCAAATCTAGAATTAAATGTTCTATCTACATTACATTAACTATATTAAATGTCTCATCTACCTAAGGACGTGAGATATCCGCTCAAGGTCCATTTACAATGTACAAGTGCGCTTCATTAATTTCACACATTAATGTTTGGCGCAACAAATATCTAGGTGTGTCCAAAATTTGGTGCTGGCACTGTCCAGCTGTTCTCCGCTTCCGCGCTGACTCGTTTGACGTGGGCGATGCTCCTGCATCATGCTCATTGACTACTGATCGTGGATTCTACTCTCTTGAGAACAAGCCTGTACACATAAAAGACAAGAATAAATTACAGAGATGATTTGCTATCAAAGAATTCCTAATGCCTGTGGAAATGAAGAAGTCTGCAAATACACGATTTTTCTCGCACATAAGATATTGTCTCGATGAAGAAATTTATGATAATGTTTTCCATGGAGCGCAGAATTTCTCGTGGTATTTTGATATCGAAGATGTTTCAATGGATAAAAGAAGCTTGTGAAAATAATAGTCGACATGGTCGATTATCTCGTCGATTGCCAGAAGAAGAAACTCGATGGAAGCCTAACACAGCATTGTCGAGGAGATCCTCGACTTCGAAACTCGATGGAAACAAGACCATTCCATCGAAGTGACCCAAGAATTTAACCACCGACTTGAAGTATGGATCGACTTGGAGTATGCACGAAATGAGCGATTGGAAGTCGAAGAGGATTATACAGTCGATATATTTTCTGGAGATGTTTATAAGAACATAAACTAGAAAACTCTACTTACTTCTCTTGAAAGTCGATCTGGAGCATACACTAATGAGAGGATAACATACATACACTGACCTGGACTATCAACTCGAAGCCTTCTCGATGCATGTTGATTGTGATCGATTGAGGGTCGCTTAACAATTGTGCAGTTCAACTACAAATTAAAAATCAATTTCCTACTATTGGTCTGATACCTAGCATAGAACATGGTGAACGACTAGAGAATAATATCCATTGACCCAGTTGACTAGTCGATGACGTAAAAATATGATTATGGTTTAGGGTTGATGATACCATGACATGCACTGGTGGATTGTGGTCCATTGGACAATTCTCTTTGCCTGGTTTGAGTACAAATGAAGGGATGTGATAGACTAAATTGTTATTGGCTTTAGTCGAACAAAATGCCAATATAACGAGTTTGAAAAAAGTTACATAAGGGTTTTTTGAGTCTTGTTGTAAGATTCATATGAAATATTTCATTATTGAAAATTATATTGTAAAACATGGGGAGTTTTATCAACTACATGAAGGCAATAGTCGAGTCGTTCAAGTTGGAGCTAGTCTAGTTGTAATCTAGTTTAATTTAAAAAGAAAAAGAAAAATTAAATGATGTCTAAGTGAGTTAGATTCATCAACTTGAGTGGATTCTAAGTTGGTCTTTATCCAACGAGATCAGTCTCTCATTGACATTGGTCGATATCGAGTGGGCGACATGAAGCTAAGCCATGAGTAGAAAAACTCTATGTATTTGTGTTGTGTTTTATTAAGTGTTAGAGTAGTAATTAATTCATAGGCAGTCGTCCTTCATATAATGTAAAAATTCAAGACTCCATACATTTCCAGAGAATTAAAGCAGCACAGCCATGTTAAAAAGCAGCATATGAGCATGAATTGAGAGTTGTGTAGCAGCAGATGATGAAAAACAGAGCAGTGACTAAGCACTTGAATAAAAAAATTAAAAAAATTGAGCATTGAAAGAGGAAAACTTATGGTGACCAACAATCGAAGTCATTCAAGAGAGATGTTTTACACACACATGAAGCACTTTAAGAAAATCTGATGCCAAGAACATCAAAGTGATAGATCCCCTGAGTACAAGAGATGTGGAATATTTTTTGGGTTGTGACAACAAAAGAATGGTATGAGTGGTCGATGGCACAGACCCTCATAGATCCCATATAATGAATCCTCTGAGAGCGGTAGCTTGAGCAGTCTAGGTATGAATTGGCAGTCTAGGTATGAATTGAGCGACTGACTTGGAAATAGAAGTTGAAATAAATTAGATTTGATAGAGGAACGCAGAACATGGAGATAGAGGAGATGGGACCTATAATATATAGTCACTCAGGGAAAATAGAGACTAATCACAATAAACCTTGTATACATCTATCACCCTATCTAGTTGGCGGTTGTTGTGGTTGAGTTACCTATGCAGACTGGTATGCATGGGTGGTACACAATGAGGATACTTTTGTAGCAGCAGAGACCCAGAACATTGGTGCATGCTTTCTCACGACGAGTAAGGAATTAAGTGTGAGGGAGATGTTGGGAGGCCTCTTAGGCCCTTGTAATAGTCATCATAATTTAAGACATAAGTAAATATATGAATATATATGTAATAAGGATAAATATGTAAGTAATTACAAGAATGTAACATAAAGGATCTTAATGAATGATTAGTTGGAGCGAGTACAACTGCTCCAACCATCTCTCATATATATTTAAACTCATGAATAAGGAATAAATGGTGGATTGTTTAACCTTCCCAAATACTCTCTCTTTCATGAGCATATGTGTGTTGTGCTTCAATATAGTCTCTCTTTGAATGTCGTTGTAATCTACAATATTACAACAAAGCCTCTTATCGACGAGTTACTAGAGTTATGGAAGGGCATCATTATGTATGATATCTCTGAACCAGTAGGTTCGCAAAGGTAATTTCAATTTCATGCAATGCTTGTATGGACAATTCATGAAGCCCCGAGGATAACACATTTATGTGGTATGTTATAATGTTACACTGCACTTTAATAGTGTTTAATTTTATGAAGTTCACATCATGCATGTTTTTTAATACATAATCCCTTCATTAATCATACTTCGAATAATTGATATAAAATCTAATCCATCTTTTGCAGGTCTTCAAACAAAGAGTAAATTTGCATGCCCAGTTTGTGGTCCTAAGATGAAATCTCAGCATTCAAGAAGTTTAAGAAAGGAGGTGTTTGATGAGTATAGGCACTTCGTCTCTAATAACCATAGGTATTGAAGTACCAAAAAACATATTTTCAATGGGAAAGAAGAGACTGGATTAAAACCATGGAGAATGACACCTCATCTATGGTAGTTGCAATATAATAGAAATTTTCATGGTATGGATCAAAACATCTATGTATCATATATGAAATGTTTGGAATATTTTATATTTTTATTTCATTTTGTTCACTATACTAATTGACAATTTATGTTGTAATATCTTTAATTATGCTTCACCTTGAAGGTTTTCATGAAGGCATTAATAATGGAGTGCTTCCACGAGGAATTAAAAGTTATCCTATACAATTTAGTAGGCTCCCCTAATATGAGCGCCTATAAATTGTCCATTTGTTTGATACAATGCACATAGGGAAGAATGTAACAGAAACTTTATGGTAAATCTTAGATGGAAGGAGTGACAAAGAAAATTTTGTAAAGATTTGTAATGACTTTAAGGAGACCAATCATGCAATGCAAAGTGTGATTCATTCAAATAGTGATGGGGACCAAAATATAAGCGCCCTTCCATGGTTATTGATAGAGAAGCAAAGCAAGGATGTAAAAGAGGTTATTCAAAAAATTAAATTCCCCACTAGATTTTATTCAAACATAAAGAATATCCTAACAAAGAAAGGTGAATTAGGTGGTGTAAAAACTCATGATTGGCATACCTTCGTTAAGGTAATTATTTTGGTGTATATATTTGTATATTGGTGAAACATCTTGTTAGTGTTTTTTTCTACTAATTTGGGAATTAATAATGTTTTTTTTTTACAGTACGTTCTACCTCTATCTCTCATAGACAACTTTAACAACAATGTCAAACAAGTTATATATGATCTTGGAAAATACATGAGATAAGTGGCAATTTATATGCAAAGTGTAATTTGTTCAATTCGTTGTACAACTTACATTTCATTTCATGTGTTTTACTTGTAATGTAGTACTATATATTTTTTTGTTGAAACTTGTGATTTTCTTGCATGATTTGTAGATGGTTTTCATCTAAACAAATCGATAAAGAAGATATAAAGTTTTGGAGGAGAAAAGTCCTCGTCTAATGTGTGAAATGAAAAAGTATCTACCTCCAACATTTTTCAATGCACAAGAACACTACCTCATACACCAAGTTGAGAATATTGAAAAGTGTGAACTTGTACACACAAGGTCAATGTGGATGGTGGAGAGGCACTTGAAATCATTGAAGGATTTGGTTAGACAAAGAGCACATCCTGAGGGTTATATGGTAGAGAGATATATGGTATATCAAAGAATGGTTTATATTACTCAATATCTTCCTAAAATAGATGCAATTATTAATGTGGATCGCATTTGGGATGTCAACTCCATCATCAAATTTGAAGGGGAGCACCTATTGGGGAAAGGTAGAATGAGGAAAGTGACAAGTAAGTATATCATGGTGGCGACTTATAATACATTTGACTCTTTTGTTTTTATGTATATCGTACTTATTTAATTTTTAGTCTTCTTACATAATCCATTATTATGAAGGTATACCACGGTAATTGATTATATGTGAATTGTTTTATTTTAATACAGTTGCTCGAGAGTGGGATGCAATATATTTATACATTGCAAACAATCTTGATTGGATGAAGCTATGGATTGAACGATGTATACATTCTAATAATAGCAGTTTACCATGGTATGGTGTGGCTTCATTGGTCAAAGAATTTGAACGTAAAGGACATACCAATCTTACACAGAGGGAAATTGATTTAGCTTATGGTTTAAAAGTAAACAAGAAAGCATATATTCATCCATACTATTTATTTATTTTTAATATTATATTGATGTATATGGCATGTTTTTTTCTTAATTTTCATAATTTCAAAGTATAAATATGTTTATCAATTGATAATGCATTTTTTATGTGTCTAGAATAATCCAGTTGAAACACCACAATGCTATGTGGTGCACTGGCCGCAAATTTTGCATCAAAAAGTTGGATGAAAATATGAAAATTTATGATAGTGGGATAACTAGAGTGTTTCAAGTTACTAATGTTTCCTCTAGAAGTGACAGACATCTAGAAGTCTTTGAAAATTGATACTATGGGTATTTGGATGACAAACTTGAGTGTGACTTTAAATCCTTCAAATTAGTTATGTTCGACGTCAAATGGTACAGGATACGAATGAATGAACATGATCCTGATAGAAATGTTAATCAACATGCTAACGGATTTATCATGGTTAATACAAAGAACATTGAGTCGGGATCAAAGCCCTGTGTGCTTCCAAGCCAATGTGAATAGTTATTTTATTCAGAGGTTCCAGGTAGACAAGGTTGGTCATATGTTGTTAGATATGATCCAAGAGGAAGGTCAGTAAATTATAAATTAGCAAAAGAAGATGATATTGAAGAATAAGATGATGTAGAGGAACAATTAGTTCATGTGTCAGAGGAAGATGTCAAAGCAGTTCAAGGAGTTGTTCGAGACAATGTTATGGATGAAGATGATATTGACGATGTGTTATATGAAGAACTCGAATAGCTTGAACCAAATGTAGGAGACAATGTTCTTGATGATGATGTAGACGATGATTATATGATTGGAAATGATGACATTGATGATGATGTTGATATGGCCAATCATGTAACATCCCGCTCTTGCGCGCACTGAGCGAACTTATTCTTTGAGGACACTTGCTTGCAAGTGATCCGGATTATTATATTATTGGTCGTTCAATTATGATTATGAGACATTATGTATTGATGATATGTTAATTTGTTGCATTCATAGACAGGGTCTATTGATTGGGTTCTCCTGAGTGTGGAGGACTTTGGACATTGAGGATGTTGAGGCATCAATGAAACCCCTTGGACTCTGGATTGAGTTAGGGAGTGGATTATTGGGTTTGAATGTTATTGATGTGACACATGTACATATGATTAGATGCTATGATGATTGATTATTGTTTCTGACATGATTCGTTGATGGATGCAGGTTGACAATAGATTTCCGACTAGACTCACATGTGGAGTAGAGGGGTCATGCAGGACAACCAGAGACTTGAGGGAGAGGTGTGGATAGCAGCCCTGCCATAGCCTACTAGCACTCCCATCGTGGTTCAAACTGTAGGTTAATGATTACCTAGTTTGAGAATACCCACGATGTTGTGAGGGAAGATTGTGAAAGTCACTCACGATGATTCTAAGGGGCACGCAATAAGGCAGGGGCCTTATTCCTTAGATGCCATTAGTCTCTCACAAGATCACCTGGCAGAGTATTGACTCTAGGGATTTTTTATGTCTACCAAGTCAGTCAAGAGGCGAGTGGCACCCTTGGATCATGTAGTGCGTCCTAAAGGGCACGTTGCACAAGGAAAATGGAAAGAGGCGAGTGTCACCCTTGGAGCACCTAGTGCATCCTAAAGGGAACATCGCAATTTTAACTCCTAAGTGAATAAACCTAGACGGCCTTAAAATGAATGATGTGTTAAGTAAGATTAAAAACAATTTTCCCTAAGAAAGTGTCACCCAGCCTAGTGAAATTAAAATCTAGGTCTAAGTAGAACCTATGGTCAAAAAAATAATAATAACAAATAAACATGTAACAAGAAGAGCGGGGGTAAGAAATTCAAATTTATTTATTAAAGTCAAAATTTAATGGAGGATTAAAATTTAAAAAGGGAATTGGTTGTTTTTATCTATTTTTGCTAAATTAATTTTTAATAAAATAAACGAGGGTAAATGGTTGTTTCATCTACACTTGATAATTTAATTTTTAATTAAAGAAGAAGAAGGGTAAATGGTCATTTTATCTACACTTGCTAAATTGAGTTTTAGTTAAAAAAGGAAAAGAGGGAAACTTAAAAGAAATAGGAAACTAAAGGGAAAAGGGGAAACATAAAGAAAAAGCTAAATGTCTAACTTATTAAGGAATCTTGCCTTGGGAACTTGCTATTTTTTTAACTCAACTAGAAATTTAGTAAGGCATAAGTCATTTAAGAAGTGTAAGGGAATTTTGGGACACCTAGGAGTGTTTTAAGGAATGCTTTTAGGTAAGTGATGGAAATAGGAATAATTAATTAATTAATAAAATTGGATTTCTAGTGCAACTAGGGGATGGGTGACATGTGTACAAGGGAGGTTTTTCCTAATTAATTAAATGAAAAGGTAATTTACTAAGAATTTGGATAACTAATTACTTGAAAAATCTATAAAAAGGATGGAGGAGGAAGAGTATGGATCTCATCTTTATGTGTAACATTATGCTACTGAATTTTTGTCTTTACTAAACTTATCTTGTGGGAGTTGGGATACCCAGCTTGGGTAACGAGTGGTAGCTTGACCTTGCGAGGTGAGTTGGGTTCTAGCAGTTCTTTGGTATTGTGTGTGTGGCCCCTTTGCAGCTCAGGGGGATCAGGGGGAAGAAGAGTACTCCTAGCATTGGTTGGGAGGTACCAATGAGGTCACATCAGTCAGCAAGTGAGAGTTGGATGGAGCATGCGTGGGACTACGACTCGAAGCTATCGCATTTCTCTATGGTATGCATGCATTTATTTTTGAATGCTAGATTAATATAGTTCCTGTGATTTCATTACTGTACTTCTTTTGTGTAAATATTATGTTTTACTCAGCATTTTATAATCAATGAACTTAAATTCATCCCATCCTTACGCTTGCTGCATTTTGAATTGATTCTCTTGGTGAACCCAACCCTGATTTCTATGACTTTAATGTGTTTGTTTTATTTTATTGATTATTACGAAGAAATTCGTGTTTTTCCCTTATCCCTTTAGTCATCATTCTGTGCTTGAGCAGTCGACTAGGATCCAAATTGATAGTCGTCACTTCGGTGTTTAAAGACCTGTAGATTCAAATGCCCTGCTTTTTTGTGCATGGATGATGAGTGGAGGATAAGTTTTTCCCAGTTGTTTATCCCTTACTTACCTCTGCATTTGATTGATTCATTGTTGAATGATTAGTCTTCGTGCCTCCTTGTGAATGAGAATCCTTGCGTTGATTGATTCATCATTAAATGATTGGTCCTTGTGCCTTCTTGTGTTGAGTATCTCTACGTTTTTGTGTGATTATCTCTACAATTTCTTGGTATAACCTCTGCAATTTTATTGATAAACCCCAGCACTTTGTTGGGTATCATCTCTGCGATTTTAATAATGAATCTCGGTACTTGGATTGGTCTTTTGACAACATTTTTTTGATGTAGTGATTGTTGTTGTAATATGTAGTGACTGTGTTTTTATATACTGAAACAATGTTTTTATTGTATATATCGTTTACGAATTTACCACAATGATTTTACATGGAAGAATTACATTGATTAAGTTTTATATTTTTTTAAATGCCCTTACCACAGTGCTATGTTCCTCTATGTTTTTAATGCAATTATTTACTCTGTGCTTTATGACTATTGACCACGATTTACCATTTTTATAAGTCAGTGATGTCTATGCAGTGATTTCCTAAATGATTATTGATTGATAGAAAATTGTTGTTATTTAAGTGGCAGCAACTTTATATATGTGTGACAGAGAATTACTATTAGACAGCGAAATTACAATTGCACATTGTATCGATGTATTGCATATGATTATTAGAATGCAAAATTTCAATTATTAGACTGCGAAATATTACCAGTATTAAATAGTGAATTTACCCATCTTTTGGCTGTGAATTTAACCTTTTATTGACTATGAATTTACCCTTTTATTGTCTGTGATTTATTATGATAAAAATCAGTGAAATTGTTATATTAAAACTCAACGAATTGATTGATAAAGCACAGTGAATTGCTTGGACATCAAATTTCATGATTTTTGACAAGTGATTCCATTACTATTGATTTTTGTAATGTTGATTATTGTTGACTATTGTAATATTCATTATTGTTGATTACAGCAATAGTGATTATTGTTGACAACGAACTTACAAGTTTGACAGCAATTTCATTTATATCAATGGCATCGAACTTATAAATAGGTGTATTGATAGCAATTTTACATATATATTATTAGCGAATTTGTAATTACTGATAGCACGTTGACAAATATTGACAGTGATTTTAATTATTGTGATTATTGTTGCGTTGACTGTGTTCTCATCCTATATTTTTAGACAACTAGTTTATATATAAAAGACAGCAGTTATGTAGGTAGCGATTTTATTGAACAAAGAGTGTTATACAAAGACTTGTTAGATAATGGTGTGTTAGACAGTTATGTTTTAAACAATTAAACAATGTCATCTAAAAATCACAATTAACATAAATGACGGATTGCAATTAAACAAGGATCAAACTACTCTATGGATTTGTTAAGTTTGAGAGACAATCAAACCAAGAGACAATGGCTTCTTAAATCACATTTTAATATGAAGTTTGATATTATTTTAATCCTTATGAAGTTGCATATCAATGGTTGTTGTTGTTTACATGAATTTTCCACTAAATTTTGAGCGCCTCCTTCTGGTCAATTTGTGTTCTAGAAAAGATAGGCATAATACTAGGATTAAGTGACGTGTGCACTGAAAAAGGTAATCCTTATACAACTAGCATGTTGGGTTTCTAGTTGCATTGTTTCAATGTTTCGTTTATGTGAAATATTAGTGCTTCATCAAAGGTGAACAGACTTCACATGAACCTTCTTCAAAATCAAACCTTTAATCAATATTTTAAACATATACTTAACTACATTATCTAACATGTTTAATTAGGTACATTAACTAACATATCCCTTAAGGTAAAATGAACTTCGAGGAAAATAAAAGTAGACTTGCTACGCAAGAAAATAATAAATTTTATTAATATTAAATGATATAAAAGTTTTTAAAATTTATTTGTTTTTATAAAAATATATGGGATTATCATTTGTTAGACAAGGATATAAATGTTGAATTAATAGGACTTGTTAGACGTAATGGTTTTGGTTTGTTGGCAAAGTCGTTTAATATCTTGCGAAATTTTAATTTGAGTGATTTCATCTCGCGTCTTGTCGACTTGTTGCTTGGGTGCATGGGTAAAGTTGTCTTGTCAATTAATTCGGTATCCTAGCGCATTGGATTTTTCTTGAGTTATTGGTCCAAATAGGTTATGTTGCATCAGGGTTATTATCGTGCCTCTCACCTGGTGATGGCATGATTCCTGATGAGGGGATCATTGTGTGCCCTGAAGGATAGAGGCAATGATAACTTGGTCAGAGTTTATGCTTCCCGATGTGGGCATTTGTCCATTGTAGTTGATGTTGGTGCTTGGTTTGTAACACCTTAATGTGTTTGGTTTTGTGCACCATAGAGGTTTCTAGCTACTGTTCATCAAGGCCATTGTGTCGGGATTGTGGATGTTTTCCCTTGGCTTGTAGGAGTTGTCTTGCTTATGTCGAGCGGGTAGTCGTTTATATTTTCCTTTGTGTCACATGTTCGTCTGGTTGCATGATGTGCTAATGTGTTGGTTAGTTGGTTGCTTGTTGCCTGAATGTGTATGTTGTGTTCTTCATCAAGTTGTGTTGTTTACTCGTTGTCCTTGATTGCCTTCCTGCTTAAAGAAAAAAAAATTGTGTTGTCGGTAGTCGTAACGATTAGGGTCGTCACAAATCCTTTCAACATCAATTATGAACTGGACGATACATATGTTGAGTTGGATGAAGAAGAATATTAATGATATGAAATGTTGAAATGTATAATTAGGTATGTATTTATATGTTTTCAGTTGATTTTTTCTCTTTCATTTACCTTAAATTTTTGTTTTCTTAGTTACTATGCTTGATTCTTACTATGTTGTTTTCAAATTAATATTTTATAGTAGATAAATTGGGTATTGGGGAATTGAGAGTAATGTGAAGGGGGGAGGGGTCATATGATCAGATTACAACTTCATGTGGTTAGCCTTTTTTAGTAGAGAACATATATTTATTCTTGAAACCAAGAGAAGCTCATTCAGGTTTATAGACTCAAATACGACTCACAGAAAGAATTCGACAATCAAACAACAAAATTGCAACATAGATGTGAAGGAAATGAAATTATACATCATCGTTATCATCGTATTGCGGTGAGGTTTCAATTAACATCTTCGTCACTCCTATAGCATTTTCGTCGAAACTTTCTAGAAACAACGACCAGTGAAAGGCACCAGCATTGATTTTTTTCAAACTATGCTTCTCCAAGTCATGGGCATGGTATGCTTTAAGAGCTCATGTACCATGCATGAAGTCTAAAACCAAGAGAAGCTCATTCATGTTTATACCATATTCATCTCCAATTTTAACTTTGGTTCGTCTAATAATTTTCAAGTTGATTGTCCATTTTCAAGATCATGGACTTATCATCCTTATTAATGCATGTAAATGGGACTAACTTGATTATTCTCAAGAAATTTTACTAGAGTTTGATTTTGAAGACATAAAAATTGACCTAGATTATCCATATATTTTAGAAGGATACCTAAACGCTATATCGAGGGGCCATGGAAATAAATATTTTATTGCTAGAAAATCTCTTCATTTTGTCTTAAAATCATAGAACTATGGAATGATGATATCCTAAACAATGTTTACCTTGTCCAAAATACTTTAAGAAATAAAATAATGTAATGTGAAAACATTTTGGATATGTTTTCCAAGAAATGATTGACCTTAAAACAAAAATAAAAAATGTAGGATATACATAAGATCTATTAGAAAAGGATGATGCCTTATTCAAAGACCTTGATGAAATATATAGCATAGACGAGATATTTTAAAGGGAAAAAAATCCCATGGGTCAAGGAAAGAGATAGGAATATAGTTATAAACTACACAAAATGATAGCTTCTAATAAAATGTAATGTGGTCAAGTAATGGCATGACTTCATCAATAAAGAGGAAAAAGCCTATTTCAAGTACCTTTTAACTTATAATCTTAGAATCTACTCTGTACAACCATCAATTTTTCTTAGGCTTCATACCAAATATCATCATTAATAACATGAATGTGAAACTTATGGCTTCAATTTCAAAAGAGGAACCAAACTAATAACAATATTTCCCTATAGAATTTATAGACATGAGAAGTTCAAGGAGCCTAAGAACATTGAAGAGGTGGAAGAGAGTCTAGATCTAGATGCGTTGAAAATTTGAGTGTATGATTACAAGATAGGATTTGAAAGATGGATTGTTTGTAGAATTCAAAAGAGACTTTACAAGGAGTAAAGGGACTTTTTTATTGTGGTATTAGCCACTGAAATGGTATGTTTAAAATAAGGATGAAATCTAGTGCACCAAGTGATCTGGATTTTATGAGAAGAATGAAAATGAATATAGATTATTATTATTATTAACACAGAGACACAAGAATAGCAGAGATATAGTGAAATTGGTTTCTATTCAATAAGAAAATGTGTTGAAACTATAAAATGCAGTGGAAAACAAGATTGTTAGAATGGTGGTGGCTTATCTCTGAGAAGAGATGTGATGGTTATGCTCATTTGTAATAAGATGGTTACAATGAGGCTCTCCAAGAATTTTTACAATAAACAAGAATTCCAAAACCCTAGACATCCAAAAACCTAACCCTAGGAGATGAAGCACCAAAAGTCACGTGGGCCTCATTAGTGTAAGATAGTACATCAACTTCTGGGGGTCGTAACTTTTGCATATGATCTTCGTTTTACGTGCACAATAGCCCATTGGAAGGGTGTATCCGAGAACTTCCCATGTTGCCATCATAATATTAATCTAAGGACAATTTGACTATGACGAGCCCTAAAAACACCGTTTAGGGCCTCAAAACGGCCCCGGAAGTCAGGGACACGAAAACTAGGAAAAATTTGTCAAACTGGAAAAATGCCAAAATGAGCCAGTTGAAATAGGTGGGAGGCCACCGAAATACATATGGATCAATCCTCCCCTATTAGGAATCAATGGTGGTCTCCATAGCATTGAGTGCCCCCATCAGATGAGGAAATTTATGATGAATTTGGCCTCGAGTGAGCCACTCTCCTTGGTGCAGGAGTTGCCCTGCTTTGACAACTTGATAAAGTTGGATCCTTTGTTGGTGAGTTCCCTTGACCTGTGTGTCCACAATATGATCATTGGATTCATGTTGCATGTAGTTAGGGTTGAGCTTTATTGGTGTCAAATGTTCCGCTATCTCTGAGGTGTCCAATAATGGTGGGAAGTATGGTCTAAGGAGATCCACATTGAACACTGGGAACAAGCCAAGGAAATGGGGAATGTTGAGATCAAAATCATTGTCACCCATAGCCTTTTTTATGGTGTAAGGTCCGTAACATAGTGGGATAATCTTCCAATGGGGCCCTATAAGGCGTTATTTCTGCAAGCGTAACCACACTTTGTTTCCCACCTGAAACTTACATGGCACCCGGTGTTGATCATGGCACTATTTGTACTTGGAATTGGACTTCTGTAAAATATCCTGAACCTGTTGGTGGATGTGTTGGATCTTCTCAATGAATTGGAAGTCTTTTTCAGCTTCAGTTGGAGCAGGTGATGAATCGGTCAGGGCGGCCGCAAGAGGAAGTGCAACATCCATGGGACCCAATGGTTGGAATCCCAACCCGACCTGAAAGGGGTTGTGGCCAGTTGAGCTATGTAGGGATCTATTGTAGCTATGTTGAACATAGGAAATACTCTCATCCCATGTGTGTGGGTGCTTTGAATCGTGCATGTGCAAGATATGCACGATCATCTGAATGATGACCTCAGGTTGGCCATCTGTCTGGGGGTGGAAAGAAGTGAATTTGGTGAGCTTGGTGTCCACCAGTGACCAGAGGCTCGACAAGAATGTGTTGAGGAACTGACTATCCTGATATGAGACAATGGTTTATTGGATTCCAAAATGTACCCAGACTCGTTTAAAGAAGATCTTGGCAGTGGCCTCTATTGTGATTCTCTTCTTGCAGGTAGCCAGGATCGCCATCTTGGAAAAGTGATCAACAACCACAAAGACATAATCATTTCCCCTATTGGTGGTCGGAAGGATCGACATGTATTCCATTGAGATGGATTCCCATGGTTTTTCAGGGGTAGGAAGGGGGGTGTACATACCTTGTTTCTTAGTGGTCTGTTTGGCAATAGCGTAGGCAGTGCAAGACCTGATATACTTGTTGACATCATGTCAAAGTTTCAGCCATTAGAAATGTTTCTATAGCACTGACACTATATTTTCAACACTAAAGTGTCCTACCACCCGACTGTAGTGGGCTTCTAAAATCAACTTCTCGCGCTCGCTTGATGGAACATAGAGATGGACCAATCAGCACAATAACTCGTCTTGAAGATGGAAATTAGAGACAACTGAGTTTGCACCCAACATTTGGTATGTGGTAGTGAAGTCAGTGTTTATCTCATAGAGTTTAGGCCATATGGAGGTCTCTTGGTCACAAGATTCTAGCACCATGGTGAGTGTCGCGACTAGAGGTCGGTTGAGGCAATCAGCATCTCAATTGGCACTGCCTGTTTTTTACTTGATGTTGAGGTGGAACTGCTACAAGTATCTGGACCACTTCTGATGGTGGTCATTCTACAATTTACCTTATGTATGCATGAACTACAGTAGCTTATAATCTGTGTGGATTATTGTCTCCTTCCTGAGAGTGTAATGTCTCCACCAGCGGTAGGGTTTCACAATGGAGTACATTTATTTGTCATAAGTAGGGTACTTACGGATAGCATATGATAGTGTCTCACTATGATAGGCCATGGGGTGGCCATGCTGAATGAGAAATGCACCCACAACATATTCTGAAGCATCTATCTCGATCTCAAAGGGATTTTATAGTTCCAGTAATGAACCTATTGGGGCCGAGCACAAGCACTTCTTTAAATCATCGAACGCTTGTTTTTGGGACAAGCCCCACACAAATTTTTCCTTACCACCACCCTTGGTTACTTGGTTGAGGACCCATGTAATATGGGAGAATCCCAACATGAACCTGCCATACAAATTGGCAATGCTTAAGAAGATCTGAAGCTCAGTGAGTGTGATTAGGGTTGGCCAGTCACGGATGACCTATATCTTGGTTGGATCCACATGCACACCATGTTGATCAACAATGTAGCCTAGGTACTAGACTTTGTCCATGTTGAAGGATCATTTTTCCAAGTTGTCATATAGTTTATGTTGATGCAAGGTGTGCAGAACCTACTGAATATGCTGCAAGTGTTTCACCCAAGTCTTGAGGTAGATGAGGATGTCATCTAGATACACCACTACAAAATTATTGGTGAAAGGACATAGGATATTGTTCATCATATTCATGAAAGTTGTTGGAGCATTTTTCAAACCTAAGGGCATGACCAGACATTCAAAAATACCTTCTTTTGACTTGAAGGCGATATTCCATTCATATGTTTGTTCTATGGGGACCTGGCAGTAGCCAGACTTTAGATTGATCTTACTGAAGTATTTGGCCCCTTGATTTGATCAAGGATATTGTCAATTCTAGGAATCGGGTATTGGTTCCTGACTATGATTTTATTTAGCGCTCGGTAATCAATGCAGACTCACTAGGTCCCCTCTTTATTCTGCACTAGCACGATTGGGCTCCCACAAGTCAATGAGTTGGGATGGATGTGTCCCTTGTGGATAATTTCTTATATCTATCGCTTAATCTCCTCATTCTCTAACAGAGAATGGCGGTAGACTGGCCCATTGGGAAGTGGTGCATCGGGGGTCAAATCGATGGGATACTTGACCTGACAATGTAGAGGTACCCCAGTAGGTGAGGATAATATATCTTTGTATTCTTCCATGACCTTGTCCACTTGATTTTGTTGTGTGGAGAGGTCAATCGAAGAGGTCCTGGATGTGGCTGGAATATTTCACTCACTTTGAGAGTGAATCACGAAGAATACAAACTTCTAGGTCTGAGAGATGACCTTCCTGTATTGCTTGGAAGAGATCAAGGAAATAGCACTAGGTGGGATTGCCTAGGGTATCCTATATAACTTCTTGTTCAAAGTAATAATAACACTACAGAGCCTAGACTCATATACATCATCATGTTTCCATAAATAAGGTTGGCCTAAAATAACATTACAAACTTCGAGAGGAGAAACATCACATAATACCTCGTATTTGAAGGGATTGATGTCATACAACAGGCAGCACTGTTGGCTGATGTGGATGTCTCTTCCTTAGCGAAGCCATCGAATGATCTAAAGTTGTGGGTGCGACATTGTCGGAAGGTCTATCCGCTTGACAACCTCTTCTAAGATGAGATTATTTTGGCTACCACTATCAATGATAAAGTGCAGTGGGGTGCCTTATACCCACATCTGTGAATGAAATAGGTGCTCCCCTTCTTTTGGATCATCTATTTCACTGATTTGTACCTTCGCGGTAGCAACGGTGGCACTGGGTTCCACATCAATGATATGTCTCCCCCTTTTTGTTTCTAACTCAGAGTTGGAACCCACATCTAATTCAGAGGCTTTTACCTTAGCCACCAGCGATTGCTTGGAGAAGCAATCAACAATGTTATGCCAAGGGATCTTATGGAAGTTGCACCACTTCCCAGTATCTTTCTTTGTCTTTTTGATGTCCTTCTTTGCTTGCAGCCTAGACTAGTTGTCCTGAGGTTGTCTATATTTTCTATGTCCTTTATTCTACGGGTTGGGGATTCCCTTTACTTGCTTCTAATGTGAGGGGTTTCCAAGCCCAAATTTATGTGTCTTTTGTTTAAGATTTTGCTTAATGTTGACGGCATATCGATAATCTGTGCCCAAGGATGAGATGTCCAAAAACTCCATTTTGGCCTAGATGTATTTATGCAGACCACCGCAATACTTGAGCACTAAATTTCTCTCAACATATTTGATACCTAGCTTGGTACACAAGGTATGGAAGATATTTTTGAACTTTGACACTTCTTAATCTCTTTCCTACCACAGTGTGGTCCATTTTGTATATAGGTCATCATAAATTCTGACAGGGTAGTATTGTTCCTTGATAGCATCCTTAAAGGAATCCCAGGTGACTATGACTATAAATAATGAGGGTTCCTTTGTTTCCTTTTGATCACAGAAATTCTCCCACCAATCTTTGACATGGGGAGCAGCTTTGAGGAGTGAAAACGTAATCTTTTCTCTGTTCAAAAAGTTATGGATAGAAAAATACCCTTCTAGCAGATCCAACCATTTATCTACAACATCTGCATCTATATAACCTTCAAATATTGGAATATAAAAGTTGATTTGTACCTTGAAGGGGGCAACACCTCCGTTCAAGGAAGATGTGTCACATGTTGGTATTCGTCGAAGGATTTGCGCAAAAATATCCATCATTTCGTTCCTCTGTTGCATGAGGGATTCCTCGAGCAAAATTTTGAAAGGATCTCCTATCCCGTCGTATTTATTTTCTCCTACCATAAGAGGTCATTTGGGCATGTGAGATCCTTTTTCCTCAATATAAACAAGCTCAAGACCCAATTCTTTGTACCCTGACCTCGTCGGGGACATTCATTAAGAATGACAAGGAGCAGACCGCTTTGATACCATTGATCTAGATTTTATGAGCAGAATGAAAATGAATATAGATTATTATTATTCTTAACATAGAGACACAAGAATAATAGAGATACAATAACATAGATACAGTAAAATCGGTTTCTATTCAATAAGAAAATGTGTTGAAACTGTAAAATGCAGTGGAAAACAAGCTTGCTATAATGGTGGCGACTTTCTCTGAGAAGAAATGTGACGGTTGTGCTCATTCGCAAGAATATGGTTACAATGAGGCTCTCCAAGACTTTTTACAATAAACAAGAATTCCAAAACCCTAGACATCCAAAGACCTAACCCTAGGAGATGAAGCGCCAAAATTCATGTGGGCCCCATTGGGGTAAGCTAGTACATCAACTTTCTGGAGTCGTAACTTTTTCATACGATCTTTGTTTTAGGGGCACGATATCCCATTGGAAAGGTCTATCTGAGGACTACCCATGTTTCCATAAAAATATGACTCCATTTGTATTATGACTGTGGAGATCCCTAAAAATGTTGTTTAGGGCCTCAAAACGGCACCGGAAGTCAGGGACCCGAAAACTAGGAAAAAACTGTCAAACTAGAAAACTCCCAAAATTAGCCAGTTGGAATAGGTGGGAGGCCACCAACATCCATATGGATCACCAAGTCCCAATATATTTTGGAAAAATAGTTACCCGTGGTCATGATGAATTGTATAATCACAAATAACAAATTGGGTTTAGAACTAGACTTTCCTTGAATAAAAATTCCTTAGTAGTTTCACATTATTAAGATATGACTACATTTTCAACTCAAGACATAAATGTAGCATAATCAACCTAGATCATTCAAACTTATTTTCATAAGTCACCATATATTATTTCCCTTGTAAAATGTGCAAGTTTTTAATGTGGAATTATATAGTTAAAAGTGGTGTATTTGAGTAAAGTGCATTTTTAGGGTTTCTCACCCTTTATACTAGTGATATTACCTTAAGGATAGTCTATCATGAGACTTAACCTAATGAAAAAACATCACCTACCTCTTAACCTATTTTAACGACGGAGGTAGCTTCTATTGGGAGGTTGGACCCATCATGTACTATAAGGAATTTGAATATTCATGTGTCTATTATTCAACATAAATACATAAGGTGGTGAATGAATTAATTAAATTTCACAAAATATGGCAATGTTAATAGTGCATATACAACCTAAATGAAGTATACAAAAATTACATATGGGCTTTACTATGTAAACAGTAAATGTGACAAAACCTTTACATTGTCCTAAAGACCAAACCATGTATTTTAAAACAAGGACGTACATTTAAACTATGAATAAGATGGAACTGAAGTCTTGGATAGTTATCCTCATCATCCATGTAAACCTAGTTGAGTCTCTAGCTAAGAGAACCGAAATTAGCAACAATAACCATACGACAATAGAGTGCCAATCTAAGTGGAGGTTGCTAGTAGCTAGCCATGTGTTGTCAAGGGAAAATTTCCTTACTCAACGGCAAGGTGTTCATCCCTATGTGAGGTATTTTTCATCATCATCTCCATTGTCATCATCATCATCATCATCATCATCATCATAATCATCATCCTCATCATCATCCTCATCATCATCATCATTGTCATTGTCATCATCATGATTTTCATTGTCATAATTGACATCATTATCGTGATCAATATTGTCATCATCATTGTCATTGTCATCATCATCATCATTGCCATTGTCATCATCATTTTCTTCCATTTTCATTATCATCATCATTGTCATCATTAGCATGATCATAGTCATTATCGGTGTACTCATCATCATCATTATGTCATTGTCAATGTTATCATCATTCTCTTTGTGATCATCCTTGTCATCATCATCGTCATTGTCATTGTTAAAATCATCATCATTTCCATAATCATCATCATCCATTGTCATCAATATCGACATCATAATTGTCATCATCGTCGTCGTTGTCGTCATTTTCATCGTCATCATCATCGTCTTCATTGTCATCATCATCGTCATTGTCATCATCGTCATCATCGCCATTGTCATTGTCATCATAGTCATTGTCATCATCATTGTCATTGTCATATCGTTGTAAACCTTGACCTCCAGGGAGTAAACACATGTTCTTAACTGTTACACACACTATATAATATATATTAATTATATCATATTTTAATTATTAGAATATATTTATTATATTATTATATAATATATAATATATAATTATATATAATTATAATATAATTATAATATAATTATAATATAATTATATATAATTATATATAATCTGTATATAATATCTCGGTGGGTTACCTCAAGTGGATGAGTGTTGTTATATACTCAAATGAGGTTTCGGGGTCGAATCCCTAGCCAAGAGCCTGTTTAGGGCATCACTTGATGTCCCCAACGAGTTAGGCCCATAATCAGGCTAAACGGTTTACCGCATTTACCGTCCATGAAATGTGGGGAAGTACTCGGGTGTTTCCCGTGTTGTATTCCCTTGAAAAAATAATTTAAATATAATATATAAATTATATATAATTATAATATATATATTATATAAATAATATATATTGATTCAAATAACAAACATAAAACATGGGACAATTCACTATTCCACGTTTATTTCAAACATATGCGCTCGGGTGGAGACCAAAAGATCCCAACCGGAAGAGAAGGGTGAGACAAGGAGGTGTGCCCTACCCACAGCAAAGATCATCGTGACCGTGAACATAGGAGGCCATACCCACAGCAAATATCATGATCGTGAACAGAGGAGGCCTTACCCACAACATCGCATAAGGATGAGACAAGGAGTCCCTAGCTGCCCACAGTGTGGCAAGCAACAAAGGAGACCCAGGCACCCTTAGAAGAGATAGACACACTCAGGGGATCACTAGCAATGGGGGGGAAATCGGTATGTTTCTTCCAGAAGTCTAAATTGTTACCCTCCTTCTCTAATTTCTCTAATATATTGTTTTCCTTGTTCAAATAACCCAAACTCTCATCAAATTTATTCAAATAAGTATAATTTATGCACGGAATTGTTTAACACTTTGGTACCTCAAGTGTTTGAAATGATAATTGCCTTAATGTATCATTTCTTTGTATAATTATGGCACTGTTGACTTGTTAAATCTCTCCTTGACTGAATCAATACACTAAAGGGTGCACTGACCCACTAGATAAGCCAACGACTTGTAACTTTTGCAAAGTTTTGTCTCTCTTATGATCGTGAGCATATCTAAAGGAAAATTGATGCTAAAAGTAGCCAAGTGGCCTAATTAATTGTGCCATAGTCACATTGTTGTTTCTCTTATTAGAAAGGAATCCTCTAGCCCTGTTTCAAGGTGTTTTCACATCCGATTTAAGGGGAATCTATCATACTCTATCATTTCTCCCACACATGTTATATTGGGTCTCATCGCAAATTTTGAGGGAGGCCTAGATTCAAAAAAAATTATATTTTGAAAAAGTTCCCACATTTCCACCGAGTCAATGACATTAAATGTAGAGTGGCTATAGTATTTCCAAAATGTGTTCATAATAGAAATTCCAACAAAGTTTTGGTGTTTTCAAAATTTTCCAACGAAAAATTCGTACCACATTTTAACCATGCATTTGAGGATCACCCCACATTTATTACTTGAGAAATTTGGTTATTTTGGGATATAATTATTTATGTATGCCCATGGTGGGGATAACCCTAGCTCTTGAGGCCACATGGCACACATTTTTATGTGTTATTGATAGGACAGTTCACCTTGTAGTACTTTGAGGAAGTTGGAGGTTGTTTCATAACCAACTCTTTTATTTTATCATTGTTGACTTGTCTTATGGAGTTGGTTACATGAAAGCATTATTGTATTTTTTTCCTCACATATTTTGTTGATTATTCTTGGAGGAAAAAGTGCATCTCAACAAATCATTTCTATGTTTAGTAATGAAGTTGTTGAATATGTTATTTTATTGTATTCCTTGGAGAGATTAGTGGATCTAGGAAAAAAATTATATTTTATTGTTGAAGAATATTTGAGTTGAAACCTATATAAGGGTTTATTCTCTCTCATTTTTTATGGTTGGATTCAGGGGAAATACCTTGAATATTAGTTCAATATCTATTGTATTGTTTTGAAGGAGAAGAAAATTGCTTAATAGATATGGAACTCTTCTAAATCTTCATGTTATCTCATGTAGATGAAATATTCTTGTGTCATGGTTATGAATGGGGTAAGATAATTCCTATCATATTGTGTTTATCATTTGGATGTTCTATATTAATTCAATGTTTCTCTATCTTGGTTGTATGCAATTGTTATCCATTCTTGAAAGGTACGGTTTTCATAACCATGGGAGTCTATCTTCACTAGTGGTCTCCCTTGATAAAATTATGAAGTTTGGGACAACAACGAAAGGGGTTTCATAGTTTGTGTGTTTCACCCCCAATTGTTACCTTTCTATCATTAAGATATATTTACATTTAATCCTTGACATGACCCCATTTCCCATTGGAAAGACATTATTCTTTGGTCCTTCTAGCCACTTTATTTACTAAATCCTTAAAAAATTGGTTTTCTAGAACTTTATATTCACTTCACCTTAGACCTTATTGCATAAGTTCTAGTAATCATATCATAAGTAAGGCCCCCTTGAGTTGGAGGAGAGTTACACTAAAGAGAAAAAGAGGGTTGGTGAGGTGACAATGTAGGCCTCCCTCTTAGTTACACGAAAGCCTTTCTTGAGATTTAAGACTTTATCTCGAGAAGTGAGAGTTTGTGTGATAACAATAACCACAAAAATGGATTTAAAATGACATTGAACATATTTGAAATTTTCACAGTAGATTTGAAATATTAATAACAAATATGCAATTCTCAAAGGATACAAAATGTTAACAACGAATAGAAATTGTGATCATTATGTATAATTTTTTTAGAAAAAGTTTAACCTTCATTAAATCTACAACACTTCAACGCATACATGTGTATGTTTGATGATGGTTTTAATCATTTTCAACAAAGTATGCCCTATATACTTTCCATTTATTTTTTCTTAGCTAGGTGATCAACCACACCCATAGTGTTTCCCAACCTACAAAACAAAAAAGAGGCTCAAAAGAATAGTAGAGAGGAAGCAAGTGATGAAACTTTGAAATAATGTCAAATATACCCTTGGAAAATTATCACCATTATTGATATACACACTCATCGATTTGACCCTCCCCCTTATTATACTAAACCAGCATAGCAATGTTTAATTAGTTCTTGAGGATAATATTGTGATGACTCACAGAATAAACTGTGATGAATTCTATCATATTCACCCCTATGCCAAGATGATTATCATTTGGGGCATTAGCATTGCTCTTTCTAGTATCAAACTCCACTGTGACCAATACATTATTTTAATCTTGATTCATCGTAGAGTTGGAAAATCCCATATATTGTCCATAATTATTCTTAGGATCATGATCTTTCCCATTCATTATAATGGAATCCATATTGTTGCCACCATATCCACTCTTGGGCACTATATTTAGAATGAAAGAACAATTGAAAGATGCGACAATGGTTCATTCCACCATAAATCAAAGAAAAATTAGGTGAGTGTCAATAGTGTTATATATTCAACTATTTGGAGATGACAATGGGTTCTAAGGACACTTTACCAACATTTATTTTATTAGTAAGTGCAATGAGGTTTGTCGATTCATGAGTTCATTGGTGTTGTATAGAATTAATCACATAAATCAAGGCTTAAAATAGCCTGAAGTATCTTCTATGAAGGAAATAGGGAAAATAAATAATGATTTCTCTTGGCCCTCTCAATAATCCCACCTAAAACTAAATTAGGATGAATTCACGGAGAATTATCATTGCATGATAATTATAGTAGTTTAGGGTTAAGTCAAGTACACTCCTCAAATATAGTAAATATGCTAACAACCACTCAAAACAGAGATACCCATAATTTATTTATTCAACATTAATGAGAAAAACATACAGTACATTTGTTGGCAGTACATCTTGTTTTCTTGTTCTTGATTGTACGATTATTATGTTGTCGTACGATTATTCTCCTTTTGTACAGAAGGAAAAAATTTTGTAGAAAACACGGGCCCTAAACTCGAACTGTATCTCTTCTCTTACTTAAGGTAGCCTTTATCTCTTCATTTTCCCTTTACAATTACTTTCCATACTCTCTCATAAAGGAATTTGTTGGTCATTTTTCAAAGATTATTGAGAGTGATTATTTTAATTTCTCATTTGCTTTTGAATGCATCTTCTTTGATTGGTCTTTTGCTTCATACTTCTTTGTGTCAAACATTGATTTCTTTCATTCCATTTGAAATAAGTGAAGCATAAAATGTTTTCATACGTCATTGCATTGAATAAATGAAAGAAAAATAGAATTAAAGAACTTAGCATGCATTGGCCTTGAAGTTTGAAAGAGTTTTTCTTTGATAATTTGGAAAAAGTTTGGAATCTTCATTTTAACGAAAGCCAATTGTATTGAGTGTTGTTGGCATCAATTTTTTACTGGGTGTTTAAGTGTATTTGGACAAAAAAGAAAAGAACTCATCTTCCTTCTGTATATATAATTCATCGAAAAATAATGATTGCATCTCATTCCTGGGTAGCCCTTCTCACACAAGGGTCAATCACAAGGTCACACTGGGACTAGAGGAGTAACTAACCCCACTTTGTTAGTCTTGGAGTTGAGGTTTACACGTATTATAAATGGTGTCGAAAGGCACTTTGGTATCACTTGAGAATATTACCATCCTTTGCCTCCTCAGTCACCCGAAGACCATTATCAAGAGGAATTTATCAACGAAGACAATTACTCTGAAACTAGGTGTGCAACTACTTCTTTGATTGGTCGCCCCGAGGAAATAGTTTTCGGGAAGGTTTTTTCCCTCCTGTAAACACACCTTTAACAAACCCTCTCATTCCACTTCTTATAAGAGTAAACTCTTCAGGGGATATGAAATTTCCCCTGAATCCTTTCCCCTCGTTTGAAGTGCTTTATATGTAGTACTTCCTTCCGTTGTGCATTACCTCCAAAAATTAGATTTTATATAATATTTGGTCGCATATCCTTGTTCATAGTGTTGGTCTCTCTAATATTAAGACCTCATGTTGCTTAGGCCTAACATTTGTCACAATTGAGTGAATAATGTTTTCCTTTGTTTATTATAGATAACTAGGAGGGAATACTTTATCTGTCTCTAAATTGAGGGATTAATTTATTGATGCATGCACTCATAGTTCAATGGGTTCCCATTGGGAATACAAATTGATTTTAGTGGTAAAATTGGATTGTTATTGGGCCAAAAATTTTTAATGGGAACAAGTGGGGTCTTGTTATCATCGGGCCTTTATAAGGGTATCCTTGCAACTAATTTTCCAATATTTCATTTGAATGCACTCACAAATTCAATTTTATAGGACATATGATGGAAATACATATTTAACCACAATAATGGAAGAAACTTAAAAATTTTCAATCCTATGATAATTAAATAAATGAGACTTTGCATAAAAATGTATAAGTCCATGATCATCATCATCACTTTCACTATTTTCATAGATTGACCTTTTTATGTTTTGTAGCTTTTGATCTAAAGATAGAATCCAAAAAAATATAAGGTTATAGTTGTTCCCCTCCGATAATTTTTAATCAAAACCCCTTATATAGAGTCTTATCCTTTGAGAGTGTAGGTCTCCATGCATGTGTGCTAGAGCCTTTTATACCTGAAAAACCTTCAACAAGGTCAATTGATCCCTCTTTATAAAAGAATCTTATAGTAACTAGAACATGAATCTCATCAAGGTTAATTCCCTCTTTCTGAGAGAATCCAACAACCCTGCCTTCATACTCTTCAATACTCCCATCAACTACAAGCTTGGAATCTTTCACTTGTTTAAGTTTGCAAAGAAATGAGTGCATTAAACTTGTAATATTATGTTCTTGTGGTTTCCTCAATATTTTCATCACATCCCTTATGAAACTTGTTGATTGTTTCTCTCATTTGATGGTGTTATAGGATGTATAAGAAAACAGGTATTTATCAGATCTATCTTCATCAAGTGATGGAAGTTCAAGTAGAATAGAGGAAAGTGAGACATTTAGTATCTCTAACAAGCAGAGATCAACTAGAGGTGAGAAGATCAGAAAAAAATTCCACAGACGCATGGAATTTTTTATTGTTAAAGGGGGTTCATGTTCTTTTGATGATGAAAGCATAGACGACATCGAGGTTCCCTTGAGGTACAAACATATAGTGAAACGATGGGTACCAAAGGGTCTTCCTGAAATAAACATTGATTTTTGTGTCAACGTAAGGATATATCGCATTGCTCCATTATCATTACATGGTTTGGGCTATTTTCCATAGATGGCATAAAGGTTTGTTATGGTGGATTAACTAAATTGATGGAGTATGTCGAACTATGTTACATATAGAAATATTGGATACAGCTAGTCCAATATACAAAAAGTATGTGAAGATATGGTGTGGCTACAAATTATATACAGCGAAAAGACAAGGATCAAAATAAAGGAGAAACTATGTATATTGACGAAAGGCCAAAAGCAGTGGGGAATATCGTAGGGTTTATAAATAGTACACGACCCACAACAACAAATAAGCAACCTAATTCCATATTTGAGGGGCATGAATTAAATCATGCATTTGTATGTGCAATAAAATCAATAGTTGCATAGGAAGACTTGTTGATTGATTACAATTTGAATCGAATAGATACAGACGTTTCTCTTATGGGGGAAACAGGTATACTATCTTACCCAACCTGTAAGCAATGACTCTTATATTTTATCATTTTCATTATCTTATTTAGTCACTTTTTACTTTGATGTTTTCAACATGCCATGTTTTTGTCCAATGTGTATTCATGAACTAACTTTATGTCTCATACATTTTAATTTATTATATTTTTTCTAATTCTAATATACACTTGTCCCAGGGTGATAGGGGGAAGGTAGCAGCCTCAGAATAATCCACAAATATTCGTAAGGATGTGCTTATTGAGGAAGAAATGGTTTTCTCCACAAACCCAAATAAAACAATAAGGAAGATAGTGATAAAAGAAAACAAGGAACTCCATTCGTTGATTCAGATTCGGCCATAAACAAATGAGATAAAAGAAAGAAGTAATGCCTTGATGGATAGAATTGAATGCTATGGGGTAAGAAAGATATTTAATTATCCCCCTTTTTTTATTTCAATTTATATACTCTTACAACTAGTCCTCCATTCAAAACTCTTTATTTTTACAGGAATTTTTGCAGAGTTTTGATCCCCAGTATGTTCCTATGGAGTTCGGTGTTGGTGTCAGTGACATTGCTACATTAGCATAGAATCATATGGGTACACCCCCTAGGGTCAGTGTCAATTTCAATACTACTCCAGTCTCTCAGGTCGGTACAACCCCCAAGGTCGATGACAGTAAAAATGGTGTATTAATTATAACCTTTCTTGTTTCAACTCTAGAGCATGTAGAGGATGATACTAGACAAGAATATTGATGCAGGCTATCACCCTCTGCCTCGGCAATGGCCTCTGCGTTGACCTCCCAGTCTTAAGGATCGTTCAAATTTTACTCTCAAGTCGGAGTGGCTCCTTCGATTCTCCACTGGAATCTCTATTAAAATTGACCCACGGGTCTTTTCTACTCCTCGCAGCCTATAGGCCTGATCATTGTTCTCTTCACGACAGAAAAATGGAATTTTGGGTTTCGGGGTTTCGAAATCCCAATGTCACAACTTTATCTTTATGTTTCTCGATCTTCGCTATCCCGATATGCTCTAACTTCAGTTAGCCCTCTGGGCTAGACTTGTGGTCCACACAACCTCACCTTATATGACCGTAGTCCTACCTCTTTTCAGGATTTTGGGCTTTCAGATGTCGAGAGGTATTTGACCCCTTGTCCTCAAGATCCCTGATCCTCCGAATCCCGATATGACGTCAACTAGGAACCCCTTCCACTGTAAACACAATCAACGGATCTGGATCTCCCTCAGGACTTCAGGATTTCAAATACCAAAATGCATTTGTCCTCGATTCTTCCAATCTCTTGAATTTCGATTTTCAGATATGGCAACAGCTGGCCCCCTCCCGATGGAGTTTTTCAACTTATCGAGATTTCGGATTTCGCAATTCCGAAATGTGGATGTTCCTATCTTCATGATCCACGAAATGTCGAACCCTGACTTCTCGGATTTCTGCCACGCATCCCAAATGGATGGACGGTTCAGATCAAACCTCAGGTTTCACCAAATGCAAAGTCAAACCGCTCACTTATGTGAGTCTCGGTGCCCGAATTTCCGATTTGGATGATCACGCAACACGTGTCCTTCCTTAGATCCACGGTTGTGATCCTTTCGTTGTTTCGGGACTCAAAAGGTCTTGGACTCTTGGTCTCTAGACTTCCGAGATGTCGATGACTCTCGATCCCTGCCACGTGTCCCAACAAATGGACGGTTCTGATTTGTTTCATGGTTTTCACTGTGGATTTACTCAATCTCTTGTCCCCAAGACTTCTGATATTTCGAACTCTGACACCTCGATATCCAGATACCTTTCAGAACCTTCACTCAGCTTGAGAGGTTTTAAAACCCATACAACTCCTTTCAGTTCGGACGGCTGACGAGTATCTTAGTGAAGATCCAACAGTTCACCATCTTTTAATCTTGCACCTTGGAAACCCAGTCATAACCTCCTCGCTTCTTTATCAGATAGGACAGCTGATGGGATTTCGCTAATTCTCTACAGAGAATTTCAACTGTCTGTTTCTTCCCTCTGATGATTTTTGTGGAATGAACCAAGGATTCTTCCCTGGACTTATCCACCTACGGCACAAACTTTTGATGCCTTCTAATCACTCAAATGCACCAACTTCTTGTACTTCCTTCAATAAATTCAAAGGCTTTATCCTTCCTGAGATTTCTCACAACTTCGAGTCTTAAAGAAGACCCTTACACACACTCCTTGCGGCAACCTCCAAACACTTGAAGTGTTGAAAGCTCTTCGACCTTGTGCACACAGTGCGGAAGCAGTCTCTCAATACTTGGCTTAGGTTCAAAACTCCAAGACTTTACTCGGTCTACACACTCCTTGCATGGCTCATGTGTCTGACTGCACTTCTAGGTTAATGAGGACAAAAGCTATCTCTCCTGAGCTTTCAGAGACAACCCTATGAACACCTTGTCAATGCACTCGTTGCGGACAATTCAACTACACTCCTTGCAGGAACCCTTGCTCAGATAGAGAAACAATTGAAAATCATTCCTCTTACTCTCTCTCTCTCTCTCAAATTTCAAACATTCAACAAGAAATCATTCATCCATAGCATAAAAGAAAATGTACAGCAGAAAGAGTAAAAAATTCATGAGAATAACATTCAAAGATGCATACACAGAGAATACATGAACACCATGAGTCTGAATCACAGCTTTCTCGTATTAGTTTTGAACTTTTGTACATGGAGTCTACTACACATCTCTCTCTATTTCTCCTCTATGCTCTCCTACTCTTCATCATAATGTTACAATACAAAAAATGAGGGTGTCTATATTCCATTTTCCCTCTCTCATTCTAAACTGTCTAATCTATGCATTAAAGCTACCTACTAACATAAATGCCTTCTTAGTTCTTCATACGAGAGTGAGTCGCTCAAGGTCTGATTACAATCTATTAGTACGCCTCTCCTTAACTATCACATTTAAGTTTGGCGCATCCAATCTTCAAAAAATTTTAAACAATGTATCATGTGCTCAAAATGTGTTGTGGTTGCCCCACGCTCGCTTGACGTTTGTGATGCTCCTGCATCATACTCCCTCACTTGAAAATTTTCATGGGCTCCTGTCCATGGGATCTCGCATGGTTTGTCCATGCTTCTGAATCTCTGCTTCATTTTCCTAGCTGGCATCTTCAACTGGATGTCCTTTCCACTTGACCAAGTATTCAAAGTATTCCTTTCGTCTGGTCTTCTTTCCGACCCTTTTGTCCAGTATGCGCTCCATCTGCAGCTTTTCTACAACTAGCATCTGCTTTTGCCACTGAACCTCTGACTGTTCATCATTTGTTCTTGCTTCCTCAGCTTTGTATGGGTACAAATCTGAGACATTGAATATCGAAGAAATTCCGATCCCATCGTGTAATTCAATCTCATAAGCATTTTCCCCAAATTTATTCAAGATCTTACACGGTCCGATCTTCTTCATCTTCAATTTATTGTATGTTCCCTTCGGCAACCTTTCTTTTCTCAAATGTGCCAGAATCAAATCACCAACCTCGAAGTGAAGTTGTCTCTTGTGTTGATCGGCTCTATGCTTATACTCCTGGCTTGAATTCTGCAAACGTTCCTTCACCTCGCTGTGAAGTTCCTTCATCGTCTCTGCAAAATCTTCTGCACTAGCACTCCTAGTCGCATTTTGTTCTAAATCTCTCAATTCAAAAATTCCCCTCGGTTGTATGCCATGGAAAATCTGAAACAAACTCTACCTTGTACTTTTGGTGATTGAATCGTTATAAGCAAACTCTGCCTATGGTAATATGTTGTCGCACTGGCTGTGGTGTTCTGTCACCAGGCTTCTCAACAAGTCTCCCAGACTTTTGTTTACCACTTTTGTTTGTCCATATGTCTGAGAATGATAAGCCTAACTAAACGAAAAGTTAGTTCCCATCTTCTTCCATAAGGTCCTCCAAAAGTTTCCCAAAAACGTAGTGTCTCGATCTGAAACCATGCTCCTTGGTAAGCCGTGAAGTCGAATGACTTATTTGAAAAACAGATTCGCAATGTGAGTTGCATCACTGGTTTTCTAACATGGAATGAAGTGTGTCAACTTGGAAAATCTATCCACCACCACAAATATTGAGTCAAATCCTCTTTGTTCTCTTGGCAAACCCAATATAAAATCCATGTTGATTGCATCCCATGGCCTCTCAGGTATGGGCAATGGTTGATAAAATCCTGCATTTTGTCTCTTTCCTTTTGAATGCTGGAAAATTTTGCATATGTCCACAAACCTCTTAACATCTACCTGCATCCCCGGCCAAAAATATGACTCATTCAATTTTTTGAATTTCTTGTCATGACCAAAGTGTCCTGCTAATCCACCACTGTGTTTCTCCTTCAGCAGGTTCTCCCTCATGGAGAATTTTGGAATACAAAGTTGATTACCTTTAAACAGTAATCCCTCCTGGATCATGTATTATGTCCATTGACTTCTGTCTCCGATAATTTAATTCTCAGCAGCTTCATACACCTCTTTAAAATTTGGATCATCTTTATACATGTCCCTGAGGTCATCAAAACCCAATGCTTTGACTCTGAACTCCTGCAACAGCAAACATTTCCTGCTCAAAGCATCAGCAACTTTGTTAGAAGTTCCAGAAATATGTTTAATTACAAATGTAAAGTTCTGCATCTATTCAACCCATTTTACATGTCTCTGATTCAACTTTTCCTGTTGAGTCACAAACTGCAGTGCATGATTGTCACTATATAAGACAAACTCTTTGGGAATCAAGTAATGCCTCCATTTCTTCAATGCCTGGATGATAGCATAGAACTCCTTGTCATATGTGGAGTACTTCACCTTTGCTTCATTCATATTCTTGCTGAAGTATGCTATCAGCCTGTCCTCTAGACTCAGGACTACCCCTATTGCAAATCCACTTTCACCGCATTTTACCTGAAATGTCTTTTTGAAATCTGGTAACACCAGAATTGGTTGCTCTGTGATCTTCCTCTTCAACAGGTTAAAACTCTTCTCAACCTCTTCTGTCCAGTGAAAGACTTGTGTCTTTTCTTCACTGTATCCATCATCAGTGTACTAATTCCACTAAAATTCCTGATCAACTTTCTGTAAAAACTAGCTAATCTGTGAAAACTCCTCACCTCGAATATACTCTTCGGTGATGGCCAATTCTTGATTACTTCCACCTTATCTGGATCCATCCTCAACTCATCTGCAGAAATAAATAATCCCAAGTAAATGAGCTCTGTCTTCATGAATGAGGATTTCCTCATGTTTATCAGTAGCTTCTCTTGCTATAATCTCTTCATCACAGTAGCCAAGTGTTTCAGATGCTCTGCCTTTGTTTTACTGAAAATTAGTATGTCATCCAGATACACAATGAAAAATTTCCCGATGAATTCCTTCAGGACTTCATTCATCAACCTCATAAAGGTACTTGGCACATTTGTTAAGACAAACAGCATAGCAAGCCATTCATACAACCCTTCATTAGTCTTGAAGGTCGTTTTCCATTCATCACCTTCCCTCATATGAATCTGGTGATATCCACTTTTCAAATCAACCTTCGAAAAATATTTTGCTCCACTTAAGCAATCCATCAAATCATCCATCCTTGGAAATGGAAACCTATACCTGATGGTTATCTTGTTAATTTCTCTTGAATTAGTACACATCCTCCAGCCTCTGTCTTTCTTCGGACTGAGTATTGTTGGAACAGCACATGGACTCAAGCTTTCTCTGACCAACCCTTTGTCCAATAACTCTTGGACTTGCCTTTTAACCTCTTCATTCTCTTGTGGCGTTAATCTGTACGTGGATTTTTTTGGAAAATTGGCTCCTGGTATGAGATCAATATGATGACTCACACTTCTAATTGGTGGCAACGAACGAGGTAGTTCATCCACTACTATGTCAATGAACTCTTCTAGCAGTTCCTAAACTTCTTCTGGTAAATCATCTATTCTTGTGCTGGTCAAAACAATCTTCGGTTTTCTGACCACAATAAATTGTGGTTCTTCCTTCTTCTTAACCTCTGTAAGAAGTTCCTTCCCACTCATGAGAAGTACAGTGTTACTTACTTCAGGTTTCACTTCCTTATCTTTGATTGGGAGCAACATATGAGTTCTCCCATTCTTTTCTAGGGTGTATGTGTTCATCCTCCCATCATGAATCACATTTCTGTCATATTGCCACGGTCTACCCAGCAATAAATGACAAACATCCATAGGAATAACATCGCAGAGTATCTTATCATTATATCCTCCTATCTTAAATTCAACTAAACATTGTTTAGTGACATTTACTTGATGTCCCTTTTGTAGCCATGAAACTCTATATGGTCTTGGATGTTCAATCATCTCTAGCTTGAGATTTTCTACCATCTCTGTTGAAACAAGATTGTCTGTGCTACCACTGTCCACAATGACCTTGCATACCCTGTCCTTGGTTTTGCAAGCAGTCCGAAAAATTCTGTTCCTTTGTACCGAACTCTCCACCTCCTTCTTTGGTGTTAAGAGAACTTTTCGCATCATCAGCGATCTTCCACCTTCAGCATCCTCTACCTCAACATCTCGCCTCTGTGCTTTGGCGATGTGAGTTTCTCCACTCTCCTTCTTTTTATCTGGACACTCGTAAGACTTGTGCCCATTCTTTCCACATGTGAAGCATGTTATTACTCCACCCCTTCCTCTTCCTCTACCTCTGGTACGAGGAAAACTGTTGTTATCAGCATAATCTCCTCTTTGTTCGGTATGCTGCCCTCTTTGTTCAGCATATTGTCCTCATTGTGAGGTTCCACCTCTTTCAGTTCAAGCCTGAGGTTTCTTCCAGTCCTCCTGGGGCTTATGATTTTTATCTTGGACAACTGATTTTCCCCTAGCTCGATTTCTGTCTTGGCCTATTTGACCTTGTTTTCGGCTCAGCTTCTCTTCAGCATTTAGATCCATCTGATAAGCATCTTCCACTATTTGGATGGTTACCATGCTCATCTCATCCTGAATGTCATATCTCAATCCATTCAAGTATCTGGAAACTTTTGCATCATCGCTCTCTCGATGACCTGCCCTGATGTTCAGACTGTAGAATTCTTCAGTGTATTCTTTCACTTTCATCAGCTTCTGTCTCAGGTTTTTCATCCTCCTGAACAGAGTGATCTGGTAATCTCTGGGGATGAATTTCACCTTCATCTTCGCGATCATTCTATCCCAACTCTTGATTTTCTACTTGCCTTTGTAGTGTATGTCAGCTTGTAGTTCATCCCACCACAATGATGCATGTACTTTTAGTCTCGTGACAGCATGTCTGACCTTCTTGTTTTCCTCGACATCTTCGTAGTCGAAATAAGTGTCCAAATCTCTAATCCAGTCTAGAAGCTCTTTAGCATCCAAGTTTCCCTCATAAACTGGAATGTCCATTTTTTCCCTAGCACCCATTCTTGAAATAGCCCTAATCAAACATTTGTTTGTTTCATCTTCGGCTGCAACTTCTTCTTCTTCATGTTCAACTTCCACTTCTCTTTCGGAATCAATAAGATCCCCAATACCGACTGTGCGTCTATGTGTTGTCTCCATGTCCTCAAGTCTGGCGCGTAAATCTCGCATTTCCCTTGCCATGGTTGGGTCAGGCATCTTCCTACCTCTTCTTCTTGGTATTTCCCTTTCCTCTGGTGGATCGGGTGTTTACATGTCCCTTCTTCTTGGAGGCATGGTGAATTTTCCTATTCCTTGCTACAGAAAGAAAAGAACCCTTTCTGCGCTCTAATACCACACTTGACACAAGCTATCACCCTCTGCCTCGACAATGGCCTCTGCGCTGACCTCCTGGTCTTAAGGATCTTTCAAATTTTACTCTTGAGTCAGAGTGGCTCCTTTGATTCTCCACTGGAATCTCTATTAAAATTGACCCACAGGTCTTTTTTGCTCCTCGCAGCCTCTAGGCCCGATCGTTGTTCTCTTCACGACAGAAAAATGGAATTTTGGGTTTTGGGGTTTCGAAATCCCGATGTCACAACTTTATCTTTCCATTTCCTGATCTCTGCTATCTTTATATTCTCTAACTTCAGTTAGCCCTCTAGGATAGACTCGTGGTCCACATGACCTCGCCTTATATGACCACAGTCCTACCTCTTTTCGAGATTTCAGGATTTCGGATGTTGAGAGGTATTTGACCCCTTGTCCTCAAGATCCTCGATCCTCCGAATCCCGATATGACGTCAACTAGGAACCCCTTCCACCGTAAACATGATCAACAGCTCCGGATCTCCCTCAAGACTTCATGGTTTCAAATGTCGAAATGCATTTGTCCTCGATTCTTCCGATCTCTCAAATTATGATTTCCTGGTATGGCGAAAGTTGGCCCCCTCCCAATGGAGTTTTTCAACTTATCGGGATTTTGGATTTCACAATTCTGAAATGTGGATGTTCTTGTCTTCAGGATCCATGAAACGCCAAACCCTGACTTCTCGGATTTCTGCCACGTGTCCCAAATGGATGGATGGTTCAGATCAAACCTTGGGCTTTGCCAAATGTAAATTCAAACCGCTCACTTATGTGAGTCCTAATGCCCGAATCTCCAATTTGGATGATCACACAACACGCGTCCTTCCTTAGAACCACGACTGTGATCCTTTCTCTGTTTCGGGACTCAAAAGGTCTTGGACTCTTGGTCTCTTGACTTCCGAGATGCCGATGACTCTCAATCCCTGCCACATGTCCCAACAGATGGATGGTTCTGATTTATTTCAGGGTTTTCACTGTGGATTTACTTGATCTCTTGTCCCCAAGACTTCCAATATTCTGAACTCTGACAATTCGATATCCCGATACCTTTCGGAACCTTCACTCGACTTGAGAGGGTTTAAACCCTGTGCAACTCCTGTCAGGTCGGACGGCTGATCGGTATCTAAGTGAAGATCCGATGGTTCACCATCTTTTAAGATTGCACCTTAGAAACCCAGTCGTAACCTCCTCACTTCTTTATCAGATCGGACGGCTGACGGGATTTCGCTAATTCTCTATAGAGAATTTTGATCGTATGTTTCTTCCCTCTGACGATTTCTGCATAATAAACCAAGGATTCTTCCCCGGACTTATCCACCTGTGGCACAAACTTCTGATGCCTTCTAATCACTCAAATGCACCAACTTCTTGTACTGCCTTCAATAGTTTCAAAGGCTTTATCCTTCCTGAGCTTTCTCACAACTTCAAGTCTTAAAGAAGACCCTTGCATGCACTCCTTGCGGAAACCTCCAAACACTTGAAGTGTTGAACGCTCTTCAACCTTGCGCACACATTGTGGCAGCAGTCTCTTAATACTTGGCTCAGGTTCAAAACTCTGAGACTTTACTCGGCCTACGCACTCCTTGCACGGCTCCTATGCCTGACTGCACTTCTAGGTTAATGAGGAAAAAATCTATCTCTCCTGAGATTTCAGAGACAACCCTCTGAACACCTTGTCAACACACTCCTTGTGGACAATTCAACTGCACTCCTTGCAGGAACCCTTGCTCAGATAGAGAAACAATTGAAACTCGTTCCTCTTACTCTCTCTCTCTCTCTCAGATTTCAAACATTCAAAAAGAAATCATTCATCCATAGCATAAAAGAAAATGTACAACAGAAAGAGTAAAACATTCATGAGCATAACATTCAAAGATGCATACACAAAGAATATATGAACACCATGAGTCTGAATCACAGCTTTCTCGTATTAGTTTAGAACTTTTGTACATGGATTCTGCTACACAACTCTCTCTATTTCTCCTCTATGCTCTCCTACTCTTCATCATAATGTTATAATACAAAAAATGAGGGTGTCTATATTATGTTTTCCCTCTCTCATTCTAAATTGTCTAATCTATGCATTAAAGCTACCTATTAACATAAATTCCTTCTTAGTCCTTCAGATGAGAGCAGGTCACTCAAGGTCTGATTACAATCTATTAGTATGCCTCTCCTTAACTATCACATTTAATTTTGGCGCATCCAATCTTCAAAAAATTTTAAACAATGTATCATGTGCTCAAAATGTGTTGTGGTTGCCCCACGCTCGCTTGACGTTGGCGATGCTCCTGCATCATACTCCCTCACTTGAAAATTTTCATGGGCTCCTCTCCATGAGCTCTCGCACAGTCTGCCCATGCTTATGAATCTATGCTTCATTTTCCCAGCTGGCATCTTCAACTGGATGTCCTTTCCACTTGACCAAGTATTCAAAGTATTCCCTTCGTCTGGTCTTCTTGCCGACCCTTTTGTCCAGTATGCGCTCCATCTACATCTTTTCTGCAACTAGCATCTGCTTTTTCCACTGAACCTCTGACTATTCATCATTTGTTCCTACTTCCTCATCTTTGTATGGGTACAAATCTGAGACATTGAATATCAGAGAAATTCTGATCCCATCGGGTAATTCAATCTCATAAGCATTTGCCCCAAATTTATTCAAGATCTTACATGGTCTGATATTCTTCATTTTCAGTTTATTATATGTTCCCTTTGAGAACCTTTCTTTTCTCAAATGTGCCAGAATCAAATCACCAACCTCGAACTGAAGTTGTCTCTTGTGTTGATCATCTCTACGCTTATACTCCTAGCTTGAATTCTGCAAATGTTCCTTCACCTGGCTGTGAAGTTCCTTCATCGTCTCTACAAAATCTTCTGCACTAGTACTCCTAGTCGCATTCTGTTCTGAATCTCTCAATTTAGAAATTCCCCTCGGTTTTATGCCATGTACAATCTAAAACGGACTCTGCCATGTACTTCTGGTGATTGAATCATTATAAGAAAACTCCACCTGTGGTAATATGTTGTCCCACTGGTTGTGGTGTTCTGTCACCAGGCTTCTCAACAAGTATCCCAGACTTTTGTTTACCACTTTTGTTTGTCCATCTGTCTGAGGATGATAAGCCTAACTAAACAAAAAGTTAGTTCCCATCTTCTTCCATAAGGTCCTCCAAAAGTGTCCCACAAACTTAGTGTCTCGATCCGAAACTATGCTCCTTGGTAAGCCGTGAAGTCGAATGACTTCTTTGAAAAACATATTCGCAATGTGAGTTGTGTCACTTCTTTTCTGACATGGAATGAAGTGTGCCATCTTAAAAAATCTACCCACCACCACAAAGATTGAGTAAAATCTTCTTTGTGTTCTTGGCAAACCCAATATAAAATCCATGATGATTGCATCCCATAGCCTCACGGGTATGGGCAATGGTTGATAAAATCCTACATTCTGTCTCTTTCCTTTTGAATGCTGGAAAATTCTGCATATGTCCACAAACCTCTTGAAATCTACCCGCATCCCCGGCCAAAAACATGACTTATTCAATTTTGTGAATGTCTTGTCATGACCAAAGTGTCCTTCTAATCCACCACTATGTTTCTCCTTCAGTAGCTTCTCCCTCATGGAGCATTTTGGAATACAAAGTTTATTGCCTTTAAACAGTAATCCCTCCTGGATCATGTACTTTGTCCATTGACTTTTTTCTCTGAGAATTTGATTCTCAGTTGCTTCATACACCTCTTTAAAATCTGGATCATCTTTATACATGTCCCTGAGGTCATCAAAAACCAATGTTTTGACTCTGAACTCCTGCAACAGCAAACATTTCCTGCTCAAAGCATCAGCAACTTTGTTAGCAGTTCCATAAATATGTTTAATTACAAATGTAAAGTTTTTCATGTATTCAACCCATTTTACATGTCTCTGATTCAACTTTTCCTTTTGAGTCACAAACTGCATTGCATGATTGTCACTGTATAAGACAAACTCTTTGGGAATCAAGTAATGCCTCAATTTCTTCAATGCTTGGATGATAGCATAGAACTCCTTTTCATATGTGGATTACTTCACCTTTGTTTCATTTATCTTCTCGCTAAAGTATGCTATCGGCCTGTCCTCTTGACTCGGGACTGCCCCTATTGCAAATCCACTTGCATCGCATTTCACCTTAAATGTCTTTTTGAAATCTGGTAACACCAGAATTGGTTGCTCCATTATCTTCCTCTTCAACAGGTTAAAACTCTTCTCAGCCTCTTCTGTCCAGTGAAAAGACTTGTGTCTTTTATTCACTGTATCCATCATCGGTGCACTAATTCCACTGAAATTCCTAATGAACTTTCGGTAAAAACTAGCTAATCCGTGAAAACTCCTCACCTCGAATATACTCTTCGGTGATGGCCAATTCTTGATTAATTCCACCTTAACTGGATCCATCCTCAACTCATATACAGAAATAACAAATCCCAAGTAAATGAGCTCTGTCTTCATGAATGAGGATTTCCTCATGTTTATCAGAAGCTTCTCTTGTTGTAATCTCTTCATCACAGTAGCCAAGTGTTTCAGATGCTCTGCCTTTGTTTTACTGAAAATCAGTATGTCATCCAGATACACAATGACAAATTTCCCGATGAACTCCTTCAGGACTTCATTCATCAACCTCATAAAGGTACTTGGCACATTTGTTAATCCAAACGGCATAAAAAGCCATTCATGCAACCCTTCATTAGTCTTGAAGGTTCTTTTCCATTCATCACCTTCCCTCATACGAATCTGGTAATATCCACTTTTCAAATCAACCTTCGAAAAATATTTTGCTCCACTTAAGCAATCCATCAGATCATCCATCCTTGGCAATGGAAACCTATACCTGATGGTTATCTTGTTAATTTCTCTTGAATCAGTACACATCCTCCAGCCTTCGTCTTTCTTCGGACTGAGTACTGTTGGAACAGCACACAGACTCAAGCTTTCTCTGACCAACCCTTTGTCCAATAACTCCTGGACTTTCCTTTTAACCTCTTCATTCTCTTGTGGCGTCAATCTGTATGCAGCTTTTTTTGGCAAACTGGCTCCTGGTATGAGATCAATATGATGACTCACACTTCTAATTGGTGGCAACGAACGAGGTAGTTCGTCCACTACTATGTCAGCGAACTCTTCCAGCAGTTTCTGAACTTCTTCTGGTAAATCATCTATTCTTGTGTTGGTCAAAACAATCTTCAGTTTTATGACCACAATAAATTGTGGTTCTTCCTTCTTCTTAACCTCTGTAAGAAGTTCCTTCCCACTCATGAGAAGTACAGTGTTACTTACTTCAGGTTTCACTTCCTTATCTTTGATTGGAAGCAACATATGAGTTCTCCCATTCTTTTCTAGGGTGTATGTGTTCATCCTCCCATCATGAATCACATTTATGTCATATTTCCACGATCTACCCAGCAATAAATGACAAACATCCATAGGAATAACATCACAGAGTATCTTATTATTATATCCTCCTATCTTAAATTCAACTAAACATTGTTTAGTGACATTTACCTGATGTCCCTTTTGTAGCCGTGAAACTCTATATGGACTTGGATGTTCAATCATCTCCAGCTCCATATTTTCTACCATCTCTGTTGAAACTATATTGTCTATGTTACCATTGTCCACAATGACCTTGCATACCCTATCCTTGGTTTTGCAAGCAGTCCAAAAAAGTCCATTCCTTTGTACTAAACTCTCCACCTCCTTCTCTGGTGTTAAGAGAAATTTTCGCATCATCAGCAATCTTCTGCCTTCAGCATCCTCTACCTCAACATCTCACCTCTGTGATTTGTCGATGTGAGTTTCTCCACTCTCCTTATTTTTATATGGACACTCGTAAGACTTGTGCCCATTCTTTCCACATGTGAAGCATGTTATTACTCCACCCCTTCCTATTGCTCTACCTATGGTACGAGGAAAAGTGTTGTTATCAGCATAATCTCCTCTTTTTTTGGTATGTTTCCCTCTCTGTTCAGCATATTGTCCTCGCTTTGAGGTTCCACCTCTTTCAGTTCGAGCCTGAGGTTTCTTCCAGTCCTCCTTGGGCTTCTGATTTTTATCTTGGATAGTTGATTTTCCCCTGGCTCGACTTCTGCCTCGGCCTCTTTGACCTTGTTTTCAACTCAACTTCTCTTCAGCCTTTAGAGCCATTTTATAAGCATCTTCCACCATTCTGATGGTTACCATGATCATCTCATATTGAATGTCATATCTCAGGCCATTCAAGTATCTGGAAACTTTTTCATCATCGCTCTCCCGGTGACCTACCCTGATGTTCAGCCTGTAGAATTATTCAGTGTATTCTTTCACTGTCATCAGCTTCTATCTCAAGTTTTACATCCTCCTGAACAGAGTGATCTGGTAATCTCTGGGGATGAATTTTGCCTTCATCTTCGTGATCATTCTATCCCAACTTTTGATTTATGTTTTCCTTTGCAGCATATGTCAGCTTGTATTTCATCCCACCACAATGTTGCATGTCCTTTTAGTATCGTGACAGCATGTTTGACCTTCTTGTCTTCCTCAACATCTTCGTAGTCGAAATAATTTTCCATAGCTCTAATCCAGTATAGAAGCTCTTCAACATCCAGGTTTCCCTCATAAACTAGAATGTCCATTTTTTCCCTGGCACCCATTCTTGAAATAGCCCTAATCAAACGTTTGTTTGTTGCATCTTCGACTACAACTTCTTCTTCTTCATGTTCAACTTCCACTTCTCTTTCAGAATCACTAAGATCCCCAATACCGACTGTGTGTCTCTGTGTTGTCTCCATGTCCTCAACTCTGGCGCGTAAATCCCGCATTTCCCTTGCCATGGTTGGGTCAGGCATCTGTCTACCTCTTCTTCTTGGTATTTCCCTTTCCTCTGGTGGATCTGGTGTTTGCATGTCCTTTCTTCTTAGCGGCATGGTGAATTTTCTTGTTCCTTGCTACAGAAAGCAAAGAACCCTTTCTACGCTCTGATACCACACCTGACGCGGGCTATCACCCTCTGCCTCGGCAATGGCCTTTGCGCTGACCTCCTGGTCTTAAGGATCGTTCAAATTTTACTCTTGAGCCGGAGTGGATCCTTCGATTCTCCACTAGAATCTCTATTAAAATTGACCCACAGGTCTTTTCTGTTCCTCGCAGCCTCTAGGCCCGATCATTGTTCTCTTCACGACAGAAAAATGGAATTTCGGGTTTCGGGTTTTCAAAATCCCGATGTCACAACTTTATCTTTCTGTTTCCCAATCTTCACTATCCCGATGTGCTCTAACTTCAGTTAGCCCTCTGGGCTAGACTCGTGGTCCACACGACCGCGCCTTATATGACCACAATATATTGTGCTTCAGTTGTAGATAAAGATATTGATAATTGTTTCTTGCTTAGCCAAGATACTAAACACTCACCCAAGTAAAACGTTTCTCCACTGGTGCTTCGTAGGTCATCAATGCAACCTACCCAATATCCATATGTATAGGCAATAAGTGATAGATCCTTTCCTTTTGGATACCATAATCCAAACTCTTGTGTTCCTTTTAGATATCTGAAAATCCTCTTCACTGCTAAGACATGTGATTCCCTTGGTGCTTTTTGAAATCATGCCACTTGTCCAACTGCATGCATTACATCTAGTCTGGATGTTGTCACATATAGTAAGCTACCAATAATTGACCTATATTTTCTCTTGTCTGTAGACTTTGAATCATCATCTTTGCTCAATTTTCAATTGGTTTGCATAGGAGTAGTAATTGGTTTGCAATCTTCCATTCCGAACCTCTTTATCATTTCTCTGATATACTTAGTTTGAGAAATAAAAATTCTTTGGTTGCTTTGACATATCTGAAGACCCAGAAAGAAGGATAGTTCTCCAAGTAATGACATTTCAAATTCATTATGCATATCCTTTGCAAATTGTTGTCTTAACCTGTCATCATTACTTCCAAAAATTATATCATCAACATAAACTTCAATTAATAAAATACTATCTTGAGTTACATTGATGTAGAGGTTGTTGTTTCTAAGAATTAACATGTATTGAATGTGAATTGATGTATGCATTGCATGTGTCCAAAAAATATCTGTCAATTTGGAATCCATTAGCATTGTTAGAGCCATTTCCTGTGTAATTATCATCCATTATGATAATGTTCCTTTGTCTCTTAACCAATCTATGAATCGATGCTCTTGTCCATTGTCATATATATGTCCAAACCTGGTAAGTGTTCTTATGAATCCATCTCTGTCCATACTGTTCAAGACTCTACTGCACAATTGTCCATAATGTTGACCCATTTATCACTATACTTTCATGAGATCTTCACTACTACAACTAATTAATTTATCAAAATGTATGTTACACATTATTTTGGTCACCTTGGTGATCACTTGAAAACATGTGTTCATGTTCCCTAAAAATATTTAAAAATACTCTCCATGGGAAAAGTGATTTGCTTTCCTCTGCCAAAAACCATATGAAGGAAGGTCATTGTACCCTGCTATATGCATGGGGTGCGATGATGCCTAATCATCACACTCTTCTCTGAACTTGGACTGCGACATCATTGTATGCTTCTTATGCATAGGGTGTGACGATGATTAAGCATGGGAAAAGTCAAATTTCATGAATGTTCTAGAAGATGAGGTGGAATCTGATCGGTTTGGATCTTACTCACTTCTATGATATGGTGGGATCATTCTAATCTCCTCATCCATCTCTCTCACACACTATATAAGGAGGGATCTCTCATGGAAAAGGCTAAGGTTGAATAGGCTAAGATTTGTATGGAGAGTTCTACTTTAGATTATGCTTGAGAACTTTTCTTTAGTTCTTCAAGTCAAATTGTGGATATTCTTTATTCAAGGCATTTGGAGCAAAGGTGTGTGTGTTGAAGCAAAGATTCATCGAAAGGGGACCCTGCAACATCAAGGCATGGGTTGTATTCTCCACTTTCTATTCACTTAATACAGCAATGCATTTCTTCTCTATATAAGCATCTTGTCTTCTATTGTATAATTCCTTGATCATATACATAGACTTCATTAGAATATATAGATATTGGTTCCCCTTCTTTGTTGGTTTGTGATTCTTAGACAAGCTTACTATTCTGCAAACTCAAGGAAGGAGCAACAAAGAGGATTCTAGCAAGGACAAGCATTGTTTAAAAGGTATGTCACTTGTAACCCATTAAACTAGTTCATATGATGATGAATTTTAAGGTGAAGTGTGCATTTTGTTCTATTTTGTTCTAGTTTCCTGTGGAATCTCGGGAGATATGTTTATGTCCACATTTATCGATTAATCTGATAACAATGTACTTATGCTAACTGAATGCTCTGGATCTGTCTCCTCAAACTCTGCAAGTTGCTCGAAGGATGGTTCTTTGGTCTGTCATAGATATCGCATAGATTCCCCTTGTCTAATATTCATATTACCTGGAAGTCTCTAAGTCGGATGGCTCAGAACAATTCCTGCTCTGATGTGTATTCATCATCATCTTCATTGGTAGATTAATCATCTCTCTAAGCTCTAACTTCTTTCTTTCTGTTAGTGGATTCATATTTCACTACAATTCTTGAAAGTACAATCTCTTGAACATGTTCCTTATTTACATTTCCTTCTTTTATTTCAGTTATTTTGCAAACCTTTTTGTATCTGACATCTTTCTCTGTAGAATTTTTTTCATCTCGTTTTATTTCCAATATTGTGATCTCTAGGACCTAGTCTTTGTTCACTTTCTCTTTGTGTTTTCTTATCTGTACTTTCTTATATCTGGTATCAGTGTTCTCTTTCATGGAAGTATCGATCATGCTTCTACAATCACTAGCTATGTGTCCATAGTTATGACATTTGTAACATTCAATGTTATGTGGGGACACATAGGCACTTCTTGCTTGAACATTTCTTTTATAATCCCTGCAATATGCAACCTTATGTCCAAAACTAGTACAATAAAAGCAATGGCCATAAAAGAAATTTGCATACCTGGGAGTGAATGATCTTCTTTGTGGTGCAGTCCTTCTAAATTTTTTCCTTGACTGATCATGATCATGATTGAAGCTTCTTTGTGGCTTGAACATGGATGGTCTTCTTGAAGATGTATCTTCAATAGTTTTCTTAGATTTTGGTTGATCATGATTCCTTCCTTTGAGTACTTCTGCATAACTCTTTCTATTTTCTTCATTCTTCTTTTCTAGCAACCTAGAGTGCTTCTCTTAATTCTCTATAATTGGTGTGGATGTTTATGTCTCTTCAACATTCTTGTTGATCTTGACGATTTTACTTCTCAATGTGACAACTTCTTCTTCAAGATTCTCAACTTCTTTTTATTTTTTCATTATCTGAGACTTTGTGACTTCTTTTGTTCTTTTCGCTACTTCAAGATGAATTTTTAATGTGATTATTTCTTCTTCAAGTCCTTTCTCTTCTTGACCAAACTCTGCCTCAAGCTGGTTTAGATTGTTAGTTCTTTCATTAAGATGATATGTCAATATCTTCTCTCTCATTTATGCTTCTTCCTTCTGTGTTGATATGTTGGCTTCCAAATACTGCGCTTTATATTCAATATTTTCTTCGACCTTTCTGGATTCTTCTAGTTGAGTTCTTAAGTTCTCGATGTCATGTTGGGCTTCTTCAAAAATGTGAACACTTTCCTTTTGTTTCATCAATTCTTTCTTGAGTGACTTTTTTTCTTCTCTTATTTCATCTAAAGCACTAATCAATTCTGCTTCATAATTGTCTTCCTTTTCAATTAGTTTTTCTATCTTATTTCCTTCATGGCATTCTATTTTCACAAATAAAGAAAAACAACATACCTCTGGTGATTATGTACTATTCATCTTTTGAATCTGTTTGACATGGTGAACATATCTCTTCTTGATTTGGATTTGCATCTTATTTGGCATTTTCTGAATCTGCGATGGGTGAAGAATATATATCATGTAACTTATCCCAAAGTTCTTTGGTTGATGAAAATTTACCAACCTTTTCTCTTACTAGCTTAGGTAATCCTTCCCAGATGAAATCCATTGTTATTTTGTTATTATTCTTCAATTTCTTGTTGGTTTCAATCCTTGCCCTTTTTGAACTATCATATCCTATAACGACTAATAGCCAAATATAATACCCATGTTCCTGTAAAAACACTTTTGTCCTTCCACTCCACATCTCATACTTTAAACCATTCTAACCATTGAACAGTGGTACTCCATTCTCAGAATAATCCATGATCTCCTTCCAGTGGTTAAACAGTTTCTTGAAGGAACCAGCTCTGATACCAATTTTTGGATTACTGAGAGGTGGGGTGAATCAGTAATAGAGAAATTTAATCATTTTTAACCATATAATGCTAGTGTTTTATCAATGCAGCATTATCATCCAATAATTGCAGAGTAAATAAACAATGAACAAATGAGCAATCATACACATACACAGTACCCCAGTGTTTTTACGTGGAAACCCAAAGCGAGAGAAAACCACAAAATGTTTTTTCTTATATTTCTTTAAGAATTACATTCATTAGAAGCACCAACTTCCTTTGTTTTCCAGTTGCAACTGAAAGGAGGCTCCAGCCCCCTAGTTTCTCATGCTACAACCTAAGGGAAGCTCCAACTCCCCAATTCTCTGTCTACAACCAGAAGGAGGCTACAACCCCCTATGTTCTTTGGCTACAACCACATTTCCTTGCCCCGTTCAACCACCCTGATGTAGAAGTAGAATGATGGAACCACGGTCACACTATCACTATGAGATATACCACTGTAACAACCTGTACCACTAACCTACATCCAACCAACCTATAACAACCTGTACCAAACAACCTGTAATCAAACTGTACCATAAACAAGTGTATCAACCATGCACCAAATATGTATCAATAATGCATCAAATACACAAAAACTATGACTCATCAAGATGTACCAACATCATCAACTATACACCTCATGTATGTGCCAACTCATCAACTACTTGTCTCAACCATGTACCCAACATGTACCTCAACCAAAAGCCCTCATCAATTTCATCATCCAAAACTAATTTGTAACTTTGTAATATACCTGGTGTATATGATCAAATACCTGCAAACCTTCCTTAACTTTAACAACAAGAGACTAGCATTTTCATCAAACTTTACTTCAGTCTCACATGACTAATTTTGGATTAGTCAACAACCCTAACTTGAAATAATGATAACTATGTACCTGTAATGAATAAAGATATAAAAATAGTACACAATGGTCTTCGATGTCTTTTATCCAATTCCTCCAGGTTTCACTACTTGTAACCTGTCAAAAAAGGAGTTGTAGCAAAAATAGCACACCTTGTCGAATTATGGCTTATGCTAGAGAGCAAACTTGTAGAGCGTGCCCCGCACGGAATATTTGTTGTATGGATCTGAAAATTGTACACAGAATACTAAAGATTGTACTATAACCAATACATTTGTTCTTACTGAATTTTGATTTGTTATGAATAATTTATGACATTTTTACCCGAAACACTTGTTTTAGACTAGTTTCAGGACTAGCCACAAACCCTATTTTCCACTGAGTGTAACTCCAAAACTACAATGACCCACAAGATGAAATTTCTATGACAACTACTTGGATAAGTTTCCTCAATGGCCTCCCAATTTCACAATCTGAATCATTCTAGAAAAAAATTTATTGTGAAAATGGTGAGATGACCTGTAAATAACATACCTTAGAAAGCATCATCAAAAGAATTTATCCTTCCTTGAATTTCGGTCTTCTTTACTTCACCTTCCCTATGAAATTAGGCTTATATATCCTTTGGTTACCTTAGTCACTTGTATATATTCAATATGTTCAAGTGTGATTCAAAATGAAAGACCCTTGCCTCTTATTTATACTTTCATGTAGCTTCCTCAAGGGGTTACCTTCTAACCATCTTAACCCACTTTCCTTATTTTAGGGTTAACCCACTTCTAACCACTTGTCCTCTTAGTAATTTCTCCATTAACTATATTATTTAAATAATTTATTTTGTATCCACTTTGACTTATAGTACACTCATCACTTCACTTTATTATTTAAATTACCTTCTAACAATTTTGACTACTTTGACCTTTTGGGGCTTCTTGATGACTCGTGAGGGTTCTCCAACTTCACATGGCCATAACTCTCTAACTGTGAGGAGTTATGTGACATTCCACATACCACTATAAATGGAATTACATGTACTATCCATCTAAAATAGTCTTTCATTGAAATATATCAAAACTCATACCATTATACATCAAACAAACTTGGGTCCATTACCCAAACCTTTGTGCTACCAAACTTCTTCAAGGGTTGACATCAATGACAACCAACCCAAATAACCAACAACCCCCACCATCTTAATACATTTTTCTCTACTATCTCCCCCCACCCTCTTCGTGCATTATACATTTATTATTAGGGTGGGGGGAGATAATAGAGTAAAATTTATAATATGATGATGTGGAAAGATAATAAAGAAAAATGTATAATACATTTTTCTCTATTATTTCCCACCACCCCCACATTCATAATACATTATACACATTTTTCTCTATTATCTCCCCCCAGCCCCACCCTCATAATACATTATACATTTACATTTTTTTTCTATTATATCCCCCCACCCCCACACTCATATGAGGGATAATACATTTTTCTCTATTATCTCCACCCACCCCCACTCTTGTTTGAGAGGAGATAATATATAAAAATGTGTTATGAGGGTTCGGGTGGTGGTGGAATACATTTTCTCTATTACCTCCCCCCACCCCCACCTAATACATTTTTTTATGTTACTTACTTCCACCCCCATCCTAATATCATGGTGTAGGTACGAGGAGGTAATAGAGAAAAATGTAGTGTGGGGGTGGGGTGAGATAATATAGAAAACCCCCACCCTACATTTTTTTTTATTACACCCCCCACCCCCACACTACATTTTCTCTATTACCTGCTTCCACCCCCACCTTAATATGAGGACGGGGGTAGGAGGAGGTAATAGAGAAAAATGTAACGTGGGGTGGGGAGCGATAATAGAGAAAACCCCCACCCGATATTTTTCTGTATAACTCCACCCCTTGTTACCCATGATTTTGGTCATCATGATGGTGTATTAATAATGGTATACTCAGGCTCTTCATAAGAACTTTCTCCTGGGAAAAGTTACTTT
>JZKD02S1676102.1:6552-26283 GCA_000966675.3 Picea glauca | reverse complement strand
GAGGGAATTCTCATGGAAAAGGTTAAGCAAGATTCATTGGAGAATTGGTGAAAGAATTGTGTGAAGGACTTAGCTTGAATAGTAGCTTGGAGACTCTAGCAAGTCTATCAAGAGGTTTTGATCTTCTTCATGCAAGGATTGAGAAAGTGTGTGTGTTGGAGCCAAGAGCCATCGAAAGGAAGCTTGTGAGATCAAGGCGATCAGGTTGTAATCTTTACTTTTAGTTAATCTGATATAGTGGCATGTCCCTTTCCCATAAATCTATTATCACTTTATTGTGTAATCCCTTGATCATACACATAAGTTGACAGTTGAATATATTTATCTATCTTCACTTTGGTTGGTTTGTGTTGTCTTGGTCTTGACCTCACGAGAGCACTAGAGTGAAGTGGGAGCAACAAAGACCCTGGGAAGCAATATTAAGGTATGTTACTTGTTCCTTCCTACTAGCTTATTCAATGGTCAAAACTTAGAGAGAGAGTCATGTCCTGTCTTGTTTTTTTCTAGATCTAGGTGGATCTAGGGAGATCTGTTAGTGTCTGCACCTACCAATTAGTCTGATAACACCCCTCCCCCCCACCTGCCCTTGCCACACCCTATATTTTTCTCCATTACCCTTACCCACTCCCCCCCCCGTCGCACACCCTCACCCTAATATTAGGATGGGGGGAGTTAATAGAGAAAATTGTATTCTACAATTTTCTCTATTACCTCTGCCAACCCCCACCCTCATAATATTAGGGTGTACATTTTTCTCTATTATCTTCCCTCACCCTCACTCTCATAATATGAGGGTGAGGGTGGGGGGAAGTAACAGAGAAAAATGTATTATACATTTTTCTCTATTACCTCCACCCACCCCCATGAGTGGGGGTGGAGGGAGGTAATATACAAAAATGTATAATGGGGGAGGTAATAGAAAAAAATGTATTATAAATTTTTCTCTATTACCACCTGCCACCCCCACCCCCAACCCTCATAATAAGGGTGGGGGTAGGGGAAGGTAAAAGAGAAAAATGTATAATGTATAATGGGGGGAGGTAATAGAGAAAAATGCATTATCCCACCCTCATAATAAGTGTGGGGGTGGGGGGAGGTAATAGAGAAAAATGTATAATTGGGGGAGGTAATAGAGAAAAATATATAATACATTTTTCTCTATTACCTTCCCCAGCCCCTACCCTCATAATAATACATTTTTATCTATTACCTCCTCCCTATCCCACCCTCATACCCTCATAACATGAGGGTGGGGGTGGGGGGAGGTAATATATAAAATATATATAATAAATTTTTCTCTATTGCCTCCCCCACGCCCACCCCCACCCTCATATTATGAGGGTATTGTTTATTTGTTTTCATGACACCCATCAACTAAGTGATTGGGTAAATATGTGAACCTGTGTCTTTTTCAAATGGAAACTAAAAAAAAAAAAACAAATTTGGAAAGTGCCAAATAACCCTCACCTGTTAATCATGAAGACCCAACAAGTTTTAAATCACCTTCAGGATTGCCTTTCTCAGGAATTCTCTTAAAATAAATCTTTTATCTTTTAGCATTTTTTATCTTTCTTTGAGCATAAAGATTGGACCATCTTAAGGTCCTATATTATTTCTAGATTTAAAGTTATTAAAGAATACCATAATCCAAAGAGGAGTACCACCTCTATAAAAATGGAGGAGGATTCATATCCTCGTGAGGTTGTAGTTTCAGTCCTAACAGATTCAAGCGTCAACAAAACCCTACCACACAGGTTGCTAAGAAAAAAAACCAGTATATTTTTTTGCACAATGCCTTGGGAGGTGTACCATGTTCAAATGTTACTTACCTGAATCTTCGGGCATAAAATACCCTGCTCCTTCATGTACAACAGCATGAAAGATAATGTTTTAAGGATGTGCAAGCTATTTAGTAGAACACCTAATACTTGGAAACAATTGTGAATATATTTACAAAAAAAAACTTTGTAATAAGTGAAGAAACATCACTAGTTAGATGATAGAAGATTAAAAAGATTTGTCTTTGCATATGCTTCAAGGACAAAGATTATTTTTAGGAGGGATGACTTGTAATATACCTTTTCTATATTACAATGTCATTAATTGTTAACTAAATCATTAATGTAATAATGTTACTGTTAATGAAAATTCGTGTCTTTTTAGAGAAAAAAAAACATGACTCTACTCATGTACGTGTATTTATACACGTTGTTGTACATTTGAATAAGACGATGAATAATAAATTTATTAAATATTAAATATATATTTTATATATATCAGGTATTAAGCTTCCACCCTCCCTCACATATGATGGGGTGGAGGTAGTTGATAGAGAGAAATGTATTATACATTTTTCCCTATTACCTCCCCTCACCCATGTGTATTATATTTTTTTATCTATTACCTCCCCCCATCCCCACCCCCATATGTATGTGGGTGAGAGTGGGGGGAGGTAATAGAGAAAAACGTATAATAAAAATTTATCTTTATTAACTCCCCACACCCCCATAATACATATGAGGTGCGGGGGGTCCACACCCCCATAATACATATGGGATGGGGGGGGTGGGGGGGTTTAATAGAGAGAAATGCATTATACATTCTTCTCTATTACCTCCCCTCACCCATGTGTATTATACTTTTTTATCTATTACCTCCCCCTACCCCCACCCTCATATGTATGTGGGTGGGGGTGGGGCGCAGGTAATAGATAAAAAAAGTATAATACACATGGGTGAGGGGAGGTAATAGAGAAGAATGTATAATGCATTTCTCTCTATTAACTCCCCACACCCCCATAATACATATGGGGTGGAGGGAGTTAATAGAGAGAAATGTATTATACATTTTTTTCTATTACCTTCCCCCACCTTATGGGGCATATGGGGGTGGCAAGAGTTAATAAAGAGAAATGCATTGTACATTTTTCTCTATTACCTCCCCCCACCCCCATATATGGGGGGAGTTAAAAGAGAGAAACATATTATACATTTTCTCTATTACCTCCCCCCATTCCCACCCCATACATATGGGGGTGGGGGGAGGTAATAGAGAAAAATGTATAATACATTTCTCTTTCTTTCTACATATGGGGGTGGGGGGAGGTAATAGATAAAAATGTATAGTGGGGAGATAATAGAGAAAAATGTATAATACATTTATCTCTATTAAGAGGTAATAAAAAAAAATGTATAATACATTTCTCTCCATTAACTCCCCAAGGGGTGGGGGAGGTAATAGAGAAAAATGTATAATACATTTCTCTTTATTAACTCCCCCCAACCCCACCCTTGGGGGGTGGGGGGAGGTAATAAATAAATGTGTACAATAAATTTATCTCTATTAACTCCCCCTACCCCCACCCTCACGCTCACCCTCACATATGAGGGTGAGGGTGGGGGGAGGTAATAGAGAAAAATGTATAATACATTTTTCTCTATTACCTCCATTCTCACATGAGGTTGGGGGTGGGGAGAGGTAATAGAGAAAAATGTGTTATACATTTTTCTCTATTACCACCTCGCACCCTCACATATGAGGGTGGGGGTAGGGATATGGGGAGATAATAGATAAAAATGTATAATAATTTTTTCTTCATTACCTCATATGAGGGTGCGGGTGGAGGTGCGGGGAGGTAATAAAAAAAAATGTATAATACATTTTTCTTTATTACCTCCTCCTCCCCCCCCCCCACCCCCACATGTGATGGTGGGGATGGAAGGAGATAATAGAGAGAAATGTATAATAAATTTTTCTCTATTATCCCCCATCACCAGCCTCACTCCACCCAACCCCCACCCTCATATGTGAGGGAAGGGATGAGGCTCGGGGTGAGGGGAGGTAATAGAGAAAAATTTATTATAGATTTCTCTATATTACCTCCCCAATATGAGGGTGGGAATGAGGGGAGGTAATAGAGAAAAATGTATGCCCCCACCCTCTATTAGAGAAAAATAGAATTCATTGAGTGTCTTTCTCTCTTGTTGTCTTAATCCTTCAGAATAAAGGGTTACATGACTAACTTTGGTCTACACCTAAGACATAATTAACATCGTACCCTCTTGCTTGCACAAGAATAACCTTGTAGTCAATTTGCCTTACATCTACATGACCAGCAACCTTTTTATAAAGATAAGCATGAAGATCAACTATAACATCAACTTAATACAATTAAAACACACCCTATATAGGATTTATAGTAGGAAAAACACTAAACAAAGGTTCCCAAAAAATGGTTACAGATCCATGCAGATCATTGGCTACAAATCCTGCATATCTAAATATTATGTTATAGTCGACTACTAGTCGAATTACTAGTCAGCCTCCATTAAGTCTTCAATGAGTTGCCACTCAACCTCCTGGTGACCTCTTATCAGCTGGCCTCTTGACTTGTTGTTGATCACTTTGACTTCGAATTCAACTTTCCTCGTCAGCTTATTCCCTCAGTCGATTGACCTTGACTAGACTTTCACTGCAAAGAATATAACAACCCAACACTCTCCCACTTGTTTTATTCTTTGTTGAACTAGGAGTTTCTTGAACCTTTGTTCACAAACCTAGGGTAGAAATACCCATTTCATTTCTGCACAAATATAACTTCACAACACTTATAGACTTGGTCAAGAAATATGATATATTTTCCAACATGTCTACTTTCTCCAGCAACACCTTGTTTCTTTCCACCATGTCTCTTATGAAATGGTATTATACATCAATATGCTCAGTCTCATAATGATAACCTAAGTTTTTTTCCAGAAATATGTGATTTGACTGTCTCAATTTATCTTCATAACTATCTACTCAAACCCAATCCTTGAACACAGTCATTGCAGCCATATTGCTTCTTTGCTTCCATGAGTGGTTGTCATGTATTCAGCATTTGTTTTTGAAAAGGCTATGATCGCTTGTCGCTTAATCATCCAACTAATTTTTCTACTAAACATTTTGAACACATATCCATCGGTTAACCTTCATCGATCCAAATCTATGGCCTAGTTGGCATTGACAAATCCATGTACATATACTTCACTATCAACTCTAGGTTTCCCTTGGTAGCATATAGCATATTCTTTTGTGCCACAAAAAAACATGAACACTATTTTGATAGTTATTCAATGCTATTTTCCAGGTGTCAACATGTATCTACTCGGTACTCCAACTGAATGGGAAGTGTTTGGTCGAGTGCATACCATTGCATACATAAGACTACCGATGGCACTCACATAGGGAACATGTGCTATTTCCTCTATTTCTTATTCTTTCTTTGGACATTGTTCAGCAGTTAGCCTTGCTCCCACATGAATTGGCACCTTTACAATTTTTCAATCCTGCATGTTGAAACACTTCAAGATCATTTCACTATATTTCCTATGGTTCAACCAAAGATTTATAACTACAGGATTTCTCTTGATATCCATTCCCATAATGAATTTTTCTACACCAAGATCCTTCATGTCAAACTTGGATGATAGTTTCTTCTTCACCTCCTTTATTGCATCCATGTTGTTTTCGATTAGCAACATGTCATTGACATACAATGCTACATATATGAAATTCCCACTTTCTACCTTGGAATATACACAGTGATCATCTTTGCTTATCACAAATCCCAAACTAAGGATGTATGTGTCAAACTTTTGATACCACATCCTTGGTGATTACTTTAGACCATAAAGAGATCTCTACAATTTTCACACTAACTCTTTCTTACACTTTACTGCAAATCCTTCAGAATGTTTCATGTAGATTTATTCTTCAAGGTCCCCATGTAGGAATGTTGTCTTCGCATCCATTTGTTCTATCTCGAAATCAAAATTTGCATCTAAATACATTAGTACTCTTATGGAAATTAATTTTTCAATGGGGGGAAAAATCTCACCAAATTCGACTCCTTCGACTTGGGAGTACCCTTTTTCTACCAATCAAGCTTTATATTTCTTGACTTGACCTATCTCATTCATATTTTTATTGAATACCCACTTAATACCAAAAATATTCCTTCCATTGGGTAATTCGACCAAAGACCACATCTCATTCTTGTGCAAGGATTCAATCTCTTTGACCATGGAGTCTTTCCGGAGTCTACCCTTTGTCAAGTTGACTACCTCCCTGACTAACTTGGGCTTCTCATTAGTGGAAGTTAACACAAATGAAAAAAGTAAATTGGGTGGATTGTATCTTTCGAATCATTTTCTTACTCATTCTAACCTCCTCACAACTAGGGTCAGTTATTCTACCTCTTCATCTAATTTGGTCGACTCATCTGAATCATCTTCATTGTTCCTTAGTTCAAACCTCACCTTCTCTATATTTTTCTCTACTTGAACCACTTAAGACTCAGACTTGCCTATGAATTATCTGAAGACCACATATTGAATGTATATTGTTCTCCTTGATGCAAGATCCCAGAGCTTATATCATTTCATTCCTTCTTTGTATCCAAAAACAATACACTTGGTTGCTTTCTTATCCACCTTGCTCTTCTTTTCCTTGGAACATGCACAAATGCATCACAACCAAATACTTTGAGATGTGAAAGTGAAGGCTTCTTTCCAAACCACACCTCATGTGGAGTTCTGTCGACTAGTACCAATGAAGGAGACATATTCACTAGATATTTTTCATTGTCTACTACTTCTACCCAGAATTCTTGTGCAAGCCCAACACCACTAAGCATGCTTCTTGCCTTGTCCATCAATGTTTTGTTCATTCTCTCAGCAAATCCATTTTTTTGTGGGGTATATGGTGTGGTATTTTGGATGTTATTCCACACTGCTTGCAGAACTACTCAAAATCCTTTCCATGGAATTCACCACCATTTTCAATTCTCAGCACCTTGATCTTCTTATTTGTCTGATCTTCCACAAGTGATTTAAACTCTTTGAATTTCTCGAAAACCTATAATTTCCTCCTTAGGAAATATATCCAAATCTTCCAGGAAAAATCATCTATGAAGGAGACATAATACAGGGATCCACCAAGTGAAGGGACTATTACATGCCCAAACACATTTCTATAAACCAATTTTAGAATCTCATTTGCCTTGTTGCTCTATATGGGAACCTAACCCAATTTTTTTTTCCATACATCCAATGTTCACAAAAATCAATTTTTAAATTACATTCAAGAAAATCTTTGACCATACCTTTGTTATGCATAGCATGAAGTTATTTTTGTCTGATGTGTCCCATACACTCATGCCATAACATGGTCGAGTCAACTTGATGAGAACTTGTCGAGTTGGTTTGAATCGACTTATCCCAAGTTAATTCAAAGTCGAGTTCACTTCAGGAATAGCAATGGTGTTGCACCCAGTTGAGTTGGCATTCCCTAACACCTTGTACAAGGTTCCAATCTGAACTCCTTTCATTACCATCGCACCTCTAACCAATTTGCACATATCCTTCTAAAATATAGTGTGCACTCCTTCATCACTCATCTTGTCTACATATATCAGGTTTCTTTCCAAACTTATAATAGTAGGACATTTGGAAGAGTTCTACTCCTCCCGTCCTATAGTATCAATCGGAATCTTCCCCATCCAACAATTTTGGTTGTCATTTCATCCCCCAAGAGCACATATTCTCCTTCATATATTTCATATTCGCAGAGCCATTCTCTATGAGGTGTCATATGATAGGATGCTCCTAAGTCAATCAACCAAACATATTGATCTGACTATGTATTGGATCATGCCAGATATGCATCGCCTCCTTTATTTGGAGAAGTATTTCTCTCAGTCGACTACTTCTCATCGGATCTTATACATACTTCCATTACCTTCAACTTGAAATCCCTTTTATAATGCCTAGATTTACCACATTTCCATCATCTTCTCATCAACTAAACCAGGGATTTAGATCTACCCTTGAACTTAGAATTTATACCATAGAATGTTTCTTTATCTATGTCAATCGCTCAAACCCTCACCATTAAAACATATCTGGTTGATCCTTCCATGTTATTTTGTCTCATTTATTCTGATGGTAGAGATGCAACCATGTCTTCTATTGCTAATGTGGTTGAATTAATTCGTATAGCCATGACTCAGCTATCCCAGGAGTCTTCCAAAGAACATAATAGGATAATACATATATCCTCCTTAGTGATTTTGATATCTACAGATGATAACTAACTTATTATGGTGTTGAACACATTCAATTTCTTAGTCACCAAATAACCAACACTCATTCTTAGGCAGCTTCTTTCTAAGGAACATCTTATTTACTTGGATTTTTTACTCGAACAAGCTTCCCAACTGTTCCCACAGTTTATGGGTTGATTCTTCACCTGAGACATTCAACAACACTGAATATGCAAGACATAATTGAATCGTACTCCTTGTCGTTGTTTCCAGTTTCTCCAAATATTCCCTTGTCATACCTTTAGAAATGGTACCTGGACAGATTATTTCCCATTTTTATCAATCTATAAGGAGATCTTCAATATTAAGTTCCCAAAGCTCAAAATTCTGGCCATTGAATTTTTCTATCTATATCCTTGAACTACTTGTCATTATTTCACAAACAAATTTAAATATCTCTAACCTACAACTCTTACAAGACCTAAGGTTTAGTTGATATACAAGATTGTCAAATCAATATTTGATACCACATGTTAGGAAAATATACCTCCCATGCTAAACCTAATAGAAAAGATGAAGAAATATTTAATCTAGACAGTGAATGATAAATCAATCACACAGTACATGGAGATTTTACCCTAGAAACCCAAACGAGAAAACAAAAATTCCTGAAGCGTCTTACTCTTTTGTTGTCTTATTCTTTCATAATAAAGGGTTACATGAATAAGCTTGGTCTACACCTAGGACACAATCAACATCATACCCTCTTTCTTGCACAAGAAAAAAATAAGCATGAAGATCAACTACAACATCAACTTAATATAATTACAACATGTCTTATTTATAGGATTTACAGTAGGAAAAACCCTAGAAAAAGGAACTCAAAATATGGTTACAGATCCATGCAAATCATTGGCTACAAATCCCACAAATCTATGGATTTTGTTACAGTAAACTACTAATCGGATTACCAGTCAACTACCAGTCGACCTCCATTTTGTCTTCAGTTGGTTGCCACAAAACCTCATAACAACCTCTTGACTTGTTGTCGATCACTTTGAATTTCCTAGTCATCTTATTCCCCTAGTCGATCCACCTCGACTAGACTTTCACTACAAATAATATAACAACCCAACAACCACTCTCATAAGGGGTAGGGGGACGTAATAAAGAAATATGTAAGGGGCGGGGGAGGTAATAGAGAAAAATGTATAATACATTTTTCTCTATTTCCTCCCCCCAACCCCAGAGGGTGGGGTGGGAGGAGATAATAGATAAAAATGAGGGTGGGGGGGGGGGTAACTAATAGAGAAAATTGTACAATACATTTTTCTCTATTACCCCCCCCCACCCTCAAAATGTATAATACATTTTTATTTATTATCTCCCCCAACCCCCACCCTCAGGGGGTGGGGGGAGGTAATAGAGAAAAATGTATTATACATTTTTCTATATTACCTACCCCCCACCCCCACCCTCATATATGAAGGTTATATGAGGGTGAGGTGATTTAATAGAGAAAAATGTATTATATGACAGTCGGGTGGGGGGAGATAATAGAGAAAAATGTATAATACATTTTTCTCTATTACCTCCCCCCAACCGAACCCTCATATATGAGGGTTATATGAGTTTGGGGGTGTGAAGAGATAATAGAAAAATGTATAAAAGGGTGGGGGGAGGTAATAGAGAAAAATGTATTATACACTTTTCTCTGTTATCTCCCCCCATACCCACCCTATTTTCTTTATTATATTCAATAATACATTTTTCTCTATTATCTCCCCCCACTTCCAAACTCACATGAGGGTGGTGTGGGGAGAGATCATGGAGAAAAATGTATCAACATTTTTCTCCATGATCTCTCCCCACCCCAACCTCATGTGAGGGTGGGGGTGAGGGTGGCAGTAGGGGGAGATAATAGAGAAAAATGTAATGTACATTTTTCTCTCTTATCTCCCCCCACTGCCACCCTCACCCCCATATGGGATTGGTGGGAGATTATAGAGAAAAATTTGTTATAAATTTTTCTCTATTATGTCCCCCCACCCCCACCCTCATATACAGTGTTCTCTATTATCTCCCCCCACTCCACCCTGGGGGAGATAATAGAGAAAATGTATAATGAAGGTGGGGGTGTTAGGTACCATATCTATGAGGGTGGGGTGCAGGAATATAATAAAGAAAAAAAATTAATGAGGGTGGGGGTGTTAGGTACCAGATCTATTATATTAAGGAGAAAATGGAAATACTGCAGAAAATACCAGCAAAACAATAAAATGTAGAGAACCAAAACCAAAAATAATACCTTTATTGATAGGAATCAATGTTCACTTGCCTCTTCGATGGGGAAACCTCCAGAACAATTCTCTATTACAATAATTCTCAAGACAAATATTTATCATGCCTCCCACTCTTATTTATACTAATTCTTTCTTCTAAACAACATTCTAGAGAAATATATTTCTAGAAGCGGAAGCTTATATTAGGTATTATTGCATTGACTTGTTCACATTTATTAAATAGGCCTTATTAACTAATGTTGCCCTTTATTACATGGAAAACATATTATTCTACCTATGTGAGGGGTTAGGGAGGTTAGGTCCCTAACATGCCCTCCCCCTTGAAGAACAACCTTTTCCTCAAGACATGAGATGAGGAAATTGTTGTAGAATGGTTGTTGGCTCCCAGGTGGCATCTTCCGGAGTTGTATATTTCCATTGAAATAGATTTTTCTTGATGGTGTGCTAACAAATATGATGTTCTCATTCGTCCAAGATTGCTTGTGGCTATAGCCAAATGGAACCTTATCCATCCAACTCAGAGAAACTAGTTTGATTTTTTCACTTAGTTCCAATCACTTTCTTTAAGCATGAGACATGAAAAATAGGATGGCTCTTAGAATGACTGGGTATAGCTAACTGGTAGGACACAGGCCCCACTCGCTTGAGAATGGTATAAGGACCTTAAAATTTGGGAGCAATTCTCTAACAGTGTTCATCTTTGAGTGAAGGTTGCTTATAAGGTTGCAGATGAAGAAACACATGGTCCCCTTCAGCAAATTGACATTTGGAATGACCTTGAACTGCTTGTTGCTTCACACGATTCTGATCCATGACCAAATTTTATTTGACGATATGGAGAATGGCCTCTCAGACTATAATATTTTTTTCAACCCTCTGAACCTTCGAGACACCTAGCATGTATGAGAGAATCGACGATGGATTTTTTCCATAGACTACTTCAAAAGGAGTCATGCAAGTAGTAGTATGGTAAGAGGTGTTGTACCACCATTTAGCTAGGGGTAACCACTAATCCCATTGATTTTTTCTATCAGATGAAAAACATGGAAAATATATTTTCAAACACTTTTTGACAATTTCAGTTTGGCCATCAATCTAGGGATAATAGGTGGTGTTGAGATGCAATTGGTTTCCCTGTAGCTTGAACGATTCTTGCCAAAAATTACTGGTGAAATTTGGATCTCTGTCAAAGACAATTAAATTAGGCATGCCATTAAGTTTGAAGATATTATCCAAGAAAAATTGAGCCACTGTGGATGCAGTGAATGGGTGTTGAAGAGAACGGAAATGATCATATTTGGAAAGTCATTCAACTACCACCATGGTGACTGACTTATTTCCTTATTTAGGTAAGACAACAATGATCCATAGAAATATCCCTCCAAAAATCAAGTGGAATCAAAAGTGGTTGGAGTGTGCTTGGGGATTTGAATTTTTCTCTCTTGTTGTGTTGACAAACATCACATCCGGCCATAAATGTGTGGACATCATGTTTCAGAGCATCCCAGAAAAAAAGAACGGTTGACCGTTTCATAGGTTTTAATAAATCATGAATGCCCAGTTGTGGGTGAAGCATGAAGCTCAGGAAACACTGTGGATTTAAGTTACAATTGTTTTCTTAAATACATATGGCATTTGTAGTGAAGCTCTTCATTGTGCCAAGAGTACCATGGAGAAGCTGGAGAATGGTGTTGCAATTGGTGGATCGGTTGAGAGAGTTTGGGGTCTTGTAGCCATTTCTGGTGAACATCTTGGAGCCAATCTGAGAGAGTGAATGAGAGGGAAAAGAGGATCCCTTCTTCTTCATACTTCCTGGAAAGAGAATCAACAACACATTTTGTTTTCCCTTATTGTAAATTATCTCATAATCATATCCAAATAGCTTGGTCACCCATTTTTGTTGCTCCAGGGGTGAAATTCATTGTTCCATAAAATACTTGAGGCTCTAATGATCAGTTTTAATTTGTAAGTGTTGCCCTAGGATATAAGGATGCCAGAGATCCACGGCATGCAGAATAGAAAATTTTTCCTTTTCATAGATTGATTGTAACAAATGTCTCTCCAAAATTTGTTTGCTAGTGAAGGCTAATGGCCTGCCATCTTGCATGAGGATTGCCCTAATTCCTTTCCCTGAAGCATCACATTCTAGGACAAAACTCTTTGTGAAGTCAACATGGGCTAGGATGGGTGTCATGCACATAGCCTCCTTCAAGGCGTGGAAGGATTAATCAATGATTGGATTCCAAGTGAAAGCATTTTTTTTAAGGAGAGTAGTGAGAGGTATGGAAAATTTTCCATAATTCTGAAGAAAAAAAACTTACGATAATACCCTATTAAGCCCAGAAAACCACACAAGATCTTGAGAGTTTTAGGGTGAGGCCAATCCTTCATAGCTTCAATTTTCTTAGGATCACCTGTACACCATCCTTTCTAACAATATGACCCAGGTACTCTACTTCAGCGGCTCCAAAGGCACATTTAGAATATTTTAGGAAAATTTTGTGCTGAGACAATAGATGGAGAACTTGATCCACATGGACAAGATGGGATTCCCAAGTTTTACTATAGATGAGAATATCATCAAAGAAAATTAAGAAAAAATGATGAAGGAATGGATGGAAGACATGATTCATGAGATTTTGGAAGGTGGAGGGAGAATTACACAAACCAAATGGCATGACCAAGAACTCATAGTGACCCTCATGAGTTCTAAAGGCAGTCTTGGGAATGTATTCCTCTTTCATACATGTCTAGTGGTAACCAGAATGAAGATCAAGTTTAGTAAAGTACTAAGCACCTCTCAACTCATCCAACAGGTCATCAATGACAGAAATGAGAAATTTTTCTTTGATGGTGAGTTTGTTGAAGGCACGAAAGTTGGAGAACATGCAGAAAGTGCCTTCTTTCTTGAGTACCATGACCACAGGAGAGGAATAGGGGCTGGTACTAGGATGGATAACACCTTCTTCAAGCAATTCTTGAAAAAAATTCTCAACTTCATTCTTCTGGGCAAAGGGATGACGATAACGATGAAAATTTAGAGGGAGTACTAGAGGAATGGAATGATCATGAACACCATGAGAAGGAGGAAGTCCATGTGGAGTGGAAAAAATGGCTTGGTTTTTGGAGAGGATAGATTGGAGGTTAGGATGCATAAAGAGTGTCTCTACTACTTGAGTGGAATGGAGTTGGGAAATAATTCTCAAATGACCTTTTTTTAGGAGCTTTTCCATTTTATGGGAACTAATGATCTCAAGGGATCCTGTTGTGATGCCTGGGAACTTATATTTTTGTCCCTCCTGCTGGAATTTCATGGTTAGTTCCTTAAAATCCATTAGGATGGGTCCTAGAGTGTGTAACCATTCATCACTGAGCACAATGTCACAACCACCCATGTCGATAGCAAACATATGATATTTCAGGTGGTACTTACTAATTTGTAGGCGCGCATTTTTAGAATGCCGCCACATTTCATGGAACCACCATTGGCAATCATTATTTGAAAATTTTTGACAACACGAATATAGAAATTGATTTCTTACACAATGAAACGATGAATAAAAGTATGGGTGTTTCCACTATCAATGAGGATGATGACCTTCCTATGCTTAATGTAGCCAATAATATTAAGGGTTTGGGGAGTAAAGAATCCAATAAGGGCATGCATCGAAATCAGTGGGTCAACTTTTGGGGGATCAAAGGGTCGAGTAGGAGCATCGGTTGGGGGTAAGGCTTCCACTAGGGAAACTTCGGCCACCTCATTGCAAACATCCTCTAAAATGGCCATAAAAAAAAAAAAAAAAAACCTTACACTTTTTCCCCAAAAAATATTTTACATCACAATTATATCAAAGACCCTTGAGTTGGCATTCAGCCATTTTTTCCTGAGTTAATTTATGGATCTTGAGAGGAGTGGAAAGAGGGGTAGGATTGGTGGGTCGAGTGTGAGGAATAAAGGAGGGTTTTTGGTTCTGGATGGAGACAATCTATTGGGCTTGCTTGGCTCATTGAATGTGTTCCAACCAAGTTTGAGGGAGAGCCATTAGGACCTGGGCACGTATTTCATCCTTGAGGCCACTAATAAAGAATTTCCTGAAGAAGGCATATGATATGCCCTCTGTTCAGAAATCCAAGTGCTCAAAGGCAGATATAAAGTCTTCTGCTGTGCTATATTGTTTCAACTTGGTCAAAAGGCCTAGATAGTGGGTCTCAGTGTCAAAATGTTCATAAATCTCTACAAAAAATTGTGTCTAAGAAACATACCCTTGGCATGTTTTTTATACGCCATTTCTAGCATTAAGGATCCGGATAGAGGACACCATAACAAAATTTTTCCAACTAATCAGTAATTCCATGTGAGTAGAAATAATGTTCCATTTGAGTGACCTATCATGTGGGATATGATCCATCAAACTTGTTAACCTCAACCCTAAGAAAACGGGGGTCACAATGAAGGAAGTTGGCATGAAAGGCCCTATTATGGGAAGACGCATCACCCTCATAGTGTGAATTTTATTCAAAGGAGGGAGAGTCATGGGACTGTTTTAACCATTGATTGAGAGCAGTGGTGAGGGAGGCCAATTCACCCTCAACTTCTGTGAATTTTCCCATAACTTTTCCCTCGAAGGTTGCCAATTTGGAATTGGTGGAAGCAGTTTCAGAAGTCATTGTCTGGATGTTCTCTGAGTGTTGGTTGGATTTGGATTGCAGGTGAAGGTGTTATTAGTTACGGGTGGTGGCCATTCGGGAATGAGGGGTGTCAGGGAGGGGAAGTTGTTCCATGGAAAAAGGATGGAGAAATGATATATATCTTAGGGCACCAACTAAGTAGACTCAACTGTACCCTCAGTCATACTACTCGATTACCGACGTACTAGAGAGTATCTTCCTGAGTGTTGTTCTTTGTGCCACTATAGCAATCAAGCGGTCGATTAGCTGATCTAGAGTTGGTTTCAAAAGACCTAGGGGCCTCTCGATATACATGTCAGTACGTGGGAGTGATGGTCCTGTACAAATTGTTTCTAATGCGATACTACTCGAGGGGTACTAACAAGGGTTATAGAGGTTTCCAAAAAGGTGAAATGTTTGTTTCTAGGCAACCCCGTGAAACCGTCTATATTTCCTATGTGTAGTCTTCCCAACCACAATTTTACCCACTAAGTGATAGATCTACGTGCTTTAAATATGTCGAAAGTACACATCTCTACCCTAGAAAACAAATCCCCACAATTTTTGCAAAGGAAAGTGCTATGATACCACTTGTTAGGTACCAGATCTATTATATTAAGCAGAAAATAGAAATACTACAGAAAATACCAACGGAACAATAAAATGTAGAGAACCACAACCAAAAATAATTCCTTTATTGATAGGAAGCAATGTTCAGTTGCCTCTTCGAGGAGGCATTGTAACATCCTTCTCTATCGAGCACACTTTTATTTCTTATTCTTTGAGGACACTTGTGTGCAAGTGATCCGGTTATGGTACATTGTGATTTCGTTCCGATTACGGATTATACATGATGGTGATGATGTGTTGTGACTTATTGTTATTTGATGTATATGTATTGGAAGATGCTATTGATGAGTTTTCCTAAGTGTGCAAGACACATGATGGGTTATGGATGTTGATGGCATCACTGGACTTCCTTGGACTCTAGATTGAGTCAGAGAGTGAATTGTATTTTGATTGACTATTTCATTTTACACACTTGTGACATATGATTGATTACAGTATGATTTATGTATACGGATTATTGACATGAGTTTTATTAGTGGATGCAGGCTTGATGATGCTTGCTAATCTGACTCACATAAGGAGTAGAGGGGTCATGCACAGAAACTAGACATTGAGGGAGAGGTGTGGTAGCATCCCTGACATAGCCTACTAGCACTATCATCGTGGTATGAACTGTAGGTTAACGATTACCTAGTTCGAGAGGTCCACGATGTCGTGAGGATAGACTGAGACAGTCGCTCACGAAGATTATAAGGATTGTGCAATAAGGTGAAGTCCTTATTCCTTAGAAGCCCTTAGTCTCTCACAAGGTCGATCGAGTGGAGTTTTGACTCCAAGGGTCAGACAAACTTCCAAAACCAGTCAAATGTGAGTGGCACCCTTGGAGAATGGAGGTGCGTCTTCAAGGGCACATCACATAATTAAAACTTGAGTCAATAAATCTAGGTGGCCTAGAAAACATTGAAATGATTAGACTTGTTGGAATAAAATAATTAATTAAAACCATAAATTATTAATTATAAATCCCAACAAAAGTCTAAGCCTAAGTCCAAAACTAAGTCTAAGTCTAAATTTAATTAAATGACTAAATGAATTATGACATATGTTAAAAGATTGGATAATATAATCAAACTCTAGGAAAAAGGGGAATAAAATATAAAGATTGAATAGAATGCACATGTGTGCATAAAAATAATAAAAATGAACTTTTAAATAGAAACAAATAAAATATGAGAGAATAGGTGTACACATAGAATGGTATCTAGAATCAAGCTACCGCTAGTCTAACTAGAAGAAGTCTTTTAATCCAACTCCAACTAAGATCTAGTTATGAGACACTCATTTAATGAGAATTTGGGGAACAAAGGGACAACTAAGAGTGAAAATAGGAACACATTGCAGAATGTGAGGGAAAATGGATTTTTAATTAAATTAAAAATGGTATTTACTTGTGCAACTTGGGGAGAGTGTGACAAGTGTGTGGGTGAATATTAGTAATTAAATTAATTAAAAAGATAATTAATTGTGAAAGAGGACAAGTGTCATTTGGGATATTTCTATAAAACAAATGGTGTATAAAGGAAATGGATCTCACTTTTTCTTGGTAAGGTTATGTTGCCAAAATGGTTTTGACTGTGTTTTACTTGTGAGAGTTTGGATACCAAGCTTGAGAGAGAGTGGAATCTCTACCTTGTGAGGCAATTCTTGGAGTTATTGTTTGTTGGTTCTTGTGTGTGGCCCCTTTATGACTCGAGCGGATAAAGGGGAAGAAGAGTGCCCCTAGTGTTGGTTGGGAGCGGATAAAGGGGAAGAAGAGTGCCCCTAGTGTTGGTTGGGAGGTACTGGTGAAGTTTCGGAGATTAGAAAGCGGGAGAAAGGAAGGAGCTCAAGTCTTTGAAGGACAACGTCAACTCTCCATCCTCCATTGTTACAGTATTTTATTGAATGTTATGTTAACAAGAGTACATTATAATTTTAAATTTTTGTATGATCGATGTAAAATCATGTGGTATTTTTGTATCAATTGGTCAAGTGCATCGAAGGAGAATGTGTAATTTTCGATGGTGGAATTTTCCATTGATCGTTGTCCTTTAATTGCAACCTCAGTAAAAAATTTAAAGATCTCTTGATCGCAGTCATTTCAATTTATATGCAAAGTTTCATTTTTATTCATTGTAAAATTTAATTCGAAAGTGAATTGTAAACAACACACTCTCATGATGAATTGTATTGCATCAGACCTTTTATATGGTCGCGCACTTGAGTTGATAATACACAGACTTGAATGTTGTTCTTGTTGGCAATGAACAGAGGGGGCAAATTCTATGTTCTTGTAAATTAATTAAACCTCAAACCAGACCTGAATTATTATATTATTTCCAAAAGATTGAACGAATAGATTAACGAAATTTACCAGATCGTTGCTAATGGAATGCAACCCAAATATTGATTCCTTAATCGCTACCAATCATTTATGAGTATGTTAGTTTAAATGATTACTTCCTGAGTTTAGAAATTCGTTGTGGTCTTTTAAAATTTTATTGATAGTCCAAATTTTGAATGTGTATAGTCATTTCAGAATTGTTATCATTACTAGAATTGAACTATAAAGAAAATCACAGTGATGTCGGTATGCCCTCTAATGGGATTGACATCGTAACAAATTTCATTGTAAGACCAGAGTTGGGAATTGGATTGACTCACTACGAAAATGTTTGAAAGCATAACATTTCAATTCGACCATTGTATTTTGTGTTGATTGTAATTTTGTTGTGATAGTCTCTTAAGAAGTTCGCATGCTAAACAATTTGATAGGGTCGTGGTTCTATTTAAGAAGGATCCTGAAGGGATTCAAGATGTTCGTTGTTAATATTTGGATTATTTGTATAATAAATTGTTGGATTACGTTGTTAATGCTTTTGCAACGTTGAAATTATGAATAAGTGTGGGCACTATTATTAAATTTCAAGTCGGATTTTTAGAATTTGTATAGTTGCTCTCAAGCTACTTGCTTTCGAATTTTTAAGGATTAGAATCACGTCGAGACTAATCTGCAGACTTGAGTTAATACTTTGACGGTTATTGCATGTGCAGTCGAAGCGTTGGTTTGGAACTTTCTCGGTCTTCAATGATTAATGATTTTTAAATAGAAAACCATATGTAAGGATTTCTTGGGTCAATGGTATCCTAAAACTGGTAGTCTGAATATTGAACGTTGTAAAGATTGACAGTGATTGATTATGCAAATCAATTCTTGAATTTTGTTTTTATCTTAGTAATTATCATCGTGTTCTTATAGTAAGACTGATAGTTAAAGATCACCTTGTTTATGGCACTTAACTACAATTTAACTATGTTGTAATCGTGGACCCAGTGTATAAGTTGCACATAATTAATACTATAGTGTTTGGGTCATTGTCATCTATTGGAATCTAGAATTGATTGTGTTTACTTTGTTACAATCTTTGAATTTGTATACTGGTAAACTACATGTGTACCAAATTAAATTAAGAATTTAAATGATTGTGGTATATGGATAACCAAGAGTGAGATAACTCTTATAATCCGAACTAGTTTTGGTATGGAATAAATTGTTAAAGTGAGAAATAAATTACTTGAGTTAAGAATGGTTTGAATGTTAGGTTAATGGATTGACACTTTTAGATTTCTACTATATAAATTAATATTATTTTTATTGTTAGTGTTAGAGCATATACCTTGGGGTAATAAGACTATGGTATCACTTATCAAAGAATAAGGGTAATGTTCTTAAGAATTTGGCTAGTAGAGTTAAATAACCATTCGAACTTAGAATAGCTTCTTCTTTGGACAAGAGATAATGTTATACTCTTACTTGGTAAGAACTTGAATTTAACTTAAGGTTAGAATGGAAAAGAATGTAATGTCTTGGAAACTTAGGAACAAGTTGGGTGCTTATTGACAATTTGATTGCCCTTTTTAGTTCCTTACAACAACTCGCAATGGATATAGGATAATTTACTTAGGTATAAGATAAAAATGTATTTTCGAACTCCAAATTAAAAATGGTAGTGAACACGACAAGTAAGTAGTATAATTGTGATTATACTATGGAGTATGACTCACTCT
>JZKD02S1676101.1:235920-261867 GCA_000966675.3 Picea glauca | reverse complement strand
TTCTCTAGCAGGTTTTCATACAGATTTCAATTCATTTTGTAAAGAATACTTTCCAGCTGTTCGTTTGTATGAAAGGTGTTGTGAGGATTTTTCTTTGCTTCATAAAGCCTCTGCTAGCCCTGAAGATCATGTCCATGACGGAGCCTTTACTATGGAGGAAATCATCTGCCGTGAAAGTATAGAGGTGTTGAATGATATTGGTGGTGTTAACTCGAGGATGGAAGCATCTGACATCATATCAGATGCGTCCACTCTTTTAGATGTTCGTGAAGATCAACACGCCTCTTATGAAGATTATGAGTTTGCAGAGCAGACGTGGTCCGTGGTAGATGGCTCACCTAAATGTCGGGTTGAAGCAGATATTCCTAGCAACCCTATTTCTGAGGGCGGAGACCATCCCGTTTCCTCTCTTTTTCTCCAGGGGGTTTCTCATGATATATGTTTATCTGGGATTAAAGAGAAGAAGATTATGTTGAGCAGCCAGAACCAGTAGGTCCCACTGTCCCTAAAATGGATTTATTTTTACCCAGGATCACTGTTTTGGAGGAGGATCATAACCATGTAGGTCTGCCCCTTTTTGATGAATATTATAGTGATGATGAGTTACAAGCTTATCCTGCAGATGATCAATATGAAGTCACTGAAGATCCAGTCGACAAGCAAAACCACCCCATGGTCCCTATTTATGATGAATATGGATCGGACCTGGGGGAGAGCCAAGAAGAAGAGGAAAAAGAACCAGAAGGGCAATCTGACCTTTGTTCAGAGCCAGTCAGTGAGCAGACACCTTCTGAGATCAGCGAGCCTACGTAATATATTCACCCCCCTGTGGTTATCAGAGACATTGGGCCACGTGTGAATAACTGTGTAGCAAAAGAGGCTACCTGTCACCAATTTTCCGGGACTAGCCACTCATTCTATGACCCTGTCAGCGAGTACATGGAGTGGAATTTCCCCTATGCCTTGGAGCCGCCCTATTTCATCTCAACTTCAGCTAGTGAGGAGAAGTTGAAGAGTGTAGTCGTTCTTTTGTCACGGTTACACTATCTGCTGGTGATCATCTACAGAAGGAAGGAGCTTCTATCCAGGAAGTTGCTTGAATGGCTATGGTGGAAGTTTTCTTTCACCTAGCCCATGTAAAATATTTTATTAGCATTAGGATTGTATATAAATAAGCTCCTTTGAGCATGTAGCTTTATTTTGTTTCTTCTATTTTTCGGCCTGTATTTTCAGCAGCGAGATGTTTTCAGCATGACTCCATAGCCCAACAGCAAGGCACTGAAGCTGCGGAATGAGTTCTTAGATCATCACAGGGACAACTCTATCCCCCATGGAGCCAAATGTTAGTGATGTTTCTTGTTAGCAATATCATCTAGCGCCATAGGCGAAAGCTCCACAGAAGGGCTTCATCGGCATATCGGGAATCGGGATATCGTAGATCCCGTGCACAAGGAGTTCGTGCATTTTGAAACCGCGAATCCCGGAACTCCGATGGGGAGTTGGACTGTGGTCACATGGAGAGATGGTCACATTGACCAGGATTTATAGCCAGCAAGGGAAAACGCACAAAGGAGTGCATCGGGGATCGGTATATCGCGAGTCCTGAGGACTTGCACATTTCGACATCAAAAAGTCCGAAACCCCGACAACGGAGTATAAGGCTACGGTCTTATAGGGAGGCGGTCACGTGGACCAGGCACAGCCAAAGGGCTAAGGCTGAAGCGCATCGGGGATCAGAGGATCGAGATTCCTAAGGACAAGCGTGCGTTGACATTGCAAACGCCAAAACCCCGATAGGAGTGGAATAAAGTCGTGGTCACGGGGATTGGTCATATGAGCAGGAGTTGAGCTGAGAGGGCCAGTACGTGGAAGCGCTCATCGGAGAATCAGAGATCAGGGATTCACGAGGACAGTGGTTGGTGGCAGCGGAAAGTCCGAAACCCCGAAACCCCGATATAGAGTCAAGGATCACCACGGCTAGGTGCAGAGGCCGAGCGGAAAGTCAGAAGGACCTGTGGATTGGGTTTGCACAGTGATTCCTGAAAGGAATCTAAAGAGCCACTTCGGCTCAGAAGAGGGGATTTAAAACGATCCTGAGAACAGGAAGGCACGACGATGTCTCAGGTACCGATTCGATGTGGGCTAAATCCCAGTAGCTGCCAGGATTGAATGAATAAAAGAGAGGGTGGTTGAGGCCTCACCTCAATCATTAATTGCACGGCATGGAGGGTCTGACCAACAGTCTGCTCAAGAGGGTCCTGTGTACCCATTCTTCCATAGAAGCCATGCCCGATTTTGCGACCAGCCGGAGGAAGTCTGCACACGCTAGCTCGACATTTAAATGGCTCAGCTACTCCCCTTGCTGAAGCCATGCGCAGTTAAGATGGCGTCTGTCATGGGCGCACGATCGTCCAGTCTGCATGTGCAGACTGTCAGAAGGCATGCAGACGCAAAGTTTTAATGCAGCTGCTCGTTCCCACTGCTGAGGTTTTGGTTTTTGGTTATATGTAGGCATTTTTGCAATTTGGTGAGGGATCGATGGTTGAGCTGAGCTCCCGACTGTAATGCTTTAACTTCTATTCTAGCTTTCAGCTTATGTATCTGTAAATGAGATTTCTTGCTTTATGACAAACAATTCTCCTTTTTCATCTGATTTCATCTCATGCTGGGGAGTTCGTGATTGACTGAGTCATATGAATTGTTGTAGTTCTGATGTGATAAATGATTTATCATTGCGTTACTGCATTCTCTGGTCTTTTGCATTTGAATATAAGCTGATCTTTTGTTTAAATTTCTTCCTCTACAGCCTGTTAGAAACCTTTTGTTTGTAACAAACCTTTTCATTGTTCTGATACAAGTCTTCCTCCCTACTCACCCTTACTACAACTCACTGTCTGGAGTTATTCAAGACCTCACTTTCTCGTGTATATCTGGCCTGGTTTCAGAGTTGGAACCTCATCGTTGAGTTTATCTCCATTTGATCACCAAATTTAACCACCGTGACATTAAACTGATGGGTGTCGGGCTCTGCTCCTGATAGAAATCCGGGAGTGACTTCCGATGCTAACACATTGATCAGGCTCTATGAAGTTCATAAGTTCACGAAACACGAAGCACCTTTTGGCACAACCTGTGGTCATGTGAAGGGAAGAAGACAACAGAGTTAAGGTCCACCTCGGAGTCTCGGTGATCGTGACTTGGAGCATCAAGACTCTTCATCACAGGAATCGTGATATGCGAGATCACGATGAGATCTGGACTGTCGGATCATCGAAGATCTCGACCGTTAATTAGTCTCGATGAAGTTTATAAGTTCGTGAAATATGAAGCGCCTTTTGGCACAGCCTGTGGTCATAGCCAGTGGTCACATGAGGGGAAGAAGCTAGTGGTTCTAAGATCCATCTCAGAGTCTTAGTGATTGCAGCTTGGAGTGTCGAGATATTCTATCACAAGAATGCCGAGATGCGATATCACAAAATTAAAACTCTATTTAGCGCTTGGTCATAGCCAGTGGGAATATGAATTAAACGCAAGACCCTACGAACTCCATCCAACGGTGCAGGTGAATTTAAGTATGATTGAAGGGATATTGTTTCTCTTGACAGTTAATCGATCAATGGTGATACAGTTGCTGAAGAGGTCTTTAGAGGTTCATAGTGTAACTTCTAGAAACCACTGATGGTTTCTACCAGAGGACTTGAAGAGACTTCTGTGTGATTGCCAGAGGAGATGAAGAGTCTCTAGGAATCTGCCAGTGGAATGAAGACTGTTCATAGAGGCAATTGACAGATGGATCTAACTACCATAGAAGCTGAAGAGTTTCCATGATGAACAGGTAGATTACTCGACATGAGAAAGAATGCAGAAGAATGGCGGGACAAGATGCATAAGGTGCACATAGACTATAAGTATGGAGAACAAAGAAGAGATGTGGGTTGTTGTTGTTGAGAGAGATTCAAGAGTGTAGAAGGAGGAGTGTGGAGCATATAAAATATAGAGAAGAGGAATGCAACATTGAATGGACATGGCGCATAGAGCACAAAAGGAAGAAGCATAGAAAGCACAAGGAGGGTGCAGAAGACACTGATGCAAACAGAGCAACGCAGTGCAGCAGAATAGTGATAAGTCTGGTGAGGCAATGATAAATATTGTATCACTGTAATAAGTTTCATTAGAAAAAAATTATATTTCAGGGTGGTAGGGAGGTTCTAGGGAGGACTGTTTTCCTCATATGTTCAATTGGGTGCTTGAACACATGGAGTTGTAGCTTCCATCTGATTGCAACCAGAGAAACCAGGGTGGCAGGGTGGTGCAAGGGAGAACTCTTGTTCTCTATTTTACAGGTTGGTGTTTGTATGATCAGAAGTTGGTGCTTCNTGGCACAACCTGTGGTCATGTGAAGGGAAGAAGACAACAGAGTTAAGGTCCACCTCGGAGTCTCGGTGATCGTGACTTGGAGCATCAAGACTCTTCATCACAGGAATCGTGATATACGAGATCATGATGAGATCTGGACTGTCGGATCATCGAATATCTCGACCGTTTATTAGTCTCGATGAAGTTTATAAGTTCGTGAAATATGAAGCGCCTTTTGGCACAGCCTGTGGTCATAGCCAGTGGTCACATGAGGGGAAGAAGCTAGTGGTTCTAAGCTCCATCTCGGAGTCTCAGTGATCGCAGCTTGGAGTGTCGAGATCTTCTATCACAAGAATGCCGAGATGCGATATCACAAAATTAAAACTCTATTTAGCGCTCGGTCATAGCCAGTGGGCATATGAATTAAACGAAAGACCCTACGAACTCCATCCAACGGTGCAGGTGAATTTAAGTATGATTGAAGGGATATTGTTTCTCTTGACAGTTAATCGATCAATGGTGATACAGTTGCTGAAGCGGTCTTTAGAGGTTCATAGTGTAACTGCTAGAAACCACTGATGGTTTCTACCAGAGGACTTGAAGAGACTTCTGTGTGATTGCCAGAGGAGATGAAGAGTCTCTAGGAATCTGCCAGTGGAATGAAGACTGTTCATAGAGGAAATTGACAGATGGATCTAACTGCCATAGAAGCTGAAGAGTTTCCATGATGAACAGGTAGATTACTCGACATGAGAAAGAATGCAGAAGAATGGAGGGACAAGATGCATAAGGTGCACAGAGACTATAAGTATGGAGAACAAAGAAGAGATGTGGGTTGTTGTTGTTGAGAGAGATTCAAGAGTGTAGAAGGAGGAGTGTGGAGCATCTAAAATATAGAGAAGAGGAATGAAACATTGAATGGACATGGCGCATAGAGCACAAAAGGAAGAAGCATAGAAAGCACAAGGAGGGTGCAGAAGACACTGATGCAAACAGAGCAACGCAGTGCAACAGAATAGTGATAAGTCTGGTGAGCCAATGATAAATATTGTATCACTGTGATAAGTTTCATTAGAAAAAATTTATATTTCAGGGTGGTAGGGAGGTTCTAGGGAGGACTGTTGTCCTCAGATGTTCAATTGGGTGCTTGAACACATGGATTTGTAGCTTCCATCTGATTGCAACCAGAGAAACCAGGGTGGCAGGGTGGTGCAAGGGAGAACTCTTGTTCTCTATTTTACAGGTTGGTGTTTGTATGATCAGAAGTTGGTGCTTCCACCCAGTTGGTGTTGGAACACTTGGGGAGTTGGTGCTTCCTTCTAGTTGGTGCTTTCATCAAGTAGCAGCTTGCAAAACAGAGGTTGGAGCCTCATTATGAGTTGGTGCTCATATATATGCTAATGTAAAGAATGTAAAGATTACTTATCATATAAAGAAGAAGAGGTTTTTACCCTCGATGGGTTTCCTCAGGAAATATTTGTCTCTGTGTATCTCATATGTGTGACTGATGTTGAATGTTCTATTACTTATTTCCCTGCATTATCATGATTGTCATTGAGTACTTTGTAAAGAGTTTAAAATAAGCATAATTATTTAAGCACGGTAATAACTGATTCACCACCCCTCTCGGTTGTCCAACAATTGGTATCAAATCCGGCCCCTTTTATCTAAGGGTAGATCTTAGAGGTTAAACATGTCAAGCCATGAATAAAATTCAACCAATAAGGCCCCTCTGTTCAATGGAACAAACTTTGCCTTCTGGAAAGTGAGAATGAGAACTTACATAATGGCTTTAGGAGCACATGTCTAGGATGTGGTAGATACTAGTCATGTAAAACCAATTGTACTAGCTAATAAGGATGACAAGCTAGAATTTATCTTCAACACTAAGGCTATGAATGTTATCTTGAGTGGGATTGCAGAAGCTGAATTTGTAAAAGTTATGCACCTAGGAACTGCCAAAGAAATGTGGGACAAACTCATTAGCAGTTATGAAGGTAATGAGAAGGTAAAGGACGCCAAGCTTCAAACCTATANTGCCTTTCAAATGTTTCAACTGTTGTAGGATAGGTCATTTTGCAAATAGATGTCCCCACAAAGGAAAGGATCAGACATGTGATGATGAGGAGAAGTACAAAAACATAAATTTCTTTAAAGAGAATAACTTTAAGAAGAAAAGTATTTGCGTAAACAATGATGATGATCCCTCAGATGATGAAGACAATGACTCCTCTATTGAAGATAAACTAAATGAATTCATACTTATGGCCAATGAGGATTATGATAATAACAKCACAAGAAGTGATGCTAATAAAGAAAAAGTTGTGGTTGACATGGAAGGAGAATTGATCAGTGCACTAGAAGAGATTGACAGACTAAGAATTAAGAACAGAAAGCAAAGACAATTGCTGATACAGTTCGAGAAAGATAGTAAAGAACCTGATGAAGACCTTGTCCTACTAAAAGTGGAATTAGAAGAGGCAAAGAAAATCAAAGACATTCTGAAATGACAGTTATCAGAAAAGAAGGCAAGATGTAAAGCCTTAGAACAAGAAGTAGTAAAAACTAGGAAAGAGATGGAGAAGTTTCAAGCCTTCTATAGTCAGAATCTCTCAAGTATCAAAGCCTCAGAAGGATTAGCCACCATTTTGAATCAGAAAAGGAATCCAAAGCTGAAAACCGGTTTGGGTTATGAAGAGGGATCAAGTAGTGGTAAGCCAAGAAATGAAGAACCCATCAAGTTTGTCAAATATGCAACCAATGACAACAACAAACCTGCAGAGAGAAAGGAAGACAATCGACCACCTAGGACGAGTAAAGAAAAAGGTGCCAAGACTGAATCTGTAGAACAAAGAAATAAGGCACTCCTTACTGAAATACATCAACATGGAAGAAATTGATTTGCTCAAAGAAGACAACCATTTTACAGGTACAAAGAAATTTTCTATGGCTATTGTTTCTACTGTCATAACTTTGGTCACAAAGCTGTAAATTGTTCCTTAAGACTTAGACATGAGCAATTAAGATTTCAAAGGAATAAATACTGGAAACAACAAAGAATGATACAGCCAAGTAACAAACCTTCACAGATTGCAAATTGCTAAATTAAGTCTAGGGACATGCAACTAAGGAGGTCAAGAAATAATCAACAATCAATGAGTAGACAACGCTGCAACAAAAATTTTAACCTATTGAACAATGAGATTGAATGCTACATCTGTCATAATTATGGACATAAATCTGTTGACTGTTGATTAAGGAACTATGAACCAGATTTGAATTCCCCTGCTGAAAATGTCAAGGTTTGGAAGAAGAAAGAAAGTGACAAGTGTGGACTAGTGTTGTCAACTCAAAGAAAAATGAACCCTTGGTATATAGATAATGGATGCTCCAAACATATGATGGGAGACAAAGGTATGTTTCTATCTCTAAGTGAAATAAAATCAGGAAACATAACCTTTGGAAATGATGTTCCAGGTAAAATAAAGGGTAAAGGGATGGTGAGTTTAAATAATGGAAAAGGAAAAGCCCAAGATGTTCTACTTGTATATGGGATGAAACATAATCTGCTTAGTGTAAGTCAAATGTCTGACAGAGGATGTGAAGTGGTGGTCACGTCCAAGGACTACAAGATAAATTCTGTAAACTCAGGACAAGTGGTGGCCAAAGGCATAAGGACAAAAAATAATGTATATNAGTATTTGCGTAAACAATGATGATGATCCCTCAGATGATGAAGACAATGACTCCTCTATTGAAGATAAACTAAATGAATTCATACTTATGGCCAATGAGGATTATGATAATAACATCACAAGAAGTGATGCTAATAAAGAAAAAGTTGTGGTTGACATGGAAGGAGAATTGATCAGTGCACTAGAAGAGATTGACAGACTAAGAATTAAGAACAGAAAGCAAAGACAATTGTTGATATAGTTCGAGAAAGATAGTAAAGAACCTGATGAAGACCTTGTCCTACTAAAAGTGGAATTAGAAGAGGCAAAGAAAATCAAAGACATTCTGAAATGACAGTTATCAGAAAAGAAGGCAAGATGTGAAGCCTTAGAACAAGAAGTAGTAAAAACTAGGAAAGAGATGGAGAAGTTTCAAGCCTTGTATAGTCAGAATCTCTCAAGTATCAAAGCCTCAGAAGGATTAGTCACCATTTTGAATCAGCAAAGGAATCCAAAGATGAAAAATGGTTTGGGTTATGAAGAGGGATCAAGTAGTGGTAAGCCAAGAAATGAAGAACCCATCAAGTTTGTCAAATATGCAACCAATGACAACAACAAACCTGCAGAGAGAAAGGAATACAATCGACCACCTAGGACGAGTAAAGAAAAAGGTTCCAAGACTGAATCTGTAGAACAAAGAAATAAGGCACTCCTTACTGAAATACATCATCAACATGGAAGAAATTGATTTTCTCAAAGAAGACAACCATTTTACAGGTACAAAGAACTTTTCTATGGCTATTGTTTCTATTGTCCTAACTTTGGTCACAAAGATGTAAATTGTTCCTTAAGACTTAGACATGAGCAATTAAGATTTCAAAGGAATAAATACTGGACACAACAAAGAATGATACAGCCAAGTAACAAACCTTCACAGATTGTAAATTGCTAAATTAAGTCTAGGGACATGCAACTAAGGAGGTCAAGAAATAATCAACAATCAATGAGTAGACAACGCTGCAACAAAAATTTTAACCTATTGAACAATGAGATTGAATGCTACATCTGTCATAATTATGGACATAAATATGTTGACTGTCGATTAAGAAACTATGAACCAGATTTGAATTCCCCTGCTGAAAATGTCAAGGTTTGGAAGAAGAAAGAAAGTGACGAGTGTGGACTAGTGTTGTCAACTCAAAGAAAAATGAACCCTTGGTATATAGACAATGGATGCTCCAAACATATGATGGGAGACAAAGGTAAGTTTCTATCTCTAAGTGAAATAAAATCAGGAAACATAACCTTTGGAAATGATGCTCCAGGTAAAATAAAGGGTAAAGGGNTTTTTCTATGGCTATTGTTTCTACTGTTCTAACTTTGGTCACAAAGTTGTAAATTGTTCCTTAAGACTTAGACATAAGCAATTAAGATTTCAACGAAATAAATACTTTCCACAACAAAGAATGATACAACCAAGTAACAAACCTTCACAGATTGCAAATTGCCAAATTAAGTCTAGAGACATGCAACTAAGGAGGTCAAGACATAATCAACAGTCAATGAGTAGACAACGCTGCAAAAATAATTTTGACCTATTGAACAATGAGATTGAATGCTACATCTATCATAACTATGGACATAAATCTATTGACTGTTGCTTAAGGAACTATGAACCGGATTTAAATTCCCCTGCTGAAAATGTCAAGGTTTGGAATAAGAAAGAAAGTGACAAGTGTGGATTAGTGTTGTAAACTCAAAGAAAAATGAACCCTTGGTATATAGACAATGGATGCTCCAAACATATGACGGGAGACAAAGGTAAGTTTCTATCTCCAAGTGAAAGAAAATCAGGATACGTAACCTTTGGAAGTGATGCTCCAGGTAAAATAAAGGGTAAAGGGATGGTGAGTTTAAGTAATGGAAAAGGAAAATCCCAAGATGTTCTACTTGTAGATGGGCTAAAACATAATCTGATTAGTGTAATTCAAATGTGTGATAGAGGATGTGAAGTGGTGTTCACGTCTAAGGACTACAAAATAAAGTTTGTAAACTCAAGACAAGTGGTGGCCAAAGGCATAAGGATAGAAAATAACGTATATGTGATGAAAGAGAATAGAGAAGAGTGTCATCTAAGCAAACATGATGAAATATGGTTATGGAATAGGAGACTTGGACATTTAAACTTTGATCACTTAATCATGCTCAAAAATCTTGAGGCAGTAAAAGATCTTCCGAGAATATCAAAACCCCAAGATTCTATGTGTAAACCCTGCAAAGTAGGAAAACTAACCAGGACACCGTTTAAGGACAAGAGTTTTACTTCAACAGAGAAACCACTCCAACTTGTTCATATGGATTTATGTGGACCATCAAGACAGGAAGTCACAAGGAGAGAAAACTAATTCATGTTGATTATTGATGATTACTCTAGACTTACTTGGGTTGCCTTTCTCAAGGAAAAAGTTGAAGCATTTGAGAAGTTTAAAATATTTAAGGCTTTCGCTGAGAATCAAACAGGAAAGAGGTTAAAGGCAGTAAGATTAGACAGAGGAGGAGAATTTATGTCAACTGATTTCAAGGAATTCTATGATAAGCATGGGATCAAGAGAGAATACACAATCCCAATAACTCCACAACAAAATGGGGTAGTGGAGTGGCAAAAAAGAACAGTGTAGCAAATGGCCAGGTCAATGATGAATGAGAAGAACATTGGTCAAACCTAATGGGTAGAAGCAATACACACAACAATCCATGTTCTTAACAAAGCCCACCTCAGACCACAAAGTGACAAAACACCTTATGAACTGTGGTATGGGAGACCTACTTCAATCAAACACTTCAAAGTCTTTGGGAGTAAATGTTACATAAAGAATAATGATGAGAACCGTGGAAAATATGTTGACAAGGCTGATAAAGGTATTTTCTTAGGATATTCTACAAACAATAAAGGATACAGATGCTATAATAAGAGGCTGCATAAAATGGTTGATTGTATTGACGTAACAGTTGATGAAGGAATCCCAACAAGAGAGGTGTACAATAATGAGTCTTATGTAGAGGACACAACTAAAGCTGAATATGAACAGATCCAAGAATCATAAAACGAAGACTCTGAATCAGATGAAGATTCATATATTCAGATAGACTCAAATCAACAGGCTCCTTCAAATTCCTCCTCTAGAATTACTCAAAAGAATCACTCTACAAGTCAAAAAATTAGTGAAAAAGACAAAGGTGTACAAACCAGGAGAAAGATAATCAAAAACACCGAGAAATCACATATAGCTTTCATATCCATGCTGGAACCCAAGAACTTTAATGAATCTAGCAAAGATGACCTTTGGGTTAAAACAATGAATGATGAACTTGATCAGATTGAGAAAAACAATACGTGGGAGATGGTTCATAGACCGGAAGGTAAAAATTTCATTGGTTCCAAATGGATCTTTAAGAATAAGTTGAATGAGCAGGGACAAGTTGTCAGGAACAAAGCAATATTGGTCTGTAAAGGCTATGCTCAAATAGAAAGACTGGATTTTGATGAAACATTTGCGCCCGTAGCAAGTTTAGAAGCTATCAAAATATTTCTTGCCTATGCTTGTCATAAAAGGTTTAAAGTCTATCAAATGGATGTCAAGTCAGCTTTTCTAAATGGAGATTTAAATGAAGAAGTCCATATGGAACAACCAGAGGGTTTCAAACTGTCTGATAACCCTGACTTAGTATGTAAGATGAAGAAAGATTTATATGGGTTAAAACAAGCTCCTCGTGCCTGGTATCACAGACTAGATACGTATCTCAAAGAAAAAGGGTTCAAGAGAGGAACAATTGACAACAATCTATATATCAAAACAGAGGGTGATGATTTGCTCATTGTGTTGGTCTATGTAGATGACATCATCTTTGGAAGTAATAAGGATTCATTGGTAAAATGGTTTCCTTTTGCCGTGGAATCTGAGTTTGAAATGTCTATGATAGGTGAACTGTCATTTTTTCTTGGTCTGCAAATTACTCAGAGGTATGAAGGGATGTTCATTTCTCAAGAAAAATATCTAAGAGAAATGTTGAAAAGGTTTCAAATGGAAGATTCTAAACCTGTGGGCACACCTATGGTTACTGGATGCAAATTAAGCAAGGGTGATGACTCACCTGATGTTGATCAAAGTTCATATAGGTCAATGATAGGAAACCTGCTGTACATCACAACATATCGCCCATACATAATGCATGCTGTTGGAATGGTAGGAAGATATCAGTCTGCACCTAAACATAGTCATTTGCTAGCTATCAAAAGGATATTCAGGTATTTGAAAGAAACAATGACTTATGGTCTGTGGTATCCCATAAATCAGAATTTTCAGTTAACTTCTTATTCAGATTCATATTGGGCAAACTGTGTTGATGAGAGAAAAAACACCAGTGGAGGAGAATTCTTCCTGGGTGACTCGTTAGTAGCATGGCTTAGTAAAAAGAAAAGTTCCATTTATTTATCGACTACAGAGGCATAATACATTACTGCTACTACCTGTTGCACTCAGGTATTATGGATTATTTAGACACTTGCAGACTTGGAGGTAAAATATGTAGCACCGATCCCAATTCATTGTGATAACACTAGTGCCATCAGTGTGTCGAAGAATCATGTACTCCACTTCAAGACCAAGTATATTCCCATAAAATACCATTTTCTGAGAGAGCAGGTCACCAATCAGGTTGTTAAGGTCCATTACATTCCAACCACAGAACATATTGCAGACATATTTACTAAACCCCTAGAAAAGACACCATTTGAATATCTCCGATAGAAGCTGGGTGTCATCCTGTCTCACACCTAAGAGAGTCCATCCTGTTAGGGGGAGTTTTATATTGATTGAATATCTGATACCTCCTAAAATTACTGCAACAACTCAGGGGGAGCATGTATTCTTTGACATTGATGTCAAAGGGGGAGAAAAAGGAGTGGTCNTCAAATGTCTGACAGAGGATGTGAAGTGGTGGTCACGTCCAAGGACTACAAGATAAATTCTGTAAACTCAGGACAAGTGGTGGCCAAAGGCATAAGGACAAAAAATAATGTATATGTGCCGAAAGAAAATAGAGAAGAATGTCATCTAAGAAAACATGATGAAAGATGTTTATGGCATAGGAGACTTGGACATATAAACTTTGACCACTTAATCAAACTCAAAAATATCGAGGCAGTAAAAGATCTTCCAAGAATATCAAAGCCCCAAGATTCAATGTGTAAACCCTGCCAAGTAGGAAAGCTAAACAGGACACAATTTAAGTCCAAGAGCTTTAATTCAACAGAGAAACCACTCCAACTAGTTCATATGGATTTATGTGGACCATCAAGACAGGAAGGCATAGGGAAATAAAACTACTTCATGCTGATTATTGATGATTACTCCAGACTTACTTGGGTTGATTTTCTCAAGGAAAAAGCTGAAGCATTTGAGAAGTTTAAAATATTTAAGGCTTTAACTGAGACTCAAACAGGCAAGAGGTTAAGTGCAGTAAGATCAGACCAAGGAGGAGATTTATGTCAAGTGACTTCAAGGAATTCTGTGATAAGCATGGGATCAAGAGAGAATATACAATCCCAAGAACTCCACAACAAAATGGAGTAGTTGAGAGGAAAAACAGAACAGTGCAGAAAATGGCCAGGTCAATGATGAATGAGAAGAACATTGGTTAAACCTACTGGGTAGAATAAATACACACATCAGTCCATGTTCTTAACAAAGCCCTCCTCAGACCACAAAGTGATAAGACACCTTATGAACTATGGTATGGGAGACCTGCTTCAATCAAATGCTTCAAAGTCTTTGGGAGTAAATGTTACATAAAGAATAATGATGAGAACCTTGGAAAATATGATGACAGGGCTAATGAAGGTATCTTCTTAGGATATGCTACAAATAGTAAAGGATACAGATGCTATAATAAGAGGCTGCATAAAATGGTTGACTTTATTAACGTAAAAGTTGATGAAGGAATCCCAACAAGAGAGGTGTACAATAACGAGTCTTCTATAGAGGACACAACTAAAGCTGAAGATGAACATGTCCAAGAACAAAAAAATGAAGAATCTGAGTCAGATGAAGACTCAGATACTCCGACAGACTCAAATCAGTAGGCTCCTTCAAATTCCTCCTCCATAATTACTCAAAAGAATCATCCTGCAAGTCAGATAATTGGTGAAAAAGACAAAGGTGTACAAACTAGGAGAAATATAATCCAAAATACCGAGCAATCACATACAACTTTCATATCCATGCTGGAACCCAAGAACTTTAATGAAGCTAACAAAGATGACCTTTGGGTTAAAGAAATGAATGATGAACTTGATCAGATTGAGAAAAAAAATACGTGGGAGATGGTTCATAGACCAGAAGGTAAACATATCATTCGTTCCAAATGGATCTTTAAGAATAAGTTGAACGACTAGGGACAAGTTGTCAAGAATAAAGAAAGATTGGTTTGTAAAGGCTATGCTCAAATAGAAGGACTGGATTTTGATGAAACATTTGCACCCATAGCAAGGTTAGAAGCTATCAAAATATTTCTTGCCTATGCTTGTCATAAAAGGTTTAAAGTCTATCAAATGGATGTCAAGTCAGCTTTTCTAAATGGAGATTTAAATGAAGAAGTATATATGGAACAACCAGAGGGTTTCAAACTGTCTGATAACCCTGACTTAGTATGCAAGCTGAAGAAAGATTTATATGGGTGAAAACAAGCTCCTCGTGCCTGGTATCACAGACTGGATATGTATCTCAAAGAAAAAGGGTTCAAGAGAGGAACAGTTGACAACAATCTATATATCAAAACAGAGCGTGATGATTTGCTCATTGTGTTGGTCTATGTAGATGACATCATCTTCGGATGTAATAAGGATTCATTGGTAAAATGGTTTGCTTCTGCCATGGAGTCTGACTTTGAAATTTCTATGATAGGTGAACTGTCATTTTTTCTTGGTCTGGAAATTACTCAGAGGTCTAAAGGAATGTTCGTTTCTCAAGAAAAATATCTAAGAGAAATGTTGAAAAGGTTTCAAATGGAAGATTCTAAACCTGTGGGCACACCTATGGTTACTGGATGCAAATTAAGCAAGGATGATGACTCACCNAACCACTCCAACTAGTTCATATGGATTTATGTGGACCATCAAGACAGGAAGGCATAGGGAAATAAAACTACTTCATGCTGATTATTGATGATTACTCCAGACTTACTTGGGTTGCTTTTCTCAAGGAAAAAGCTGAAGCATTTGAGAAGTTTAAAATATTTAAGGCTTTAACTGAGACTCAAACAGACAAGAGGTTAAGTGCAGTAAGATCAGACCAAGGAGGAGATTTATGTCAAGTGACTTCAAGGAATTCTGTGATAAGAATGGGATCAAGAGAGAATATACAATCCCAAGAACTCCACAACAAAATGGAGTAGTTGAGAGGAAAAAAAGAATAGTGCAGGAAATGGCCAGGTCAATGATGAATGAGAAGAACATTGGTTAAACCTACTGGGTAGAAGAAATACACACATCAGTCCATGTTCTTAACAAAGCCCTCCTCAGACCACAAAGTGATAAGACACCTTATGAACTATGGTATGGGAGACCTGCTTCAATCAAATGCTTCAAAGTATTTGGAAGTAAATGTTACATAAAGAATAATGATGAGAACCTTGGAAAATATGATGACAGGGCTGATGAAGGTATCTTCTTAGGATATGCTACAAATAGTAAAGGATACAGATGCTATAATAAGAGGCTGCATAAAATGGTTGACTTTATTAACGTAAAAGTTGATGAAGGAATCCCAACAAGAGAGGTGTACAATAACGAGTCTTCTACATAGGACACAGCTAAAGCTGAAGATGAACATGTCCAAGAACAAAAAAATGAAGACTCTGAGTCAGATGAAGACTCAGATACTCCGACAGACTCAAATCAATAGGCTCCTTCAAATTCCTCCTCCATAATTACTCAAAAGAATCATCCTGCAAGTCAGATAATTGGTGAAAAAGACAAAGGTGTACAAACCAGGAGAAATATAATCCAAAATACCGAGCAATCACATACAACTTTCATATCCATGCTGGAACCCAAGAAATTTAATGAAGCTAACAAAGATGACCTTTGGGTTAAAGAAATGAATGATGAACTTGATCAGATTGAGAAAAAAAATACGTGGGAGATGGTTCATAGACCAGAAGGTAAAAATATCATTGGTTCCAAATGGATCTTTAAGAATAAGTTGAACGACTAGGGACAAGTTGTCAAGAATAAAGAAAGATTGATCTGTAAAGGCTATGCTCAAATAGAAGGACTGGATTTTGATGAAACATTTGCACCCATAGCAAGGTTAGAAGCTATCAAAATATTTCTTGCCTATGCTTGTCATAAAAGGTTTAAAGTCTATCAAATGGATGTCAAGTCAGCTTTTCTAAATGGAGATTTAAATGAAGAAGTATATATGGAACAACCAGAGGGTTTCAAACTGTCTGATAACCCTGACTTAGTATGCAAGCTGAAGAAAGATTTATATGGGTGAAAACAAGCTCCTCGTGCCTGGTATCACAGACTGGATATGTATCTCAAAGAAAAAGGGTTCAAGAGAGGAACAGTTGACAACAATCTATATATCAAAACAGAGCGTGATGATTTGCTCATTGTGTTGGTCTATGTAGATGACATCATCTTCGGATGTAATAAGGATTCATTGGTAAAATGGTTTGCTTCTGCCATGGAGTCTGACTTTGAAATTTCTATGATAGGTGAACTGTCATTTTTTCTTGGTCTGGAAATTACTCAGAGGTCTAAAGGAATGTTCGTTTCTCAAGAAAAATATCTAAGAGAAATGTTGAAAAGGTTTCAAATGGAAGATTCTAAACCTGTGGGCACACCTATGGTTACTGGATGCAAATTAAGCAAGGATGATGACTCACCNAGATGCAGATTGGGCAAACTGTGTTGATGAGAGAAAAAGAACCAGTGGAGGGGCATTCTTCCTGGGTGACTTGTTAGTAGCATGGATTAGTAAAAAGAAAAGTTCCATTTCTTTATCGACTACAGAGGTAGAGTACATTGCTTTTTCTACCTGTTGCACTCAGGTATTATGGATGATTCATACACTTGCAGACTCGGAGGTAAAATATGCAGCACCAATCCCAATTCATTTTGATAACACTTGTGCCATCAGTGTGTCTAAGAATCCTGTACTCCACTCCAAGACCAAGCATATTCCCATAAAATACCATTTTTTGAGAGAGCAGGTCACCAATCAGGTTGTTAAGGTCCATTACATTCCAACCACAGAACAAATTGCAGACATATTTACTAAACCCCTAGCCAAGACACCATTTGAATATCTCTGACAGAAGCTGGGTGTCATCCCGTCTCACACCTAAGAAAGTCCATCCTGTTAGGGGGGAGTTTTATATTGATTGAATATCTCATACCTCCTAAAATTACTGCAAAAGATCAGGGGGAGCAGGTTTTCTTTGACATTGATGTCAAAGGGGGAGAAAAAGGAGTGGTCTGGACTGGATGCTACAGTTGGAGGTCCAAACAGATTAGCGTAGTCATTTAGGGTTGCCATCAATGCCAAAGGGGGAGATTGTTGGCATGTTTATAGGCAGGTATGCTTGTGATTGATGGCAAGATTAGAGTATGCAGCAATGGAAAAACAGGGACAACGTAAGCTCAGAAGAGATAGTGCAGAGTGCAAGTGTGTGCTTGTTTGTCATTGATGGCGAAGATCAACATGATCATATGGAAAGATCGGGAAATCCAAAGGAAAAAGGTTCAACCTCATGATATGCGAAATCACGATAACAATCTTGATAGTTGATTCAAGAAGGACACGTGGTGAACGACAAAGTCTTTGTTTCGGAGCTTCGTAAATTAGGAAATCCAAAGGAAAGAGGTTCAACCTTGTGATATGTGAAAACATGATAACAATATTGACAGTTGATTCAAGAAGGACACGTGGTGAACAACAAAGGATTTGTTTTGAAGCTTCGCAGATCAAGAAATCCAAAGGAAAGAGGTTCAAACTCGGGATATGCGAGATCGCGATAAGATCTGGGCTGTTAGATCTGGAGAAATTATGAAGGACCAAAAATCATTAGATATGGTGAAGCTGCAAGGCGGATAAGACCAAGAGTCATCCAAATATCCAAAAATGTGAAGGAATCCTGGTCGTCCATCGAGGACAGTTGTGGATTGTTGGATCTAAAGGACACATGGTGAAAGATAATTGTTTCGCTGACTGGAAAGTCGAAGGAGTGAGGTGCTCATTTGATTGGCGAGTGGTCATATCTCATGGTCACATTTTCGAGAGATGGAGAGCAGAGCTAGAGAAGCCAAGATCTATTTCGAAGTTTGTGACATGAAGAGTCGAGAGGAATCATCATAGAATACCCGAGATGCAAAAGTGTGAAATGCGTTTCCGAATAAGGCTGTGGTCACAACCAGTGATTACATCTGCGGAAGATGGAGGAAGGAGCTAGCGGTGTTAAGCTCCATCTTGGAGTCTCGGTGCTCATGACTTGGAGCATCAAGACCCTTCATCACAGGAATCGCGATATGAGAGATCGCGATAAGATCTGGACCGTCAGATAATTAGATATCTCGACCATTGATCAGGCTCGATGAAGTTCATAAGTTCGCGAAACACGAAGTGCCTTTTGGTGTAGCCTGTGGTCACCGTCGATGGTCACGTGAAGGGAAGAAGCTAGCAAATCTAAGTTCCACCTCAAAGTCTCTACGATCGCGACTTGGAGCATCAAGACTCTTCATCACAGGAATCGCGATATGCGAGATTGCGATGAGATCTGGACCTTTGGATCATCATAGATTTCGACCGTTGATCAGACTCGATGAAGTTTATAAGTTTGTGAGATATGAAGTGCCTTTTGGCATAGCCTATGGTCACAATTGGTGGTCATGTGAGGGGAAGAAGCTAGTGGTGCTAAGCTCCATCTCGGAGTCTCGGCGATCCCGACTTGGAGTGTCGAGATATTCTATCACAGGAATGCTGAGATGTGAGATCACGAAATTGAAACTCTATTTAGTGCTCATTCACAGTGGGCATATGAATTAAACGCAAGACCCTATGAAATCCATCCAATGGTGTAGGTGAATTTAAGTATGATCGAAGGGATATTTTTTCTCTTGAAAGTTAATCGATCAGTGGTGATACAATTGTTGAAGCGGTCTTTGGAGGTTCACAGTGTGACTTCTAGAAACCACTGATGGTTTCTGCCAGAGGACTTGAAGAGACTTCTGTGTGATTGCCAGAAGAGCTAAAGAGTCTCTAGGAATGTGCCAGTGGAATGAAGACTGTTCATAGAGGCAATTGATAGATGGATCTAACTGCCAGAGAAGATGAAGAGTTGCCATGATGAACAGGTAGAGTACTCAACATGAGGATAATGAAGAAGCATGGCGGGACAGGATGCATAAGGTGCACAGAGACTATAAGTATGCAGAACAGAGAAGAGATGTGGGTTGTTGTTGTTGATAGGGATTTAAGAGTGTAGAAGGAGGAGTGTGCAGCATATGAAATACAGAGAAGAGGAATGGAGCATTGAATGGACATGGCGCATAGAGCACAAAAGGCAGAAGCACAGAAAGCGCAAGGAGGGTGCAGAAGACACTGATGCAAACAGAGCAACGCAGTGTAGCAGAACAATGATAAGTTTGGTGAGCCAATGATAAATATTGTATCACTGTGATAAGTTTCATTAGAAAAAATTTATATTTCAGGGTGGTAGGGAGGTGCTAGGGAGGACTGTTGTCCTCATAGGTTCAAGTGGGTGCTTGAACACATGGAGTTGTAGCTTCCATCTGATTGCAACCAAAGAAACCAGGGTGGCAGGGTGGTGCAAGGGAGAACTCTTATTCTCTGTTTTACAGGTTGGTGCCTGTATGATCGGAAGTTGGTGCTTCCATCCAGTTGGTGCTGGAACACTTGGGGAGTTGGTGCTTCCTTCTAGTTGGTCCTAGAGAAACCAGANAGATGCAGATTGGGCAAACTGTGTTGATGAGAGAAAAAGAACCAGTGGAGGGGCATTCTTCCTGGGTGACTTGTTAGTAGCATGGATTAGTAAAAAGAAAAGTTCCATTTCTTTATCGACTACAGAGGTAGAGTACATTGCTTTTTCTACCTGTTGCACTCAGGTATTATGGATGATTCATACACTTGCAGACTCGGAGGTAAAATATGCAGCACCAATCCCAATTCATTTTGATAACACTTGTGCCATCAGTGTGTCTAAGAATCCTGTACTCCACTCCAAGACCAAGCATATTCCCATAAAATACCATTTTCTGAGAGAGCAGGTCACCAATCAGGTTGTTAAGTTCCATTACATTCCAACCACAGAACAAATTGCAGACATATTTACTAAACCCCTAGCCAAGACACCATTTGAATATCTCTGACAGAAGCTGGGTGTCATCCCGTCTCACACCTAAGAAAGTCCATCCTGTTAGGGGGGAGTTTTATATTGATTGAATATCTCATACCTCCTAAAATTACTGCAAAAGATCAGGGGGAGCAGGTTTTCTTTGACATTGATGTCAAAGGGGGAGAAAAAGGAGTGGTCTGGACTGGATGCTACAGTTGGAGGTCCAAAAAGATTAGCGTAGTCATTTAGGGTTGCCATCAATGCCAAAGGGGGATATTGTTGGCATGTTTATAGGCAGGTATGATTGTGATTGATGGCAAGATCAGAGTATGCAGCAATGGAAAAACAGGGACAACGTAAGCTCAGAAGAGATAGTGCAGAGTGCAAGTGTATGCTTGTTTGTCATTGATGGTGAAGATCAACATGATCATATGGCAATATCGGGAAATCCAAAGGAAAAAGGTTCAACCTCATGATATGCGAAATCATGATAACAATCTTGATAGTTGATTCAAGAAGGACACGTGGTGAACGACAAAGTCTTTGTTTCGGAGCTTCGTAAATTAGGAAATCCAAAGGAAAGAGGTTCAACCTTGCGATATGTGAAATCATGATAACAATCTTGACAGTTGATTCAAGAAGGACACGTGGTGAACAACAAAGGATTTGTTTTGAAGCTTCGCAGATCAGGAAATCCAAAGGAAAGAGGTTCAAACTCGGGATATGCGAGATCGCGATAAGATCTGGGCTGTTAGATCTAGAGAAATTATGAAGGACCAAAAATCGTTAGATATGGTGAAGCTGCAAGGCGGATAAGACCAAGAGTCATCCAACTCTCCAAAAATGTGAAGGAATCCTGGTCGTCCATCGAGGACAGTTGTGGATTGTTGGATCTAGAGGACACATGGTGAAAGATAATTGTTTCGCTGACTGGAAAGTCGAAGGAGTGAGGTGCTCATTTGATTGGCGAGTGGTCATATCTCATGGTCACATTGTCGAGAGCTGGAGAGTAGAGCTAGAGAAGCCAAGATCTATTTCGAAGTTTGTGACATGAAGAGTCGAGAGGAATCATCATAGAATACCCGAGATGCAAAAGTGTGAAATGCGTTTTCGAATAAGGCTGTGGTCACAACCAGTGATTACATCTGCGAAAGATGGAGGAAGGAGCTAGTGGTGTTAAGCTCCATATTGGAGTCTCGGTGCTCATGACTTGGAGCATCAATACCCTTCATCACAGGAATCGCGATATGAGAGATCGCGATGAGATCTGGACCGTCAGATCATTAGATATCTCGACCATTGATCAGGCTCGATGAAGTTAATAAGTTTGCGAAACATGAAGTGCCTTTTGTCATAGCCTGTGGTCACCGTCGGTGGTCACGTGAAAGGAAGAAGCTAGCAGTGCTAAGTTCCACCTCAAAGTCTCTATGATCACGACTTGGAGCATCAAGACTCTTCATCACAGGAATCGCGATATGCGAGATTGCGATGAGATCTGGACCTTTGGATCATCATAGATTTCGACCGTTGATCAGACTCGATGAAGTTTNTGTTAGTCCACAAAGCAAACCCTTGATTACTCAAAGCCCATTTTTAATAATGGAGCTAGTTATATCTTGTCGGGTATATTGTTGATTTTTATGAGTTGGTGGAGTATCGTCGATAGTGGTTGATTTTTGGCTCATCTTTGTTGATAACATCGACAATAGTTTTGGTTATTGGTATTTATTCATTGCATTGTTTATTATAATAGTTGAATCGATAGCTCAGCATGGTTAATTGGTTAATTTGAGAAATGGGATTGGATACACAATCGTTGTCTCTTATATTGTAATAATTGGTTTGTTAACCCATCATTATTTTATATTTGATTGAGTCACAATGATGCTTCATGTGCGATGCGTTGGTATGTGTGGGTTTCCTACAACATGTTTAAGTTGAATTGATGGTTGTTGTTACTGTTTGTTTTAATTGCCAATGGCGAGTATTGCAATTTAAAGTCGTGATAGTCGTGACTTGGTTGTCCACTGCATATGGTTATGGATATCATCTGATTACACCATCAGAGATGGGCATAGGTTTTATAACGATATGATTTCATTGCAATTTGATTATTAAATTGATTAAAGGGACGAAATCAAGCACGATTTTTGTCTCTATGTTTGATTGAGGAAATAATTCATGGACAATGGTTGACGTTTTGATGTTGAACAGAGTGGAAACAAGTGACTGTGTGTTCATTGGAATTTTGTTTTAAAATTAAATGAAAGAAATGAAAGGAAACATGATTCTTTATATACATTGTTTCCAAAGAATATTATCTTGAATATGATGGCACTGTGTAATTGAAAGTGTTAAGGATTTAAAAGTGAACAGTGAGCAAGTTTAACACATAGAAATGATTAAATTATACACACAGTAGTTGATAATTGATCACAGTGATTGGTTAGTGTTGGTTCGTTGCATTGAATACATAATGGTTTTATGGATTACTTAATTAATGTTATGAACAATATCCACTCGTTTCCCCTATCATTATGTCACTTTCTGCTAATTAAAATCCCCTCGCCTTCCCATATCCATTACTCACTCCCTGTTCCTAAAATTTAATTACAGTTAAGAGGAGCTCTGTATTATGAGAGTTTAAGATCACATAGATGAATTACAATGATATGTTCTTTGGTTTACATTTCAGTTGATTGTTTGTTGTCTATGAGCAATAACCATGTTCGTTTTCCCCTCATTTTAACATTTTTCGCTCAATACAAACCCCTCGCATATCACAGAACCTTTGTTCACCCCCTACTCATTGACAACAGTTGAACAATTTGTATGGATTGGATTGCATGTGTATGATATGTTATTGAGCCAAAATTTATTTCATATTTTAAAAGAGTTTCCATGTATGGTTGTTAAAGAAATTATTTTCTAATCAATCATGTATATATGAATGAGCTTTTTCAGATGCGGTAGCCATGGATGAGGTAATCGAGGAAGAGATAATTGGAACAGGGGCCTGAGAATGCCAAGATTCTCCATTCATTTTGATGCTGACTCGCAAGAGTTGGGCCAACTATTCTAGTCTAGGTTTTAAAATTGGATTGGGAAAGGAATGGTCCAACCTAGGCTTGAAGGGCCTCCATTCCAAGCTCCACGAGCCCCTGGTATTCCCATGCCCCCTCATGTCTCATTGCATCCCAAGGTTCCCGAAAACAATGGATGGCAAGAGATTTTCCACCTGGCAGTCTCCCAACATCGCGGCTGAACCAATCTATCTTTACATGCTCCCCCACCTATCAATCAGATTGTCCAAGTTGCCCCTTTCTACTCACTATTTCAGCCTCCCCATGCTAGTAAAAGGTTGAAAACCAAGGCCCACCATGCCCTCAACAAAGGAAAAGCCACTACTGCCCCTTCCTCACCCTCCAATGGCTCTAATAAATCTGTGTCCTCTTGGATGCATTTGAGGGACGATTGTTCTCATGTGATCAACGCAATTAGGCCTAAAGGCTCAACACAGCCAAAGGAAAATTCAGAGAGATCAAAAGGTGACAACAACAACAAGGGAAAGATCGCATCTCAAAGTGTAAAATATGGGTTTTAAGTTTTATTTTATTTATTGTTGATGACAATTGACTTCATAAATTTTGGACAACATGCTATTTTTTGGATATATGAGTAATATATTTTGTAAATAATTTCAAAAATCATTAGACAAGTTGTCAAATATGAATGTGATGTTGGGAGTCACAAGGAGGGATGTTTTTTTTAATTAACTAGTTGTGTTATGATCGTTAAAAGCTAAAGGTAGTCACAAGGGGTCCCACCTACTAGTTATTATTTATTTAAAAACCCTTATTATGATTTATTACTTTTCCCCCTAACTAAAAAGTTGGTTGAGTTTTAGTTAGCTTAACTAATGAAGTAGTTCAACTATTTCAACCAATTCTGATTTTCTTAAAGGTAAAAGGAAAGGGAGGAACAAAAGGAGGACAAAAGGAGAATCATACTAAGGTTTTCTCTTTGAGTTTGTGTTTAGATAGTTCAGTTTTCATTCATTCTAATTTATCATAAGCCTAATTCTTTTTTATGATAGCAGGGTCTTATTGTAGACAACAAGATTCAAGGATGAATTACATCATTTAGACACTTGTTTTTCAGAGGTGTTGATCTATCTTTGATAGTCTGTGTAGACTTGTTTGTTTGTGAATTAGTTTTCATGACTGACAAAAGTTATTGTGCATAGTTGAGTGGGAAACAATATGTGGCAAGATGATCCAAATTTTAGAGTTCAATTTTTGATTTTCAGTCAAACTTCCTTTTGTATGTTTCATTGAGGACGTCTAAGTTTGACTTTGGTCCAAAACCTCTTCACAAAATTTTGTAAAGAGAATGACTCTTCGATGAATTGGAATGAAATAAAGGATTTCTTTATGTCTCATCTATCTTGATTATCGACTTGGTGTCTTTAATTCTGTCTTTATATTTATTTCAACATCTATTATGTTCATAAAAACACATAAATAATGAATTTTTCAGCAAGCTTTTATTTATAAAAAAACATCCTAAGCACTTGTAATCAATACTTGTGAGTTAGGATATTAATTTTGATGGCTATAAACAAAGGGTGATATTCCCATCTATTTTTCTTTAGACAAGCAAAATCTAAAAATTCTTGAGTAAGATCAATTTCATATCTTTACCTCAACATTTATTTTGTGACTATACTGGGGAGACCTTCAATATCTCTCTGGTTAATTGTTATGCTTTATTTGCATCGAATACATCTATTTTTCTCATATTAATTCTTTCATTGTTTTATTTCTTAATGACTGTGCATGTTGCAAGGATGCCCAATATTGAGCCCGGTCTTCATGACTAGACCAACATTGCTTTGAATTTGTTCAACACCATTTTAGACACAGCGAATACTTGTGTTGAGCTTAATCATTCATGGGAAGTGATTGAACAATATATTAGTGCCCAAGAACGTTGGGAAGCTAGATGTAGACAACCTAGAAATCAACAGTAACCTTCTTGTTCCTTCAGTTTTGGCCTTACTTTCATGTCCATAGATTTTCATGTTTCTAGAAGACGAAGAGGCTTATCAACTAAAATTAATCCTATTGCTGAAATATGAAGAAGGAACATTTTGTTTTCAACCCAACAAAGTGCTCCAAGGAGAACCTTGTCTGATTCTTCCAGTTCATATTTTTATCCCTCACCTGTCATCCAAAAGATGGCATCTAGTGTTGGCTTTGGTGGCACTGGAAGTTCTTTCTCCTCTCAGTATTCATCTTTGTCAGTGATTGGTAGATTATATAACCACCATATCCTTGTCCAATCTACCACAAATCCCACCAAAGTCATCAAAAAGTATGGACTTTTTTAGTTTGAGGAAGACGCAACAACCACACCATGGCATGTGTCCTCTCCTCTTAACCTAGATCCTGTTACTCGTCCACTTCCTAAATTCAAAGATAATCTCCCTAGGTTT
>JZKD02S1676101.1:202015-215531 GCA_000966675.3 Picea glauca | reverse complement strand
GTTTTCAACTCGCCCGGTAAGAGCAGGTCTGCACCTGCAAAGGCCTTGTCTATAGCTCGAATGTTCTGGTGTTTGGCATTAACCGCGCATTCTATTCTCTCACTGTATTTCTTGCTGCATTCAACGCGACTGGGCTCGCTTGCCCGCACTTCATACCTGCAACTGCTCTTCCGCCCTCACCGTCATTTGCTTTGTACCCTCTCCATGGATCGAAAAAGAGGCAAGCCATGCCGTGGCTCGGCCTGGGAGGCACACAAGGCGCAGAGGCTTCGTAAGGAAAAACTCGAACGGGCCCTGGCTCTTGCTACATCAATTCTTCGGAAAAACGCCCGAGCTGAGAAGCGGGCTCGGCTCGCCACCATTGCTGAGTTTGGCGCCGGGTGCAGCTGGGATGTAAAGCAGAAAGTGCAGGAAGCGAGGCAGGAGAAAGCGTCGGGAGCGAGGCAGGTAGTAGGAATTGAGGAGGAGTTTCCTCCATGCATTGTGGAGGAAATCCCGTTTACAGAGGACCTGACGACCATGGAGTTCACCCGAGTGACAACCAAGAGGGAGGACTGCAAGCCCACTCCGGCACTGGTAGATTACATCCCCGGATGTCTCGTGGAGGAAATACCCTGGCCTGGTAATGACAATTGCAGTTGCCATACTGCGAGCACGAGGGTTGCAGAAGTTGCAGTGGAACAACGACTGTTGGATGCGGGTTCTGGAGCGGCGGTGGACGAGGGTGGCAGCGTGCATGGCTCACTCATCCGGGATGAACACCTGGCTCTCATTTTCGACCTCCGTGGACACTTGGCGGATCTGGAGTATCGGGCCCTCTGCATGGGTCAAAGAATGGACATGTTGCTCGACGCATTCTCCAATGCACAAACCAAACGGAAATGTCCACTCTGCTCGCAAGCTTATGCCATCCTAGCTGGGACCACGCGGCAGACGGGCGAGGATGACAGGTCACCAACCACCTAGGTTTTATATTATCTTGGTTTTTAGTTTATGTTACTGTTTTATATGAACTTAGACCAGAGGCATCTGTCCTGGTTTCCTCTGGGCAGGACAGATGCCACTCTGTCTTTATGGTTTATAATGCTATTGCTACTTAATCCCTATACTTGCTGGTTTTCGAAAATCGGCAGCATTTTGGGTGATACCAGACCTACTCTTTTGTACAAACTCTGTAAAAGTTTTGTCTATCTAATATAGCAGGTTCTACACCTTTTTTATTTAAAAAAAAAAATAAGATGATACATTATTATAATGTTTAATATGTCTTTTGTTATTACATATTACATATAGATGTATCATTACTTTATTAATATATCATTACTTTATTAATGTTTTATTATTATATAAATATTTTATTAATGCATTAATACTTAAAAATAGATTATTATTATTATTATTATTATTATATGGATGCTTTATTAATGTATTTTTAATGTATGAATACTTTATTAATCTATTAAATTAATAATAATTTAATATTTTATTAATTGTTTTTATAATTTATAAATGTATTTATTATTTAACTAATTTTTTAATTATTAATGTTTTATTATTTTTTTAATAATTAAATATGTTACATTATGTATTAGTATATTAATACTTTACTAATTTATTTATTAATTCATTTAATCTATTAAAAATATGAAACAAATTTTATTATTATTACTTTAACAATGTATTATTAATCATTTACTTTATTATTATATTAATACTTTAACAATGTAGTAATTAATATTGTATAAATGTATTACTTAATTAATACATTAGGTTATTAATGCATTAATTAATTAATACTTTATATTATACTAATATTTTAATTTATACATTATATTAATATAATAATGTATTACTACTTAAGTAATGTATTTATTAAAAATGTATTAATTATTGAATTAATTAATTAAATTAATCCATTACAATATACATCAATGTCATTCATAGTTGTGACTATAAGAAATTATGATGATGGTCCACCATAATCAACCACAATTATTTTCAATAAATGTATTAATATATTAATATTTTAATAATATTTTTATTAATGTATTATTACTTTAATAATGTATCATTAATGTATTAATTTATTATTGTATTAATACTTTAACAATTTATTAGTTAAAAATGTATTAATGTATTAATTAATTAATACATTACATTATTAATGTATTAATATTTAATATGTTACATTATGTATTACATAATGCATTAATACTTTTATTTATATATTACAAGAATAATCTATTTTTAATGTATTAATAGTTTATCATGTTACATTATACATAATCTAATAATGTATTACGTTATTAGTGTATTGATGATGATAATTAACGTCCACTAAGACCTAATTGGATTAATACTTTAGTAATCTATTTTTTAATGCATTAAATGTATTTATTAATATATTTAATGTATTAATTTATTAGTGTATTATTACCTTGTCAATGTATTAATTAATTAATTAATGCATTGTATTATTAATCTATCAATTATTTAATATATTACATTACACATCAATGTATCATAAATATTTTAGTATATTAATATATTACACATTAATGTATTATAAATTAATTTATTAATGTATAATATTAATTTATAATACATTAATGTAATACGCTATACATTAATGTAATGTATTATTAAATAAATTAATACATTACATTATCAATGTATAAATCAATTAATATGTTACATTTATACATTAATATTTTAATATATTTATCAATCAATTAATACTTTAATTTATACATTTTTTAATATATATTAAATTATTATATTAATTAAATACATTAATATATTAATGGTCATTCCCAAGGCATGTTGGTCTTCAACTAGCAACAACCACTTTATAAAAGTTGTTGATATACACAGATCGATGTCATTTCCCCCCTTTCCAAACTAATGGCATTGATCTACGTATATCAACCACTTTCATAAACTGGTTGTTGCTAGTTACATGGATACACGTCCCCCCTATTGGAATCGATGAGTTAATTAAGCTTTTAATTACAAATTCCAATCTTATGATCAAAATTTAAAGATGCTAGCATATTCTTCGTCGTTCTATCTAATCAATGAATGATATTAAGTGTTCATAACTTCCATGCATTTATAAATGCATCCGTTACCCTAATTACTTTTTCACATTTACTTTATAAGATTAAAAAGTTACTAAGCCATGTTTTCAATGGCCACGCAGTATACTTATGCAAATAAAACCAATATTAACTTTCAGATTTACATATTAACTCTTTACTTAGGGTTCCAACCAACATCTCCAACCAAAATCCCACTCACTTGGTCTCGTCAAGGTACCTTCCATCAACATCAAGAACAACTCTCAACACAATGGTTTCTCCAAAAAAATGGACAATGCTACACTGCGATAACATAAGCACTTAAAGAACCTCAATAGAATGCCAAGAAGCACCATGACAAACAAAGGACCTTCATGTCCTTTCAACCTAGGGATCAAGTCTGGTTACACTTGGATAAGAAGCGCTTCAAAGCCCACCATCACAAGCTTCTACCAATAAGATATGGCCTGCATACCATCCTCGACAAGATTGGAGAAAATGCTTATAGGTTGGATTTGCCACCACAACTGGGAATCCACAATGTTATTAATGTAAATCACTTGAAGTTGTTTGAGCCTCCCCTCTTGGAGAAACCAGTCACCATTACTCATCCAATGGACAACATTCTATATTTCGAACTCCCGTTGGCCAAAGACACTCTACTGGACATCCGGACCTGCTCTACAAGGCACCGGACATACACTTCATATCTGGTGGCTAGTTAAGGCCAAAATCTAGCTCAGGAAAATTGGATCACAACTGAAGTATTTCATAACACCCACTTGGGGAACACTCTTCAACCAACTAAGCTCGACCCACTTCATATGTTTTATGCTATTTAAATATGTATATGCAAATAAATGGTTCCCTGAGAATATAAGGTGAACCAGGACTCAAATAAAACATTCTTCTCTTTTCATGAAGCGATTCTCTCACTTGGTTTTTGTTGTATGAGTTTTACTTCATGTTTTTGTTGCATTTTCATTTTCGGGGCATTTTCAAGGTTAGATAGTGCACCTTTATTCATGGGTGCATCATGTCTTCTCAGTTTGACACTCTTCCACACCTGAGAGCAAGCTGATTCCATTAGCTAGCCAATCTCTCAGAGGGAATCTCCATTTATGCAAGCTTTCTGAAGTAAACAAGAGGGCGCACCAACCTGGGTTTTGTTGCCTTGCTGGTTTTCTCATTGTCGGGATGAAGTAAGTGCACCCTCCTCTATGGCTGCACTGCGCTTCTCCTTTTGATTCCCAGGACTCACACTAAGATATCCCCATCTTCTTGGCTACTCTCATATCATCCCGACACTGGATTTCCATCGTTGGGCTACCCAAACTAGGGATGTGCCCCTGCTCAGAGTTGCGCCCCTCTTGATTTTTTGGGTCAGCTGCCAGAAAATGGCTTGTTTGGTCACCTTCCCCATCAAATATCCTTCCTCGGAAGATCAATATACCACTATTGCTTGATCTGTTTCAGTACTTCCTTCAAGCTTATAAAGTTTTATGGTCCTTTTATCCTTCATAACTACAAAGATTCCTTCGAACACCTTCAGTAATCCACCTTGAAATGTACCTTTATATCCCCCAGAATCTAGAGATCCCAAATATACTAAGTTTTTTCTAAGTTCCAGTACGTGCATCGTGCATATGTTAACTTTCTTATAGTACCATCATACATTTTAACCATGATACTACCATCTCAATAATTTTACAAGATATATAATTTCCCATAAAACAACATTGTTATCTATACTAGATTGGTAAGTTTAGAACCAATTCCTGTGAAGACACATATGATGAGAAGCGCCAGAGTCTATTAACCAATCCTCATGATTTTATAAAACCTTACAAGTATATAATACATCATCAACCATACCTGAACCTAAACTTGTTGCAACTGAATTCGCTTCCTTTGTGGAGTCATCTTTGGATGCTTTTTGCATTTTCCAACAATCCTTATTGAGATGCCCAGATTTTCCACAGAACCAACATTTTAGCTTACCCTTCTTTCCTTTTGACTTAGATATTGTTGTACCTCTCTAATTCTTCCCTCTTTCTTTGCATCACCCTCTAGCCATCATTGCTTCTGATGTTGAAGTTTCTTGACTAGATTTTCTCCTCATCTCCTCAGTAAAAAACGCTCCCACAACAGTATCATAATCATGGACATCTATCGAAATAAATCTAATAGGTGACTAAATGATCCAAAGACTCGGGAAATGAACACAATAGTGTAACTTCCTTGTCTTCATCTTCAAATTTTACATCTATACTAGTCAACTCACATGTAAGAGTATTGGAAGTATTTAAATGGTCAACAATTTGTGTACCTTCTTTCATTCACAAACTGTATATCTACCTCTTCAGGAAGATTTTATTCATTAAGGATTTTGTCATATAAATACTTTCCATATTGCTCCATAAGCCTTTTGTTGTTACATCTCTAGCGATATTAAATAGAAATTAATCCGCCAGACCTAGACAAATGGTACTGAGAGCTCTTGTATCCAGATCTTCCCAATCCTTATTCAGCATATCTGTGGGTTTCTATGAATTGTCTGTCAATTCCTTTTGCAATCCTTGTTGTACAATAAGATCCTGCATCTTGAGCTTCCATAGCTCGAAATTGTTTTTCCCATTGAATTTGTCCACCTCAAACATTGAAATCTGTACTTTTCCCATTAGCGCAAACCACACGAACTACATCTTATAAAACCAATATTTTTATAATAAGGAGGTACAATTTTATATTTCAAAATGGATCCCTAAAAAACAATATTTAAGAAAAAAATTTTTTTAAGGGAAAATCATATAGATGCCTTAAGACGTTTTCTTTTTTAGATAAAAGTGTCCACCTCAGTTATTTATAAAAGGCGGTCCTTTATAAATCCACCCAATTATTTATTAAATAAATCATTTATAAGATATATCTTCGCTTTAATGAACATTACTTAATTTTGGTATATTTCAATATATAACTTAATAAATGAATGATTAATTTTTAAATTATGAAATAAAATATGAAATCTACACACTACACATTGGTTGAAGGTAAATAACATTGAAATAAATAAAAAAACATAAAATACAACTACTCTACTTCTACTTTAATGGGTCATGGATCTCTCCTTATATGTAACCAAGGAGGTACTTTATTGATGCATATGAAAGATATTTTCATACCCTTTTAATTTATTAATTACATGAATAAAAAGTAATTGAATTATATTACATTAGATTAAAAATAAAAAATAATTTAAATAGAAATGAGAGAGAATTTTATTACTATCAAGAATGTCTCAAATACATTTTATCTCCTTCACTCTAGGTTTCTCTTGTAAAATCCTCCTTTAGAATGGATATGGAAATCTCTTTTATATACAAACTTGCTTGAAACCAAAATAACAATTATTAAATGTAGATCCACAAGATTCTCAACTAATTACAACAATTTGCTAATAGTTAGCAACTCAAAACCAACTCATAAATGGTTCCACGACCCTTGCTTATTAACTCATAATTGAAATCATGAATAGTTACAATATGGTTGACGATGGTCATATATCGATGGCATCACTTATTGCTGAAATATATCTCATAAATTTGAAATATTGATCGTATGGATTTGGATCAAGAGCTTATTACTATAGATACGGTAAATTGTTGATATGACTCATAATATAATCTGGGTTGTTGAGAGTTTTTGTGGAGGTGTTTATTTCTATCTAATGATGTGTCATACGAAAACTCTCGAATAACCATTTTGTAGATCTTTTATTATGTATCTGTTACTAGTTTCAATTAAACCCGTAACAATTAGCAAACTAGTCCATTTTTCAAAGATAAACACAATTTTGTTCTTCAATTCTCCTCTAGCTTTATCCTATTCAATATTCCTTTAGAATGGAAATGGAAATATCTTTTATATGAAAACTTGCTTGAAACCAAAATAATAATTATTAAATGTAGATCCACAAGATTCTCAAGTAATCACAACAATTTGATAATAGTTAGCAACTCAAAACCAACTCATAAATGGTTCTACAATCCTTACTTATTAACTCATAATTAAAATAATGAATAGTTCCAATATGGTTGATGATGTTTTTAGAGTAATGGGATCATTAATTGTTGAAATATATCTCGGAAATTTGAAATATTGACCATATGGATTTGGAGAAAGAACATATTACTATAGATATGGTAAAGTAATGATATGTCTCAAAAACAAAATTCGTTTGTTGAGAGTTTTTTTTTGGAGGTGTATATTTCAATCTAATGATGTGTCATACCTAAACCATCAAATAAATATTTTTTAGATATTTTGTATGGATCTGCTACCCGTTTCAACTCAACATGCAACAATTAGCAAACTAGTCCATTTTTCAAAGATAAATGCAAATGTGTTCTTTTTCTAATGTTTAATGAATAATTCAAATGAAATTCTAAAGAAATTCAAATGGAAGACACCTTGAGTATAAATCCCACATATGAGAATTAAAATGGACTAATACAAGACTATGGGTAAGCGAAAAGTGATTAAAAATAAGGAAAAGAGGATGTCAAAATATGGTAATTGTGTGACTTATCACCAAGAAAAAACATCTAACACATGTGAAAGAACTATGCTCAAGTCGAGAAGATTTCCCCTCTTCCCTTGTGTGGAGGGACTATTGGATTGAAGTGACGTGTCCTTGGGGTGACACCATTTCTATATAGATCTTCAGGACGAACAATTTGTCCTATATATTTTTCCCATATGCATAGTCTTGACCTACAAAATTTTCCCCTAGACACAAATTATGAAGAGGTAAACTTAATGTTTTTTCACATAAACCATTTAGCACATCTTTACTCTAACTTCGATCATATTAGGGTTCAACACATTTCTTACCTTTAAAAAGAATTAAAAAAGTTCTCAAGCACCATTGAATCTATTCTATCATTAACTGTCATTGCAATTAATTAAAATTCAATAAAAAAATAACTTATAACAAGGGAGAAGTAGGTAATGTAGTTGAATTTACGATCTAAATTGTCTTCCATATACACTATGGTAAATTCTAAATCTGATATAGTCATCTATATAGACCATAGTCAACTATATAGATAGTCACACATATAAGCCATATATAATCATAAATACAATATAAGCCATACTCAACCAAAACTATGTAGTCTACCATAATGTTGTAAACAATAAAAACCACATAGTGAAATATATTGACCATAGTGAACCATAGAATTTATACAAAATAGTCAACAATGGAAATCATATACTCAATCATATAGACAACATTATCGTGTATTTCAAGTCACCTATAATGTGAGTGGTTTGTTTTGAATGTGAATATTTTATAAAATTAACCAGCCAAATTTAAACCATAATAATTCATTCTTAAATTCCTTATTTGTTTACACTAAATCATGAATGAAACTCAAAATTTGGGTGGTAACGTATATCACTAAATGATATCCATGAACAATGAACACTTTTGCGACATATATATCCCCCCATTAGTGATGTTAGTAATGTTCATATCATCTTGATTGCAACACTAGTAACATCCAAAAATATGACAAAAAAAATTCCACAATTATACTAGGTAGGTATTGCAACCATATTTACATCCTTAGTAGCATCCTTATCAAAATCATTTGTAATTTACATGGAGGTCTGTAAGTGAATTCATCCTTATTGAAATCATTTGTAATTTACATGGAGTTGTGTAAGTGAATTCATATGAATGACCACAATTACATCCATAATTTCATTCTTGGTAACATACTAAATTAAGTCCACGAGGATTGTAATTTAATCCCTATTTCATTTATAGAAATAGTTACTTTGTATTGATATAATTCAAAATAGAGTATATTTGTGTGCGAGAAGGATTATAAAATCAACATTATATAAGCATAAAATGGAAATTCAAGCATAAATTTAGTTATTCAATTTTTTTTTGTATTATGTAACAACTTACCTTGCATTGATTCACAATGTTTATAGGTATAGATGCTAACAAATTGTTTGTATAAACATTCAAAATACACACATTTTATGTGAAACAAACAACAATTAAACTAACCAATTTAATCATGATTTTCATCATGTCCATCCTAGTGTTGTTGCGAGTGATCCATCAACTAATTCTGGTAATGAGATTTAGTATCTTTGAATTCATTAGATCCATATTCTATTCCCTTTTCTCACTATAATTATTTGTATTCCTCCACTTCCTCATTCTAATAATATTCTTTATCATCCTACCATACAACTTGTTCTCCTCTAAGTTCTCTCCTCTTCACAAAGAGGCCAAATTCCAGGGAATAGAATGCGGCATGCACCTTCTTGTACAACTCTAGGCCTTCGAGCTAGTCCTCATGCTAGAGGGAATGTTTCCTCAATATTTACTAAGGCGGAAGTTCTTATCTATCACCCAAGAATGACTTATTTCTATATGAAGCTCATATTGGATTTATAACATGGATTGGTGGTGCATGGAATTAATCACTACTATCTTTATTACAAATAAAAATAAAAAGAGTGTTGAGTTATGGTTTTTTGGGGAATACCAAGGAGAAAAACAACAAGGGGAACTAGTAGGCTTCAACCATAGGAATGATATTTTGAACCACATGGGAACCATGATCTAGTTCTTCTTGAAAAATAACTCAAAGAAAAAGAACAAATATATGTCGAGGAGGAAGTTAAAACCACTTTTTTAATGCATATTCATCAGACATAACACCAAATGGGAAAGGAAATAATACATCCATTGTTTTATTCAACAACACGTGAGATGGAAAATGAAAGGGAAAATTATAGTATCTTTCTTGAATCTATTATTCATAAGTGACAATAAACTTGGTCTTGATTACAAAAGTGCACTAGTGGTTGGGGATTATGTAATCAATATTTTGGGCCTCATTGCATCCCTTTACAAAGTCTATTAGTCAGAAAATGCTTACACGCAGAATGAGAATGAAGGAGAAGAGAAGCAAAAGAAGAATAGTGTTGCTTGTTGTTACAAAATAGTACAGTCATATCCTCAATTTCTAATTGATTCTTGCCTCTATTTCACCCTCTTTAGCTACTGATTCAAAATTCTAATCCATTAAAATGAGAAAAATATTATCTCTTATAAATTGTTGGAGAAGAAATATGATCGTGACAATTAGGTTAGAGTTTATTATATTTCCTCCAATGATAATGTTTCTCTTACACTTTTATCACATTTTGTTAAAGTAGAGTCTTTTTATCCCTTCCCCAAATTTATGGTTAAACTTGGGACTAATTTGTCACCGCTACAATTTTATTTTTTTTAAATATAACAACAATCTTAACCATCCATTGAAAGCTTTGATTCATGGCCTACACAAAATAACTCCAAACTTTGACATTTTCTATACCAAATACAATCTCCTAAGTGAAAAAAAATAGGTAGATTGGTGAAATAATGGGCTAAGTTTGTGGTCATTTGATCCTCTTTGATTTCATAAGGTAGATATAGTAACTCTTGGAGTGAGTAGGATTAAAACTCATGATCCCCATTTTCCTTATAATACCCACTTGCACTTTTTAATATAATCCCCGTTTATTTCATTGCTTAAACCCCATTTTGAACTTTATACTATAAGGTTTCTTTATGATGATCCAAAATAGTATTGACATTGGGAATTTTGGAGAATAGGTAACATAATATAAAAAAAAAATTAATATTCCTCTAAGGAGGGGCCACCACCATGTATTCATTATTCGTTGATGTTTTTTGAGAGGGGGGCATATATTAAAGCTTAGGAATGTTTTAAAACCTTCAATTCATAATTCATGGTTGTCCACCATACCACCCACCATGTATGATCATCTTTAAATGTATGTTACCTTTTGAAAGAGGAGGTCGCCTACCAAAACTTGCATGGAAAATCCAATCCCACCTATGGTGGATGAGAGTATGAGGTCAAATATTGGAGGGTGATGAAGGCTTTGCGAAATTTCCCAAAATCATCACTCCACCAAAATGTAAAATCCGCTAATGCATAAAGAACGTTGGATCATAGTGGGACAACCTGGGACAACCCGTCTATTGTTCGTAGGATTTTCCTTGGTTGGGGAATTCCAATTTCATTTCTAGTGGTCGATTTGCTTAGATTGAGTAGGGTTGTCCATATTTAACTATGTAAACTTTCTTTTTCTTCTTCCTCTAGTGGACATTGATAATAAATATTCAGAATTTGACAATGGAACCTAGCATCATGCCTCTATAACAATGTTAATCTCCTAGTGAAACCCTCCCTTTTGGCATCAGAAGCATGTTTTTGAAGCCCAAACTATGTCATTTCTTGTGCAACTATAGGGAAGATGAATAAGCTTGCATATATAAGATATGTGGTTGGCCTCTAGGATGAAATTTTGTCAATTTGTCTTAGCCTTATGTATGTCAACATATTCTCCATAGGATTTTTTTGATTTTTTATCGTGGTTGGTGAGTTTTGTTGTTGAAAATTGATGGACTGATCCCTTGCAATAACTACATCTGCGAGGTGCTACCATTTTGATGTTTTTTAACCCCTAAATATTTAGATGAATGATATCCATTCCTAGAATTAAAAAATCATGTTTTGTTCTAGGTTTGAAGCACCCAAAACATAATTCATGAGCACATGAAAATGACCTATGTTCATATTTTTTTTTCCTACATGGTCTGCATGGATATGAAAGAACTATGTATCTTGCAACCCCTTGACCTATCAACAACATTCTAAAATGGTTTCTCGATTGAAAAATCAAAGAGAGGAAAGCCTAGTGGAAAATTGCATAGAAAAAGGCCAAACACCACTAAAAATGCATGCCTTCATTGGTTTATATGATTCTAAATATTGTATCTTCCACATATAAACCTTAAATGACATGTTTTCATAGACAATGCATAGCATACATAGTAGAATTCTCATTGAGTAGTTATATGATAGCCTTTGATTCATTTTTTATATATTTCATAATGTAGAATTGGAAACTTGGAAACGTTGTGGGAATTTTATTAATGTTGTACTTTTGAATATTAGAATTAAATGAAATTGGCTTCATGAATCTTAACAACCTTAATAAACATATTTGAGATAATATCTACTTTTATATGAGTCATTTTTCCTATGTGTTCAATTTGGCCTAAGGTGAGTTCCACATCTATATATTGTATTTTTCTGAGAGGCGGAAGTAAACATTCAACCCTCTCTAAGAAAATAATCACCCTTGAAATGGAGAACCATTTACAATGTGAAGGAAAGAACTAAGATAAAAAGGAATCCCTCCCAACTAGTAGAGGTTGGTTTTTTAGATAAAAAAACTAAAAGAGGGTTGTACTTTGAAAATCTATAACATGATATAGGAGTCAACCCTAGACCAATTGATCCATATTCATGGAGGCTCCAATAATGAACCATGGACTCATATCCCAAACGTTTCTCTATCCAAAGTCATTTTTAATGGTAAATCAACTTTAATGTTTAAATATATTCTTGTTCACTTGGAGAAAATATTGTTTCAACTTTGTAGGATTGATATCCTCAATCGGTGGGATTAGAGTTTCATTATTTCTTATTCTGGAAATGTTTAAAAATTTATATACTATTTGTTAATATTTTCTATAAAATAATTTTGATTTAAATATAATACCCTTCTACTTAGTTTTGTTGTGGGAGTGAATAATTCTAAGGAATACATCATTGTTCCATTTTGACACTAAATAGAAGGAAACCAAAATTTCTCATTTTGGATCTGACATGGGAAATCAACCTCCAATGTTTTATATTCTATATCAATATGAAGTGTTGCAAACATGGATTGACATGGGAAATCAACCTTCAATGTTTTATATTCTATATCAATATGAAGTGTTGCAAACATGGATTTAATGGTGAAAGATGTGAAAAAAAGAATGGGTTATGAGGAAGATCATTTTCCTAAAGGTTACTACAAAGTTAAGCTCGATAAATAGATAGATACATAGATACATAGATAGATATTTTTTCTTAAAGTTTCCATGAGATCAGAGATCTGTGATATGAAGATTTATGACTTGAGGTGGCTTTCCTTTTTAGGTATACAAATTATACAAAAACCCCTTTGCAAGTGAATGCATGACCATTCATTACACTCAAGCCCTTGAAACTAAGGCTATAATACTAGAGTGGGGTGCTCGCATGAAGTTGATGGACAAACAAGTGGTAATGGGGTGCGAAGGAACATATGCATGTAGGAATGCATGCACACTCTTAGAAACATGCACATATTCTTAGTCCTACAGCCTAGATACTTATCGAACAAATACACACACTTTCCAACTCATATTATTTATGAACTCATGTACGTTCCTTAGAAACACGTGTTCAGGAATGCATCCATGTTCTTGAAAAACAAATGAAATGAAAATAACA
>JZKD02S1676101.1:143794-196401 GCA_000966675.3 Picea glauca | reverse complement strand
TCGCTACAGTCGAACGTTGAGAGGTCGAGCCCCGCAGGACAAGAAGATTCGAGGAAGGAAAGCCCTGCACCTCCAAAGGACGATCAAAGCGCAAGACATCCAGAGGCGATTCGACCGGATGATGATAAAGAAAAACCCACTGTACCTGCGGAAAAATCAAACGAATTGGTGGAAGAGAAAAAAACAGAAGCGCCTGAACAGGCCGAAGAGTTAGTTGGGGAGCCACCAAGATCAACTCATGCACAGGCAGTATTTGATGAGACGGGCTCTGCGCACCGATCTGAATCTATACAATCGAAATCGACGCCAGACGTCGAGACGCTGCTGCAAGAAGATGGAAGACAGAAGTCGGGAAAGCCGCCTGAGTGCAGACATCCTCCACAGGAAAAGAAAAAGGAGGCTTGTGCAGATGACGGAAAACCAGCAGAAAAGGATCATCATGTTGCGAAGGAAGGAATTGCAGATGGTATTCGCAGAATTGTAAAGAAGGATGATGAGAACTGTTCAACTTGGCTAGCTGGCAAATTTGCAGATCAGAAACGAATTCTCTTTCCTGATTCCTGCAGTTCAACGTTTTCTAAGCGTGGGGTGTTGATAGCATCGACCGTGCTTGTTCTCTCTGTTGGCTTGTACATCACATATAAATCAAGGTCACGACGTCGCATTTAAAACCTTCTACAGTCGTCGTTTCTTTATTGTGGTACAATATACTTTGTAAACGCTGATAAAATTTCAATTTAGCTGCTTTTTGTTATAAAATCTGGGTTTGAATGTTCAGGAGATTCTATCGATCTGTGTTTGGAAGTTCAGGAGATTGTATTGTGTAATTGTATGAAGACTTGTTTTGTAAGAATATAATCATCATTCCCCACTACATTACATCCCGTAGTCAAATTTTAAGAACTACGTACTGTTCGAACGACCCAAAATAAACCAATTTTAAACCAATTTTCTTTTGAAAGTTAAAGAACCAATCTATATACATGAAAGTTATTAAATATAACAAGGTGCACATAGTTTGGCAGAGAACTTTCATTTGTGTATAAAATTGCTGGCGGAGTACTTTTATTTCTGGATAAAATTGCTAGCAGTTGATGCGAGGTTTTTGCGACTGTGAGAGGGAACATGGCATCAGAGGACTACATAGAGGACTTACAAATAAGATCACCGGTGTCCTTTTTCATTTTTTTTTTATGGCGAGCAATATTTAGTGTGCTAAGTAGCATTGAATGATGTAGCAGGTTAGACTATACATACTTCGTTACACTTAAATTGCTTTAAGATTAGAGGGTTTATAATCCATCAATGCTTCCTATCAATATCCAGTGTAGTAAGTAGCATTGAAAGCTGCCGCAGGTAGATTATAAATAATTGGATTTAAATTGCTTTAAGATGAGAGGATCTATAATCCATCAATGCTTCTTATCAGGGATGGAATTTAGAATTTGATGGGCAAATTGCCCGTTACTAGGTGATTTGCCCATCAAATACGTTAAATTTTTTTGACAAACCTTCAACATTTTTAGTGAAATCAGTCAAAACGTGCAGCTGAGTTGCGGAAACCGTCAAATTTGACAGGCTGTTGGAATTTGAAATTCCAACCCTGCTTCCTATCATACTGGATATTTAACACCAATGCAATTGACCTGTATAAATGACATGGTAGGCCAGTAAAATGTTTGGATGGTAAAAATTTCATTTATTAAGAGGTTGAAGAGACCACCTGTGTAAATGACATGGTAGGCCAGTGGAAAGTTTGGATGGTAAAATTTCATTTATTAAGAGATTGAAGAGACTACAGCTGTGTTATGACATGGTAGGCCAGTGTAAATGACATGGTAGGCCAGTGGAAAGTTTGGATGGTAAAATTTCATTTATTAAGAGGTTGAAGAGACCACCTGTGTAAATGACATGGCCAGGCCAGTGGAAAGTTTGGATGGTAAAATTTCATTTATTAAGAGATTGAAGAGACTACAGCTGTGTTATGTACATGGCATTACAATGGAGAAATTGTTAGATTAGCAAAAAGACCGGTACAGATAAGCAAATGAAGTTGTACCAGATCCAATGAAAGAATCGAAAAGAGAGAACTTCCTTTGAGAATTTATGGAATCGATTCCGTTAGTGAAATTTAATGTATCTAATGAACATGATGGTTTGCAGGATGCTTTTGAGGCAAATACCCTGACCTTGTAGGTGATTACGGTGAAAATAAAATTTGAAATCAAGCCCATTAATGACAGACGTGGATAGATACCCTACCATTCGATCAATGTCAATGTGTTAACCCTGATAAGGATGAATATTTTGGTCCACGTGGCATAGAGTTGTAACACAGCATTTGGATGAACTTTTTAAAAGGTGGAAACTAATGGACATAAAGAAGAACGAACACTATTCTTGTCTTCTCCCGTGATAAAGCCACTAAGGCAAAGGGATAAGCTTCATTTTCTCAACGAAGTGGACTTTTTATCCTTGTGGATAATTGTTGTACATAGACCTACTTTCTATAGTTTGGTGGAGAAAAGATTGCAATGCTATTTTATTATTGATGTTTGTGTGAAAAATAAAAAATTAACTTATATAAAGTATAAATTTATCTTTTATATAATTGTACTTTAGAGTTTATTAAAAATGTTACAGGATTAAATCTCTTTGAAGGTTTTTTATTATTAAAAAAAGTTTGCATCTCATAAGGATACTATTGATATTGAGTCTTAGATCTTACATTAAAATAGATATAAGATAATTTAATCAAATTCACAAAATACACATTGACGCATAGCGTTTTAAGTCCAAAGTAATTTGAATGGCTCAAGCTTCCGGGGTGATGTAAGTCTTAATTGAATTATTGGGAAAGAAAAGTAGTTCTAATAAAGAGAATTTGTTGGGTAGAATTGTAATAGGGAGAATTGTAGAAAAGAGTAGTAATATGCCAAATGAAGGAGAGTAGGAATACCACCATGGGGTAGAGGACGACATAGAGGAGTTACAAATGAAATCACCTAGTACCAAGACATCGTGGAGATAGTGGGCATGATTGAGAATTGAGGGTATGTGAAGAAATGGGTGTGAACTCACAAACCTAGAGACCTGTGGTGAGATCTAAAAAAACGGTTAAGAATCAAGATTGGATCGGACAGACGGATGGGGTCACAAGAATGGGGACAGTGTCATAGAACTGCAGACTCGCAGTAAGATTTTGAAAAAATGACTAAGTATGGAAATATCTTGTTGACCCGTGGTAAGATGAAGAAATGACTAAGTATGGAAGATGTTTCATGTACTCGTGGTGAGAGGTCCAAAATCGACTAAGTGTCAAGACATCATGGAGATAATGAAGCGACAAAGAATTGGAAGTATGTGAAGTAAATGTGAACCCGTGAACCCGTGGTCGGAGTTCGAAGAATTAGCTAAGTATCAAGAATAAGTAATTACCAAGAGATTTCAAAGATATGACCAAGTAACAAGAACAATAAATCAAACGACCTAGAGGGTGAGATATTTGAACAACCCAAGAGGTTGCCACATGTCAAAGATGAGACAACCCAGAAGATGAGTGATCTGACAACTTATGATGTCTCATAGACTCGTGGAAAAAAACTTAGAAAAGTTTCTAAGTATGGGTGAAAAGTAAGTTTGGTGGAATGCGAAGGTGCAATATGGAGACGGCAAAAGTATGAAAAGACATTCCTTAGACCCGCATAAAAAAGATTGGAAATGCATCTAAGTATAGGTGTAAAATGAGTGTGGAAGAACTTGAGGGTGTAATTAGGAGGTCGCGGGAGTTTGAAATGAAGAAGATATATGTCTTAGACCCATGGTGAATATGTAAAGAAAGATCGATGATCAAGGTCAATACGGAGTCCAGATTGGACAATTGTTGAACATTGTGGTTCCATTGTATGTTTTTAAGGGTAGAGAACAAATCAATGGCCATGATTGATTTCAGAAGAAGAGATGATGGTTGTTGAGTATTGAGTGGTATGTTGTAAAACTAGGTGGTCCCAATATGTTAAGAAGAAATTAACAGACGAGATCAAATCAAGGTTAGATCAAATGACGATCATGCGTCAAATATGTGTTATGATGGACAAATAATCATATTGACAGTTCTGATCTAATCAGGGATGATCAAATGGTTGATGAATGTTGAAGCCATGTTGTGTGTGCTAATGATCGACAGACGCAATCAACATGTGATATTTAATTGATAAGATGATCCGACAGTTTTTTAGTGTTGAGGGTGTATTGTTTATTTTGGTGTACAATAAAATAGATCAACGTTTGAGATTGAATGTCAATAAGATCTGATGGCTTCTGAGCATCATGGTTCATGCTTTGACGAGAGAAGAAGATGACATACGATGAAAGGTAATTGAAGGCCCGTATCTAAGGAATGTTGCAACCCATTTTTTTAGGAAATCTGGAGCCAACTTCATGGACATAATTTTGTATGTGGACAAAGTCATTGAGGCATAGAGTGTATAAATAACTATGTTTGAATCCATTTCAAGTTAGAGAATGAGAAGCGATGGAAGAGTGAAGGAGAAAGTAAGGATTGTGGAAGAAAATCTCTGAGGCTTGGAGGTTTTAGGATACCTACAAAATGAAAGGATGATAATTATATTATCTTAGGGCGGTTGGGAGGTGCAAGGACAAAGAACTTTCATTAGGGGAATTTTTAGGTAAAAAAATGGCCTCCTAAGAGATATATTAATTAATTCAAAATCAGTCATTTTATGGAGAAGGTATATTTGAAAACTCACTTCTTACACCTCATTCTATGTACCATCTAAAAAACCATGGTTGAGTTATCTTTATGATGGAATATCCAACAGTGCTGAGAAGGGGGGGTGAATCAGTATTGCCTACTTTTTCTTATTAATTCCTTCAATATTAAGCACACACATTAATTATTCAATTAAGGAATATATGATGAGAAAACAACCCTTATGAACACAAGATTTTATCACGGAACCCAATAGGGAATACCGCCAACACTTTTCTATTAACTGCAAAATTACATTTTCTTACAAGTTACATAGAAGGAAGATGTTATTCCTTTTCGATCAACACCAAATGATCAGGATGCACCCACACCCTTGTTCACCAGCACCAATTGATAGGAGGCTTCAACCCCCTGTTTAGTCAACTATACCTGACAATTAAGCACCAACTCCCTTTGTTCACCAGCACCAATTGGTAGGAGGCTACAACCCCTTATTTAGTCAGCTACAATTGACAAGGAAGCACCAACTCCCATTCAGGCTCCAACCTGCCCTTGCACCACCCAACCACCCTTATTTTATAATGAAATTTAATCTCTTCTGCTCTTCATTGAATTTGAATCATGCAACCATTAACACAAGCTCTATCAGATTTGACTTTTTGAACTTCGACTTGTTTTTCCTTGCTCCACCCTTCCTCACTTTATGTAGGTTATAATACTCATAAAATATTTACTGTACTCTGTTCAAGGTGTTTATAAACACACATAGATACTATCAATTCATCAAGACTTCTTAAAATCATTAACTATTGTACTTTCTACTTGTCTGATGCAACTTCTACTTATATGTTCTTCTCGTTATCTGTAGTCAAACTTCATCTCATGCTCTCTGGCTTTTGTCATTTAATCTTCAATGTATTTGCTGCAATCCACTAAAGGTATTCTATATCTAATACTGGATTTCATAACTGCTGCACTATCTTCTTTTGTTCTTGATCTTCAATAAGACATTGACAGGAACATTAGAACTAACAGTTCTTCATCTTGGACTCTGTTTCTGTTTTGATCTTCTTATTTGAACCACATAGACACTTTCTTCTCCCCACACTTCCTCGTTTATATAATCTTCAAAACGGTGTGAGTTACAATGCATTGTGTCCTTTCATTTGGACCATCACACCTCTTCATTTAACTTAACCATAATCATTGTTTTATCATTCTTACCATGGAGGATTTTTATAAATTGATCACAGATATGGATCAATTTCATATTTTAACTCGATCCTAAATCTCTACAAATATTTGCATAAACCGAGTTCTGCAGAGGCCCTTCCTTCAAACCATTTTCATATGACCAATAACCCAAAACCACAGGCTTATCAACTTTAGTGACGTATTACCTTTTGCCTCTATATATCTTATTCCATATGACCAACAACGGTGACCAGATGTTAGGCCAAACGAGCACTTAACAAAATCAACGGTCACGATTTAATCTAACGATGAGATGGATGACTATCAGGACTTCGGAACTTGAAAATTTCAAATCTTCTGAATAGGATTTCTTCGAATAGATCGGATGGTTTACGTTATCCTTCCACTGTACTAGATCAATGGTCGAGAACTCTTCTGAAGTGTCCTTCAGATCTTACGACTCATGTCCACTTCAGGATTTTGTTCTTCGGGACTTCGAGAATTGCTCCTTCACGACTTAGGCACTTCGGACTTAGTGACTTCGACACTTTGGCCTTCGTGACTTCAGGACTTTGTCCTTCACGACTTCGACATTTAGGACTTCCATATTTAGGGATTTTGATGGTGGTAAAACTCCCGAAGTGAAATAACTTGCTTACGTCACTTGATGATGTGGCAGAGCTGAGTAGCTGCCATGTGTCACTCAAATTCGTGATTTACACGTACCTGAAATGTCGATTTCAACTTGACACTTGGCATTATCTGACTGTGCCACGTGTCCTTGCTAACATGCTCTACTAACGTGGTCTGCCACATGTCCTTGCTGACGTGGTGTCCCGATGTGAAACATATTCATCTCCTTGATCTAATGGTCAGAATACTATCTGAAATGTTATCTTAGACCGACCACTGAGAGTGACTTTGAAATTTCATCTTTCGGGACTTCGGGTAATTCGATATCTCGAATTCACAACTCTTTCGAAGTGAGATTCCTGAAGCGTAACCTCTTCACATATTTTAACCTGAAATTAATGACCTTCGTTTGATCAAGATATTAGATCGACGACTTGATTTGTCTGTGATGTTGCTTTGCCTTGGTTTAAATCCAACGACCCTCCATCTTTTCTTATCCTATCCTTACACTTATCCTTTCATTGCTTAATCCAATGGCTGGGACTTAATCAAGGATTGAGATGAATGGCCATAATTTACTTTGCGACTTTATGCTTGACAAAGTTTGAACTTAGCTCCTCGCAATTTCTTCGAATCATGAATTTGCGAATTCGTTTATCTGTTGCCACGTCCCTGCCTTCCAACCAATGAATAGGATCTCTTTGCAGCTTCGTACTTCGTAAAGTCAATGCTCTCATGTGTTATTCTTTGCTTATGAGAAGAATCTTGAAGAAGATTAATGATCAAGTATGATTGTGGAACCACAACTTGCGAGTGATTTAATTTGTCATCCAAGATCTTCAATTTGAAGTTGTGCATTTATTGGTGATTCAAACACAATCGTCAATATTTGAACTATAATATCTGACGGTCCTGACTAATTGCGGGATTGTAAATAGCACGATGTTTAATACTCCTTTCAATCTCCGCATTGTATCCCTGCCATTGATCTAGGGCATGTGTATCAATGGTCTTGATTTGATCTGAATTTCATCGCATCATACTTACTGAGTTTCATCATGCCATCTCTTCTGAGCTTTGATCTTCATTCACTAACCCTCTTGAGATTTTAATCTCTGCATACTGTCCTACTGTAACTTTGATTTTCATTTGCTAATTCTCCTGAGCTTTAATCTCTGCATATTGTCCAACTGTTTGACATCAATCATTATATGCTAACTGTTATACTGTTGATATCAATGACAATTCATCATACCAACATATCATCACATCAATGACATCGACTGTTGACATCAATGACAATACATCAATGACAATATGCCCAACAATCTCCCCCTTTGTCATTGATGGCAACTCACTAACTTCACACACAATATCCCCATGTGATGATGCTTCTCTCCTCTGAAGTTACTCTCCCCCTTTGACATCAATGGCAAAGGGTTTCAACTTTCTCCTCCTATGATATTTTTGTCTTATATGCTACTGATCAATATATGAAATTTTGTAACTCCACCTGCAATCATACTCTGCCTTCCATAATTGAATAACCCCCCCTATTAGTCTGCTCTCTATGCCTATGATAGTTCTCCCTTTGTTTCTGAAAAGGGGTAGCTCTTTCTGAAAAGGCCTCTCTTCTTGTTATATCTATAGGATGTCATGTATATCATAATGATGTTGTTACAGATACTGTTGTCCTACTGGAACACTGTGCAATTGTAGCTCATATTTTTCAAGCAACCCTTGGATCTGTCCATTTATTCTCATCGATCTCTAGCCATGATATCAATTATTTTTATATCATCCATCTTGACATCTTCACTCTCAACAATCTTATGTAACCTAAGATTGTAGCATCTGCATGCTTTCTTGGTAGAAGTATATCCAGGAAATATACCTTCATCAGATCTAGCATCAAATTTTCCGAGATTCTCATCAAGACTTTTGATGTAACCCTTACTTCCAAAGATCTTGAAGTATTTTATCGAAAGAGATCTTCCAAACCAGGGTTCATAAGGATTTTAATTACTATTAATCCTGAGCTAACCTCTGTTCAATATGTATAATGATTTTCTTATAACTTCCCTCCAATATATATCAGATAATTTTGTTTCATTGAACATAGTCCTTGCAGCTTCCTGGACTGTTCCATTCGATGAATTTCATAGAAGAGGTTGAGTATTCTATTATTATTATTATTATTATTATTTTCTTTGAGAAGGAGTTTTAGTGTACCATTAAAATGGGATTGAAAGATTTATGGGATAATCAACACTCGATTTTTCTTATTTTTCTTTTGTTGGAGATTCATCATCAACGTCACTATTATGTGCACCAAAAGCTTATTTATCCTTGTCTAGAGAATATTCCTTATTAGAAGTTTCACCCACTAAACTCCTATTGTAAGCTTCATCAATTTCAGAAGAAATATATTCATCATCTTTCTTGTTTGGTACTTCATATTTTCTTTTCCATGTCGTTTTTAATCTTTTTTTCATATTATGTGATACATTTCTTATTGACTGTGTTTTTGAGTTCCAACAGTCATGGGATTTGTGGCCATATCCATCAAAACTGTAGCATCTCATAGTGTAACAATGTGTAGAAATATGTCCAACAAGATTGTAGTTCCAACATCTTATATTGTTGTTGAACCTACCAATTTGTTTTCTTCCATGATGCCTACAATCCAAGGATTTATGACCATATTCATTACAAGAAAAACAATAACCTTTAAAAAAACTCTCATACTTCCTTTGATTCATCCATGAAAGTGCCTCTCTTATAAACTTACTTTGAGGTGTATGAGTAGCTTCACGATGTCTTCCTTCATCTCATCTTCTAAATATTGAAATGTTGTTTTCATTCTTTGAACATGAAAGACCTGCATCATACCTGTCTTCACCCTTTACAAATGAAGGACTTGCATCAGGTTTCATAGGAGTACTAATTTCTTCCTTGTTGTAGCCAAGACCAGATTTGTCATTTGGTGATCTTTGACTATCCAATATTTCATCTAATATCATAGAGTTATTCAAGAACCTGACTTGGGTGTTTGACTTCTCAACCTTCTTTCTAAGATTTACAAATTTTGCTTCTATCTTATGACATGATTCTTCCCTTTTTATCAACTGGTTCCTCACTACTTCCTCTCTTCTTCTGGTTTCTTCAAGTTGGGTCTTCAGATTGACATTGCTTTATCTTAGTTCTTTTATATCTGCAAGGTTTCTGCTAAGTTCATCATCTTCCTTATTTTATTCTTTTACTTGATTGATTTCATTCTTCAATTTCTCAATCTCCTCTTCTTTTTCTTCTAGTTGAACATTCTTCTATTGTATCTAAATCTTGTTCTTTACTTGCAGGGGAGATTTTAATATCAACATTATTGAAATCAGAAGATTGTGGAGAGTATTTACCTTTATTGATGGCAGAGTCTTCCTCTTCATCCTTGATAGGAATGTCTTATGTGTCTTCTCTTTTGACTTGAAACATATTTATGGGAGGATGAGCAGATTCTTTGGAGGTATCATCACAACACATGTCATCTTCAACATCAATATGAGTAATAGGACTTGAACATTTAACCATGTGTACTTTTTCATATTCAAGGCCAAATTCGTTTGGAGGAATTCTTTGTAGACTGGGAACTTTATCAAGGGCGTCATTCCCTTTCTTGAATTTTTCAAGAGTCTTAAGTTGATCCTTTAGTTGTTTACACCTTTGTTTATATTTATCTCAGATCATCCAAAGCACACTCAATATCAACTTCAAGATTGAATTTTTCTTCAATGTCTGATTATTCTTCAAAAGTATCTTCATCACTAGAATTGTTGTAGACTGAAATTTGTTCTAATTGAAATTCTTCATTAGACTTTTCTTTTGAGTAGAGGTCTTTCATATTATCCCAAAGTTCCTTTGCAGAATTAAATTCACCTATCTTCTCTTTGACATCATCAAGTAATCCATCAAGGATTGTATTCATTGCCACTGAGTTACTTTTATTGGCTTTACTTTGAGCTGGATTCCTTACTCTGCTTGGTGGGAAGTAATCAATGATCACTGAATTCCATACATCATGTCCCACTGCCTTCATATGAATTTCCATTCTTGTACTACAAAATCTGTATTCTTCTTTTCCAGGTATTGGAGTTCCATTCTTAGTGTAAATATTGTGTCCATCCATGTGTGATTAATTTGATATTCCTTTCAGTTTGTTAGGTTGTTCTTAAAGGAATCTCGCTCTGATACCAATTGATGGAATATCCAACAATACTAAGAGGGGGGGAGGGGGGGTGAATCAGTATTGCCTACTTTTTCTTATTAATTCCTTCAATATTAAGCACACACATTATTTATTCAATTATGCAATATATGATGAACAAACAACCCTTATGAACACAATATTTTATCGTGGAACCCAACAAGGAAAACCAACAACACTTTTCTATTAACTACAAAATTCCTTTTCTTACAAGTTACATAGAAGGAAGAGGTTATTCCTTTTCGATCAACACCAACTGATCAGGATGAACCCACACCCTTTTTCACCAACACCAACTAGTAGGAGGATTTGACCCCTTGTTTAGTCATCTATAACTGACAAGTAAGCACCAACTCCCTTTGTTCACCAACACCAACTGGTAGGACGCTACAACCCCCTATTTAGTCATCCACAACTAACAAGAAAGCAGCAACTCCCCTGCAGGCTCCAACCTTCCCTTGCACCACCCAACCACCCTTATTTTATAATGCAATTCAATCTCTTCTACTCTTCATTGAATTTGACTCATGCAACCATTAACACAAGTTCTATCATATTTGACTTTTTGAACTTCGACTTGTTTTGCCTTGCTCCACCCTTCATCACTTTATGCAGGTTATAACACTCATAACACTTTTACTGTACTTTGTTCAAGGTATTTATAAACACACAGGGATACTATCAATTCATCAAGTCTTCTTAGAATCATTAACTTTTGTACTTTCTACTTGTCTGACGTAACCTATGCTTATATGTTATTCTTCTTATCTACAATCAAACTTCATCACATGCTCTTTGGCTTCCATCATTTAATATTTAATGTATCTGCTGCAATCCACTAAAGGTCTTCTATATCTAATACTGGATTGCATAACTACTGCATTATCTTCTTCTGTTCTTGATTTTCAATAAGACATTGACAAGAACCTTAGAAATAACAGTTCTTCATATTAGACTCTGCTTCTATTTTGATCTTCTTATCTGAACCACAAAGACACTTTCTTCTCACCATACTTCCTCGTTTATATAATATTCAAAACGGTATGAGTTACAATGCATTGTGTCCTTTCGTTTGGACAATCACACCTTTTCATTTAACTAAACCATAATCATTGTTTTATCATTCTTACCGTGGAGGATTTTTATAAATTGATCACAGATATGGATCAATTTCATGTTTTAACTCGATCCTGAATCTCTGCAAATATTTGCAGAAACCGAGTTCTGCAGAGGCACTTCCTTCAAACCATTTTCCTATGACAAATAACCCAAAACCACAGGATTATCAACTTTGGAGATGTATTACCTTTTGCCTCTATATCTATTATTCCATATGACCAACGGTGGTGACCAGATGTTAGGCCAAACGAGCACTTAACAGAATCAACAATCACGATTTAATCTCTTGATGAGATGGACGACTGTCGGGACTTTGGGACTTGAAACATTTCAAATCTTCTGAATAGGGTTTCACCAAACAGATCAGACAGTTTACATTATCCTTCCACTGTACTAGATCAATGGTCGAGAACGCTTCTGAGGTGTCCCTCAGATCGAGACTTCGGGACTTCATCGTTTGCGACTTAGGCACTTCAGCCTTCGTGAGTTCGACACTTCAGCCTTCGTGACTTCGGGACTTTGTCCTTCATGACTTTGCCATTCAGGACTTTGGGATTTAGAGATTTTTTTGGTGGTGAAACTCCTGAACTAAAACTCCCGAAGTGACGTAACTTGCATATGTCACTTGATGATGTGGCACAAGCCAAGTAGCTTCCACATGTCACTCATATTTGTGATTTACATGTACCTGAAATGTCGATTTCAACTTGACACTTGTCATTATCTAACTGTTCCATGTGTCCTTACTGACGTGCTCTGCTCACATGGTTTTCCACACATCCTTCCTGACGTGGTCTCCCGATGTGAAACATATTCATCTCATTGATATAACGGTCATAATACTATCTGAAATGTTATCTCAGATCGACAACTGAGAGTGACTTTGAAATTTCAGCTTTCGAGACTTTGGGTAATTCGATATCTTGACTTCACAACTCTTCCGAAGTTAGATTCCCGAAGCGTAACCTCCTCACATATTTTAACCTGAGATGAATGAAATTTGTTTGATCAATATGTTAGATTGACATCTTGATCTGTCTGTGATGTTTCTTTTCCTTGGTTTACATCCAACGACCCTCCATCTTTGCTTATCCTATCCTTACACTTATCCTTTCACTTCTTAATCCGACGGTTGGGACTTAATCAAGAATTGAGATGAATGGATATAATTTACTTCAAGACTTTGTGCTTCGCATATTTTAGTCTCTATAAATATTCATATGACCTCCAACTGTGATCAGGTGCCTATCCAAATTGCACTTCGGAGATGCGGGCTTCGGGTGTTTTCACGGTATGCTGCGGTCAATCTTCCGATCTCCGAATTGATGAATTCTAGGAAATGGGCACTATATCCTCTTCCTAGGCCCGTCTCACATGTGACCTCAGGATATAACTCGAGTAGCAACTCCTGAGTGCTTTGCGAAGTTTTAACTTAGCTCCTCACAATTTCTTTGAATCGTGAATCTGCGAATTCGTTTATCTGTTGCCACGTCCCCACATTCCAACCAATGAATATGATCTCTTCATAGCTTTGGACTTCATAAATTCAACCCTCTCCTATGTTCTTCTTTTTGTATCGCGTCTTTCCACATTAAAGTGATCCCATGGACGAGAAGACTCTCGAAGCAGATCAACGATCAAGTATCATTGTCGTACCACAACTTGTGAGTGATTTAATTCATCATCCAAGATCCGCAATTTGAAGTTGTGTGTTTGTTGGTGAGTCAAACACAATCATTGATCTTTGAACTATAATATTTGACAGTATTGACTAATTACGAGATTGGAAATAACATGATGTTTAATACTCCTTTTGATCTCCGTAATCTATCCCTGCCATTGATCTAGAGCATGCGTATCAACAATATTGATTTGATCTAAATTTCATCACATCATACTTATTGAGTTCCATTGTGCCACATCTTCTAAGATTTGATCTTCATTCACTAACCCTCCTGAGCTTTTAATCTTTGCATACCGTCCTACTGTAACTTTGATTTTCATTTGCTAATTCTCTTGAGCTTTAATCTCTGCATATTGTCCAACTGTTTGACATCAATCATTATATGCTAACTGTTATACGGTTGATATCAATGAAAATTCATCATACCAACTTATCATCACATCAATGACATCCACTGTTGACATCAATGAAAATACATCAATGACACTATGTCCACCACTTTAAAGGTTGACTAGAAATAACATTAATAAAAAAAAATGATATATTGTTGTGATTAATAAATTTCCCAAAAACTATTTTACTTGAACAACTAATGCCTTTCCATATCTTGAACTTGGAGACCAATTTAAATAATAAAATATATGCACAATCAAAAGAAATTATCCTAACAATATTTGCATTTCACAATTTTGAATCTTCATGATTTTAATTTAAAAAAAAAACAAACGACTCATGATTTTAATTTTTATAATTTTTTTTTTTAAATGGACAAATCTAATCTATGCATAATTTTAGTTTTTAAAATTCAATTTAAATATAAACATAGGAAAATGTAACCTTGGCATAATTTTTATTTGTATAATTTTAATTTGAAAAAAAAACCGCTAAGGAATAGAATGTGGGAATAATTTCATTTTTTTCTAAAAACTCAGGTAGTTACAATACTTTGTCTAATCACCATTGAAAAAGGGTTCAAGCACCACTGATATTGTTTGGATGTCCAAGTGGATGGGTCAAATCAAGTATTGAAATCATTTGGAGGTCTAGGTGGGTGGGTAGAATCATCATTTAAAGCATTTGGAGATCCCTGCTTGGATGGGTGGGTTGAATCACCACTGCAAATGTTGGGTGAATCGAGTCACCACTGTAAACGTTACCATTAATGCAGAAAACAATCCAGAGGAGTAAATGCGAGCCAACGTGAACATATGCAAGATGAGAGATTTCCACCACCCTAATATGACCAATATCCAATATTTGGGATAAATGTCAAATTTTCATTTACTTTCCCGTTCCTGCAAGATTTTTCTTCCATTTCTCCAACCCATGAATTCTTTCTCCCATTTCTCGAGCCCACAAAATCTTTCTTCATGTCCAATTGTTGAAATAATTCCACCTACCTAGATTGATTCATTTATCTCATAAATAGGCTTTATAGTTAGGATGACCTTACTTTCATTACAATTATTCCAGATCATGAAACCCCACAAATACTACACAAACAGAGCATGTTGTATGACCAAGATAAAAGGAGGAAGATAATTTTCAAAGAATAAGGGGAGAAAATATTTTCATTCCAGGTATTTACTCATTAAATCCATCTCTATAGTCATGCTTCTCTTGGTTATTTTCCACAAGTTCATAAGTTTTTGCTGGAATTGAAACCATCATATTCATTTTCTCTAACAAGACTAAGGCATTCATTTGCATTTATTTTTACCAACTTTTTGTTCCGTCTTTGTTGATTAGTGACAAGCATGGCCTGTGAAAACATGATAGTTGTGATATGCAATAGAAGTTATGTTAATATGTTCACGAGCCTCTATTTTCCCAGATCCTTAAAGAATGGAGATTTCTCCTAGAGGGATAATCTATCTTTTCCTTTTATTCATAGATGCAGTGACCCACAAAACTCCCGTAGAAATCCTTTAGCACTCTCGTAGCGACTTCCATGAACCCGTAGCATTTTGTTTCAATGAACCCACAAGGAAGGTGACCTTGTAAGGGGTCTAATACAAGTTGTATATCTTTCCATCACCAAGATTAACTCATACAATTGAAGTAATTTATCTCATCTATTCAGAATAATAAGACAATATGGAGGAATGCCTTATCCATTATGCCTCACTCGCATTTTTATATTGCAACTCCTACCCCTTTTTTAACTAGTTGAAACTCATATTTCCTTTGGTGTACACATATAAATACACCATTAACACACATTCCATGATTCATTGAATGTAAAGTCTATCCTCTTCATTACTTCAAGGTGTTTTTTGGTTTCTCCCATTAAGATTTCAATTGTTTTATTTTATAAACTCGGAGAAAACATAAAAATCATGACAACAGATACATTCAAGAAGAATATTATAAAATCAGAGAAAACATTAATAACAAGAATTATAGGGACCGAGACAAAAATTTGAATCACTCAAAACTTGTGAATATTTCATTAAACATCATATTTTTATTGGGCCAAAAGAGCTCTCTTTACAATGAGTTTTCATAGAACTTTATACAAATTAGGTCTTAATCAAATATGGTTCTCAGATCCTATTTTCTAGATTTTCAAATACAAAAGATATTTGACTTCCTAAAAATAGGAAAATCACAAGATAATTGTTTCAACACCTCATTTTCTTCAATCTATCTTGGTGAGTCATTTTTTCAATAGGTGGAGGAAAAACTTCCAAGTTTCGCATGATGGATAATTGAAAGACTTCACATGCCTATACACAATATCAAGCTCAATGTTTTTCTCATATGTAGGAGGACTCAAAAATATGTTTTTTATTTTCTAGAGAAGGTAGAAATCATCTATGAGTATATCTACAATAGTCCACCCTCTTAAATTGTTGTCCATACCTCGGAACATTGCTTCACTGTCTCTGGCTACAAATAAACCTTTTTTGCATCTTATGTATGATAATAATTTTCCTTTATCATTCCAAGATGAAGGTAGTGCCATCTTTACTAGATTCTCAAATTTTTGTGTGAAAGACTCAATGTTTATTTTCACCATTATGCATTTATTTTGGGTTTGTTGTAGTAAATTTTATTTTATGAAAATATTTTTAGCCTCCATCATCATTGTTGTTTTGTCTGTCACACCCTTGATTTTTAATACTTCATTGGTATTTGAATTCAGGAATTTAATAATGTTGGTAGCAATTTGAGGTCTAATTCCTAATTCTTGAAATTGTTTCTTTATAGTATCAATAGTTTCATTTGTCAATATGATCACGTCATCAATTATTTTGAAATAATTACAGATCTTGCCAACTTCATCAATAATTGCATCCCAAATAATGTGTTTTGATCCTATCAAATATTGCTTTCTAGACAACTTATCCTTCATTTTCTCCATGCCTATTATCATCTTAGCTTTTAACTTTTGATACTTTGCAATAAATTTATCCTTGTCCTTGATTTCTTCACCTTCTATTGCAACTGTTTTATTCAACTTTTCAATATCTACTCCCTTTAGGTTCAAATCTGCTAATGCTTTAGATAATCATGTTGTTGGATCTGTTGCTTCTGTTGATTGAGAAGAAGATGATACACATTTTAGTATTTCAATTTGTTTTTCATACACTTCAATCTGCTCACCCATTTGTACCATTTTCTTCATGATTTCATCCTTTTCTATTTGAATTTTTTGTAACTTAGGAGTCTCTACATGATCAATTCCTATCATTTTGAGCCTACTTTTCAGTGCCTGGATCTATGTAACATTTTTCTTCAGAAATGCTTGTATAGATGATGCATCCTTTGGATTTGATCCCAAATCCATTACCCACTATTCCAAATCTTCCACCCTCATCTTCCTGGTCATGGTGGCCAAATTTTCATTCTTTAACTGATTCCTGAGCTTCTCATTTATGGTTTGGAGATTTTTAATTCTCGAGTTAGCTATCAACATATCTTTGTTTATCATTTTTGCAGTTTTTCTATGGAGATCCCTCTTATCCAATGGGTGAATTGCATTGAGGTCAATGGATACATTTGTAACTTTATTCTGCTCTTTGGATTCCCGTAGTGTTATGTTCAATTTCCTTTTTCATAGTCCACCACTGATAACATTCTAACCTGAGTTGTCTCATGGTCAAATATTTTAGGCAGAATGTTTTGTTTGATCTTTTCACCCATATTCTTGATAGTTGTGAATTGATGAACATAATCAATCTTCTTTGTTTGATTTGTATTTGATGATTGTGTTCCACTCTAACTTTCTGCATTCTGAAAATTTGTTGATGATGACACTTTTATTGTTACAACAGGTTCTTTAATGACTCATGCCACTTTTTCTTGTGACTCTTGATCTGTATCTTCATCAGGTACCTATGTCTTTTGCCTTTTTTTTTACTTCTCTTCCTCTATTTTTGGATCCTTTGAGGTTGAGTATGAAGTATTCCTTTTCTATATTTTCTCAACCTACTGAGGAGTCTCTATCACTAGAGACTTCAAAGGATGTTCTCGTACTTTATCATGAACTTGCAAAATTTTCTACACATCTTCCCATCTGTTCTGGTTTTCCAGCATCTCCAGCCGCGCTTTTTGTTGATGCTAATAAGGAACATGTGTCTATGTGCAATTATCTTTTATGAAATTATACCATGAGGGTCATAATTCCATGGCTCACCTTGTTGTAATCCCATAGTTAAAAGAAACTCTTTTTCACCTGCAATGTCAATATGATATTGACAAAAAAGGTCCCACCTCTTTTCTCAGTTTAAAGGTGGCTTTGTATTTTCTTAATACAAAATGTATTTCATATGAATTTAATATTTGTCTAATGTATTCCATTGCAATGATTTGGGGAGTTAAGAAAGTGGGTAGAAGAAAAGGTCGAAGCTCAGAACCATAAATTCTAATTCCAATATAACTCTAAAAAATATACCAATCTCCCACTCTTGTATCAGGACTAAGTTGTAATAACTTCTTAAATTATGGGAAAATACTAGGGGGGATCTCATCATGTATGAGTTGATAAGCCTTGGACATGAACTATTCAACATACTCTGTGAATCCAAAATTCATAGTCTTCTTCTTAATCAAAGAATTCTAGTGAGTGACGTACAATAGGTTACCAATTTCATCCTCAATTTTCAATCCTAAGTGTGAAAAATAAATGGCTTGAGAGAATAAGAAGAGATGGACAAGGTAAGATTGATATTTGAGGCTCCTAATGGCTTCAAACTCTACTAAATGATAATGGATTTGATCATCTAGGAATTGGAAATAATTGAATTTGGTCATGGTTTTGGCTGTAATTGGACAAATTGATACCATACACCTGAATATAAACTCATCAACCACACTGTCATTCTTCTTCCCTAAAATTACAGAAATCATGGAAATGATTTGTCTTGGAATTTCATGAAATAGGATTGTTTCAAGAATAACATCGTTTATAGGGTCATCAAGGATTTTGCATAGATAGTCCTATAAAAGGGAAGCTCTATCTCATAAGTTTAACTCTTTGAAATATTTATCCAATACAAATTCATTCAAGGTTTTGTTGTTAGGGTCTAATGGCCACCTTAACATTTATGTAATGGACTGAGAAGTTAATTCAATGAGTACAGTCCCATTTTTTGAAATTATGGTACTCTTGGAGGGGATATAGTTTGAGGTGCACCAGACCATGAACTTAAGAAAATCATATTCTCAGGGTACAAAAATTTTTGCTAAATCGGATCCCTAGGCATTATAATGGTTAACCAAATATCTAACATTTTTGGTATCCTTTTGGTGTAATTGAAAAGGATCAAACGACATGACTAGGTCAAAAATATCCTTGTATTTATCCACTAAATCCTCTTCCTTGACAATTAAAGTTTTATTATTTTTAGTGGGTTGAGAGGATTCCATTTTAAATAATGAAAAATGAAAGAGTTAAGGGAGTTCTAATTACCCGTAAATAAATTTGGTTGGGAAAGGACTTGGGCTGAAATGGCATTGACGAATAATGCTCACTGGAGAATTTAATCAGATGCTTGAATTCTTTGTAAAACCAAATAAACCAACAATTTTCCCGTTGACCACTTTTTAAATTGAAAATGAACATGCGTCATCTTAAAATTGGTATAAGATTAATTAAATTAAAATAAAAAACTTTACTTTTTACCTTTCTGCCTGCTGACATCACCTACAACATGCATCACCCCAACGTTGATTTCGGAGGGGGGGGGGGTGTGGTTATGCTAACCACTAGGTCGAGGGGCCACAATTTCTATATGCACGACACTTTACCTCACATTTAACCTTGGTTAAGTATTGCAGCCCCCCTCCCCTTTGTTAAACATCAGACATGTTTGGGGGGGGGGGAGATGGGGGCACGATAGATTCTTAACCATCGATCTATAAGATCAGAGACAAGATTATTTTTCCAAAACAAACATGCTTTTTATTAGTATATAGTATATAAAAGTGAATTATTATTAATTTTTTATTATCAAACTTTAATAATAATGTGTTATTTAACGAAAATTACAATAATTTAAATTAATCTAAACACACAAATATAAAGTTAAATCAAATCAAACCATTATGGATTAGAACATAACCATTAGCCTAGAACATTTAGAACCATAGTAGTCTATTGGTTAGAACGATATCGTCTAAAAATTTAAATTATGTTACAACAAAATCTAACATATAAAATTACACATTTTTCAAACTCTACAAATAATGAAATTTCAACAAAATTTGTGACTAGTCTCAAGTTCCACAATGACTTAATTTGTGAATCCAATAACAATGGAATTCTAAACCACATTATTAATTTAGTTCATTATCGATTTTGAGACGATACTCATGACAATGGTTGCAACCTAATTTGGGCCTTATTGCAACCTTTTTAGGGTCATCCAACAAATTGTTTTGCAAAATTTCTTCCAATGAAAGATGTGATTTTTTTGTTGACAAAAATAGTTAGGGTTTTGAAGACCCAAAATTTGAATCTTTCTAGGATTAGCCCAAAGTTATTTTACTGAAATTAGTGAAAACCTATTTCCAAATAATAGAGAATTCTTATATGTATGTATGTATTGTTTTAGGCCATCAAACAATTATATATTACAACAAATAAATGATGCATGCTAGATAATATATCAAATGACCAAATATAAAAATAAGGTATCCTTGAAAAGTATTGTGTTTAAATTATTACGTGTATTAAAAATACCATGTAAAATACCAACCTAACCTATACTCTATCAACATCATTGTATTATTAAACTATTTTTTACTAGGCTTCATTGTAGAAGCATGGATTTGGGACCATTAATGTTTTCATGAATGGGAATCACACATGTGCATATTATACAAGTATGTATGCAATCAAGACCCACATTAATGTGTCTATGTTAGGTTAGAATGAATATACAATTGAAACTATTGTAATTAACCAAATTAACCTATAATTTTACCTTATGGAATCATATTTTATCTAGATCTGAATCCAACTAAGCCTCACAAGATTGCATTCACTCCAATTCATCCCAGATATGACCAATATGAACAACCCTCATGTCCATTTTATGTAACAAGCCACAAAATGAATTAGGTAAAGGACTCAAAGTCATAGACAATGTTAGTGACAAGTTTGTCAATGGCATAAAATCCATGTGCATGCATGAGTGTTATGGCACTAATATTTTCGTGATTAGAATATGTTGATGTTATTGGTGGGTGTGTGTGAATTTGAAAATTCATTGCTCCGACAATGGAAATATCTCATTACCATTAGTTATGGTTGTTCATGTATCCTACAAATACCCACTCTAATTCCATGAGTAAAGGATTGGTCATCAAGGTCAACACCATTACCATTTTTGCATGTGTTTGTGACACAAAAATCTATGAAAATAGTTTTTTTTTACACCATAATTTATAAACATGGAAGAATATAATGAAGACAATGTCGGTATGTTGATTCCTCAAAAAAATATTGGCAATCAACATAGATAATCGCTCGATCAAGGCCCCAATTAGGAAAGTTCTCATTTGGAATGGTGATCCTCACTGATATGTGGGCCCAGTTTCCACTTAAAGGGAATCTGCTCCTTGAAAGGAGACTATATTTGAATCTCTTCTAGTCTAACATGCATAAAAAGAAAGAACTAGAATCTAAATCTATTCTAAATATAAACTATCCTATCCTGGGAGCATGATTAATTAAAACATGAATAACAAAAGATAATTGTATAAAAAAGGAAAATACTTAACCACATTTGAAAAAAATTCAAAAACCTATGCAGTAATACAATCTTCACATAAGCAGTTAGATGGAAAGTATTTTAACCACAGTATACATATCACATCATTTATTAAATCAATTATTGAGATGTTTTCAATGAAAAGACTCAATTTCTTAACAATTGTGCAAACAATAAGTAGATTCATTAATCATAGGTGAATCGAAATGAATAAATGAATGTGAATTTTAGAATTAAAAACCATATGAACGAATGAGAAGCAATACCATACAAATCCTTCTAATAAATGAATCACAAAATAACTGAGTGGCTCTGTATTTCTCAAAAAATAGTCTTGAGAACAATGTACAAGTCTCTTTTATTGAAAAACAAACCACTTATAGGTTGTTTGAAGTGTCTATAAATAATATTACAAAATTACATATTGAAAAGATATATTCAAATTTTGTTCTAACTAAAAGACTAAAACAGTAATAGAAATGAGACTGTTAAGGTCTTGGAGGAATATGATTGTATATTATTTAATTATCCTTCAACTGAACCCTTATTTGATGTTCAAGCTTCCAAATTCTCTTTCCATTGTGAAGAGATCTCCAATATTCATAAAATGAAACTAGGATCTTCTTGATGCAATCTTATTTCATAATGAAAGAATTTTTATTCCACAACTCACAAATCTTGGTTAATCCTATCAGAAACTTCATTGGTGATGACATAATAGTTTTGCGGTCTAACTAGAAATTGGTTGATGGCATCAATATTTAACTTATATAATCTTGCAATTTTATCCTCATCACTTTTCCTGTAATTTTTCACTTCAACAATTAAATCTATTATATTGGCTATTTCACTCGAGAATTGAACATTAGGCATGTCAATTTATCCCACTATGTTAATTGTTGAATTTAATATCGAAGTAAATGCTTCCCTTGCTTCTTCAATTAACCTTTTATCTTCCTCCATATTATATTTCCAATCATTTATATCAATTTCTCCTTTCAACTTTTCCGACTCAAAATTTTGAGGCGAGTTATGAGAAATTGAATTAACCTCATTTTGAGATAATATTAATTCAAATAAGTTGTTTTGGACTACTTGTAACTCAACCTCCTTATCTGAAATGATTTTTAAGAAAACATTAAACATACATTGTTGATTTAAAAATAAATCCACATTTTGACAAAAGTGTACTTATGCCTAATTTAACTGATCATTAACCTATAGGGGTTGATGATTGAATTGACCAACATCAATCATTTCACTTTCTAAACTTTGAATTTGAGACTACAATTGTGTGATTTGAGCATTTTTTTCATTCATAAAATCAGAGAGAAATTGTTGAACTTGAGCAATTTCAACTCTCAGTTGTTCTTCCAAGATTTTCTTCTGTTGAAGATGTACTTGTTGTACATGTGAAATTATCAGTTCAACTTGTTTTTCAAACAATGTTTGTTTTTGTTTAATTTCTCTTGAAGATGAATTATTTCATCATTTTCCCGTTTGATCGTTTGCTTTAAATTTTTCACTAACGAAATGTTTGCTAATGCAAATGCTCCCTTGGAATCTACCAATTCTTCTACAAATTCTTGATCACTCTATCCTGATCCATCCCAAATTATTCTTTTCTTTATATGAGGCTTATTTATCTGATGAATCCTTTTCTTTTGAACTATTCATTTTATTATTGCTCTCTTTGTTTTTACTAAAGAAGAAATCTATAGGGTGGGATTCTACCTCCTCAATTGGTATCAAGGAATCAACATATAAAAAATTTGGAGTTGAGACTCCATGAATAGTGGCCAAGGGGTCATTAAAATAATTGATGAAGTAACCATACTTTCATGCTCTTATGTTAAAGTGATTTTGTATGGAGTATATAGACCTTTCCGAGAGCTTTGAAGTAAGGAAAATATTTTTGTTGGTCTTAATAGAGTATGACTTATAGGAGGTTGTCCCTAGTGTTGAGATTGTTCCTTTTGAACATTTCCAAACAAATGTATCTTATCATGTGAACTTTTTTTATTTATATGTTGGACAATATTTTATTTCAATATTTCTCCTGATAATATTCCTATAATTCCTTCAACGTTTTTTTGGATTGGTTGGGACTCGAATTGTTGTTGAGAAGGGTTGAGTGTTTTAGACAACCCTTTTTTTATTTTCTCTGTCTGGGATATCATATCCTGTGTCTCTAGTTGAGTACCAAGAACCTATTCTGTGTATTCTTGATAGAGAATTGGTGGAAGGCCCCTCCTCCTTGTCTTTTGGAATTTTAAGAAATTATCTAGTGTCTTGTTAGGAAGGTTTTGAATTATTTGTAAAACTTGTTTATAAGACATGAATTTCTTAAAAATATCATCAAAGTAGGAATCTTCATGAACATATCTCTTTTCACCAACTTGAACACAATGCTCATCTATAATTTTTAAAGGATCACACCTCTTAAATTCAATAGAGGACAAATTGATATCCTCCAATTCCATAGATTTGATTTTCTCTTTAGTTACATTAGATAGAGTGTATGGGCCTATATGCATAGGAAAATTAGGAAAAAATCTCTTTGAAGAAGCATGTAATTCATTACTTATACCAGTACCTATTGTTTGATAATCTATGTCTTAGCAAATAAGTTTATCAAGAATAAATTTTGGTAAGGCCCAAGGAGGAGAATAACTCCCATAAACCCTAATATAGGAGCATGTTTTTTCAATATACCAATCACCAACTTGATTTAAACTGTATATAACTTACTCTATGGTCATGGATGGTGGAAAACCAAAAAATATTTGATGGAGAGGAATGATAACATGATAACAGATTTCATAAAAATGTTCCTTGACATTTTCTTCCCATAACTTAGAATAATAAATGTGAATAGGTTCTGCAAAGTTTGGAGTCCTTTCCATCCCATTAGAGGAAAATAGGTATGAAAACAAATTACATACATTATATACGTTGGAATATAAAATGGAGGGGATTCTCTTGCTGATTTTAACCTAAGAAAAGTTTCAATATGTCTATAGAGATTATCATATAGAATAGTGCCCCAGTTAAAAATGAAACCATTAATTACTCTATGCATAATTGGAACCCAATATAATTTGAAGTGGTTAGGGTTATTTTCACCGTATAATTGGCACATTAGGGTAGTAACATATAACTTCCCGAGTTTATAGTAAGAAGTAGCATATCTACCCGAGCTTTCCATTTTAAACTTATTTTCATCACCCCACCAATCTTTAATTAATTTTGGTAATTGAAAAACATATTGCACACATTCCTCTTCATTAAATTTTTCCAAGAAATCACTATTGTAACTAATTTTGGGGTTGGGTAGTTTATACATTACTTGGATATCCATAGTCCTGAAAGATCCAATGACAACCCTCTAATTGTTGAAAATAATCTGCATCGGGACGTCTACATGTTCCAGAGATCAATGTATCATGTTTGTGTATGCCACCATCTTGGATCTTGCTGCAACTTTGTGAAGCCAAGATTTTGAAATATCCTGAAAAGTTGTTTCTAGAGCATAAGTATCATCATCACTCTCTCTTTCTATTACTGCAAACTTTTCTTATTCGAAAAGATTGAAAATTTTGTACCATGTCTTTCTTCTGGAATCTAATTTGGAAGAAGTATCTCAGAGGACTTCAGAGTTGGGATTTTTGAATCTTGGTCTTCATTTTGTTGAACTGGATTCTACTTCTTTTATTTTTTGGGTTCCATAGAAGATTTTCTAAAATATTTTCCAAGAACAGGGTCTGCAAAAGAGAACTAAAATCGATAGAAGAAATGAAATTATGAAGAGCATTTAAAATATATTCTATGAAATTTGAAATATACTCGTTTCCTGCCTATTTCTATTAGCTAATTTTTAAATGAAATTAATTGCGAAGCACTTGGTGACATGTTTTATATTTTTTTTACAAGAACTGGGAAATATATATTAAAAAGTGTGGATAAATCCACTGTATTACAAAAAAGGGCCATTAGAGGCCTTTGAGAAGTAAAGACTTTGAAGCTTGGAAATACTAAAAACAAAATTATTGTTCATAGAGTTTCCACCTTCCCTAGCTATACTGCATTGATTGTATTTCACATAATACAGTCTATAAAATATTATATTGATATAGATCGAAAAGAAAAACATTACATCTAAATTTTAAAAGAACTCAACTGCTTGGTTCCATTTTGATCTTTGAATGACCCTGTTGCTCCCAAATTGATTATGGATGGGGCTCATTGAGGTCCATGATTTGGTCAAATGTGACTAAGTTTACATTCTTAGATACTACCTACGTGCTTTCCGGTGTGCTTGGTTGCTGATGAATTCGTTCATGATGATCCAAATGACACTGCATTATCTCCATACTGCTACGTTGCTCTTCAATCTAACTCCTCTGAGCATAAATTTCATCTTGAAGCCTTTCAATCATGTGTCTATGTTGAGAGAGGGTTTCAAGTTCAAATGTTTGAGTGGAGTTGAGCCCTCCCATTTGAATTCATGTCCTTTGGCAACCCACACATTCCTCCTTGGGTTCTAGAAGACCATAGCCAACAAGAAGGCCCTTTACACCCTGCATATGTACTAGTGTTGGTGCGCTTTAATTCCTTTGAGAATTGTCCACATTGCTAAGGGGGCTGCAAATATGCAGCGATTTAAGTTTTATGTGTAATGGAAAAAGGAAAGGCGGAGCCAAAATCAACAGAGACCACTGGGTTAAGGTCTAGGTGGAGCTAAGACAAGGAGGAGGGCGAGGTGGTGTGTGATTAAAGGAATAATGAGGGGGATCCCAGAAACTCTAGGAGGAGAAACTGTGATACAAAAACAAAAAAGAGCATCCTAAGAAGTAAAGGGAGAGCACTGGTCAAAAATTACTTACCAAAACCAAAAAAAGACTTTTCCCCTACAAGGACGAGTACTAGTCGAAATTCCCCCATGTAATGGTCAATGTTAAGTTTGTGCCAAACAAAAAGGTCACAAAATATACCTGGTGTGATGTACCCGAGGCCTTCATATCCGTGGGATTGGGTCTACACCTAACGTCATCTTGACAAATCACCTGCACGTCTGGGCTACTGCACACATGATCCATATGCATCAGAGCCTTCATCCCTTGTTTTCCCATGAGATTGAATGGATGGAATAAATGGCCTCCCAAGACCATGATGAAGTTGTCACATAAACTATTAACCACAATTGTACTTGGTTGATGAGATGTCAAAATCGCACTTGCCACCTGTCTGCTCCACTATTCCCCACTGTCATTGGCCTACTCCACCTACTCCATGTGCCTGCTCCACCTATCCTCTTTTTTGCTGGAGCTCCAATAAGAACCAACTCTAACCTTTGCACGATGGCTCCTGGTCATGTGTTACATTATGTTAAGGGGGCTAAGGCTTCAACACCCTCCACGCCTAAGGTTTCAGGAGGCTTCCCAATGTCTTCATTCACCAATTTATCTTCTTCCGTGTTGTTTTCCCTCAGGATGTGAATGAATTTTGGCTTGAGGGACTTTGATTCTACTCATGATCGATCAATTATTATTTTTAGGATCAAATTTTTTGGGTCTGTCCCCTGGACCATCATCTTTATGATTGTCTTGGAATCGCCTATAACATTCAGATTTGGAATTTGGCAGGTCTTTGCTCATTGGAGACCTTTGAGTAATGCATAATCCTTTTCTTTATTGTTGGTGTCTTTCCCGATATTCTAGTAGTAATTTAATTTTTTTTTTCCTCTAGGTTCATAAAGAACTCCCCCACAACTGCCTCTCCTTTGGTGACATGTTTTATTAATAGTGAAAGGATGGTCAATTTATTGACGATGACATTATATTATTATATTAATGAACCCAACACAATATGACGTGGCAACACAATAATTGATATTTCATCGTGATGGTGATTTTAAACTTAATCATCGGATGTTGGACATCATGGTATTGGAGGTGTCAATGGTTGATGTTTAAAGTAAGTTCTGATATCCAGTATTTGGTGTGACGTGGCAAGGATGATGTCATATCTGTCTATGTAGTGATTCTAGGTAAGTTCCACATGCCCTATGAAAAATGGCGATATAACCAATGTGAAAGAGATAAAAATTATTGACACGTGTCATATGATGGAATGTGATTTCCACGTTTCAAAAAGTAGCATCATATCATGCTCACATGGAGGAAATATATTGGTTACCATATAAACACTAATGAAATGGTCACTGGATGTCGAGTATCAAGCTTCCGTGTAGTTTATGAGTTGTTATATGTTTGAAATCATCTGGAGGTCGATATTCGATAAACATGAAATTATCGTTATTTGACCATTTATAATTCCATTTGTAAAGGAATTATACTTTGGACATATGTCTTGAAGATATTGGGATCATTATATATATATGTGTGTGTGTGTGTGTGTGTGTGTGTGTTTATACAATTATATAAAAAGAAAAGAAAACCATAATATATTTACAAACAAAACAATGACAACAAGTCTAGAATAAAACAAAAGGGACCCTTAATTTTTTGAAATTCAAAAATTTAAATAGGGGGTTGTTGAGGCTCGACACTTTCATAAGCTCACATTTGAAACCATTGACAACCAATAAAATATCTAATTTTAATTTTTGTTTTGTGGGTTCATAATACACCATAATAAAATCAATATTATTTTTCATTCATTAAGCTTATTATATAAGGATTCCTTGGTATATATGAATATATTATCATGTTTGTAACCTTGGATATTAATTTAAAGTCATTTCCCATTTCTAGTAGTTGGAAAGTCAGATTGGTCAAAATTTCCTTGGGACTTAGGAAAACTAATGTTCCAACGGTTCAATAGTGTTCACATTTTAGAAAATTTCAGCAATTAGAGTCTTGTTGATTCAAATCCTTTGACTATGCATTTCTACAAAGTAATTCTCATACATATTAAAAATAAATAGATGAGAATTATCTATTTCATTTCTATTTCACACACACACAAATCAAATAAATTGTGAACTATCCACTTTTCAAATTACAGTCCTCTATAATTAAAAAATTTGTGTCTATAATAGGTTCATTTTTTTGAGGCAGGGTTTCAACTATCCAGAATTTCAAGGTGACTCATCATACCATGAGAACAAGGTATTGGTGTACCACCAATCCTTTTTGGCAAATAACAGAATAGCCCGATGAAAAACAAGAGGATGTAGGAAACGTGTTTAAAAAATGTCTAAAAGAAATAATGTTATCCTGTGAAATCAACAATGGTATTAACTAATCGTTTGAAAATGAAATGTTTCTGTACCTTTAGCTCCACTGAATAATGTGAGAACATGCTTTGGTCCAACTCATAATTCAATAATTCAATCCATCTTCCTTTGGTCAAATGCCATTATATTTTAGAAAACATCATACAACAAGGAAACAAATGTAGTGAGTACGTCCCATTGAACTTCGACGACACCAAATCAAAATTTCAATAGGCATCAAATAAAAAGGTATTTCATGGAGTTTGTAAGAATATGGTTGTGACTCAGTTGTCACTCCTATGTCCTTCCATACTTGGATGTAAACTTCATTAATCAAATAGGATTCTCTTCTAAAATTACAACAAGAGATTTGAAATCATAATTCAAAAACATTAACTACCATTTTTCCATCGAAGATGATTTCCTTTTATAATATCCTATCTAATTATCTATAGAAAATATTGACTTTGAATAGGCTCAATAATCAGTTTATACAATAATAAAGAATTGATAAATGAACATAATTGAAGTCTTGGAGACAAATCATAACCCTTAGATTCTGTTCTTAATTAATGCATATGGACTTATGCAAATCTCATAAATCACGACCCCAAATTCATATTTTCCTTTAATCCATGGTTGTAGTGACCCACATCACTCCCATAGAAATCTTGTAGCACTCTCATGGAATACTTGTAGCATACTTGTAGGGGCTTCAATGAAGCCATAACATTTTTTTTTCTTGCATAATCTAAAGTTCAATCTCATAAGTAAATCAAATAATCCAATTTCACCTAAGTATTATCTTCTCAAAATACAAAGTATTGAGACATATCGGTGACAAAATACCTAATAATGATACCATGATAATTCATAAGAAAATATGATTATGGGAAACAAAGGGTATCAAAAAGTAGGTAGAAAGTATCAAAATATAAACAAAAATGGGTCCTTTATGGAACCCAACGTCTCCCCCAACCTGGTCTTGTTGCATGTCCCCTATGTAACCATTCAGTGATCTGAATCAAAAGGATATGGGGGAAATGAGTCAAAATTAATTTTAATCCAATTGAAAGATTCATGATCTGATTATTCCCCTTTATAAAAACCAAATGTATCTCCCACATCCGCCCAAAATTGCTTCTCTTCTACAGATTCCTTTGGATGCCACAAAATAGGGTATTGGAATTATAGTCCAATCCACTGAACTTTATGAATTTTTAGACAATCCAGATATCTTGGAAATCTTTGTAAAGAAACTCCAAACTACTCATGAGTCATAATATTATGTTTCTTTTGCACATCATCTAGAATACTAGCATGATGTCTAAATTCTAATATGGTATTCAGTTTGTTTAACCCAATCAAATTTTCATAGAAACTAGTGGTCAATGCTTGGTTTTACTGGAATCATGACACAAACTATTCTATTTTAACCATTTCAATTCTTTTAGGAAGTAATGTCTTAGGATCTTGACTAGCTCTGATCCAAAGGTTTTCACTGCATTCTTGGAATTCACTAGTAGTCATTGCTTCTGACCACTTGGTTTTATTTTTAATAAAATATACCAAGGCCCTTAGTTGTATGTATCCAAAAAAGGGTTTGGGATCCCAATTATGTCAAGTTGGAAGAACAAGATTGTGTAAGTAAAATTCACACAATAAATTCTAATTATCCTCGTGAAGAGAGGGTAAAATTCCAACAAATTGATCAATGTCTAAAATACAAAAAGAGTCCCATGAGCTAAGCATCTTGATATGAGAAGAATTATGTTGTTCTCTTAGATACAAAGAATATAATGGAGATGGGTTTCTGCAAATAACCATTTGGTGGGCCAAGTGACCTAATAATTTCTTTTCTTTTTTCAATTGTCTCACTTTTATTCTCATATCATGGGAAGTCCACAATGCTTATTTACATTTTTCTCTGTCCCTCTCATGAATTTTATTCAAAACATCAATTTTCTCCTCCAAACATTGTTTCTTCGTTGTCCCATGATTATAATAATTCCTAGAATTCTTAGTGACAGGGGTAAATTTTGGATTTTCTTTAAGTGAGACTTTTTCTTCTCCTAAACCAAGTTTTTTTTATCTTATCATCAACATCCATTTGAATAATATCATGGTCGTCACCAGGTGAAGTAGATGATGACCGTTGTTCTTGGTGATATACCACATCCAAAATCAAATCTAAGGTGGCCTTGTTCTCAAAATATTGAAGTTTTTCTTGAGCAATTTTTAATTTTTGCTTCAACCCACAATTTTTACTCCTTAACCACTCACAAAATTTTACTATTTTTTTTTGTGTTGCACTAAAATGAAACTTATGCATGAAGTGCTGGGATTTATTTTTCCTCTTCTTTTCTTGGACTTTATCATCTGCAACAATTTGTTCTTCAAACAGTTTTTCTTCTATGCCATTTATCTTTATTTTCCTCGTTTCTATCTCAGCCCCCTCTAGCTCAATGCCAAACTCTTGAGTCTTTGTTTCATGTTTTTAATCAATCATCTCCTGCTCAGATTCCCTCATTCCTATCTTGTGCCCTGGTGTCTCAATTTCATACTCTCGAGGTTTTGTTTCATGGTTTTCATCAATCATCTCCTACTCAGACTCTATCGGGTCTTCTTCTAGTGCTTCATATTCATTGGTCTATGCCTCGTATGTTTCAACATCCACAATATTCTCCCCAGTCGGATCCCTATCATCGATTTCTTTACTATGTGCAAGATATTCTTTAGGTAGGGTTTGTATATGATCTTTTAGCCGTAGTGATTTCCTTCTACGAATTTTGGCCTTGGTTCGTATCGGCCTAGTAGATGATGATATGATACCCGATCCTACGAAATTTTCCCATGTCTAGAAATTTTGTCTCAAGGTATGTAGACGAATTAACTTGACCAAACCATGATGATGGACGTTGGTCATAGGATGCAGACTCTCTCTAACTTTGGTAGTCACTAACAATAAATATTTCTATAGAAAACATGGTAGGTTGATATACCTTATGTGTCTCATATGACTCAAAATTTTGAAGTGATAATGAAATAACATGACAGGCCTGCCTTCACAAGTTAAATACCTCTGCACCCAACAAACAACTTCAACCCATACTGCTGGAAGAGAATTTCTATGCACCACCTTAGCCATCCACTACACATCTTCCCCTTCTTCAAAAAATTCATGTTTCCATTCAGAAGGTTGTGAACTCCTAACAAGCCATCGCTCACTTGTGGTTGGTAACCCCATCACCTATGAAATAATTGTCTCAATGATTGCAATTTTCCAACCATTTACCACAATCACTTCACCTCTTAATTTTCATGCAAATTCATATGAAATATCCTTATCAAATCCTTGAAGGTAGTCGAAGTATTCCATCCAACCATATTCAATTAAAATAGATACTACTACGAGATTTTTGTCGATGTATACTTAGCTGGTCGACTCACTATGTACTAAAAAACCCCCATATAGTTTATATGAATCCGAACAAAGGTTCGAACAATTAGGAAAGTGAGAAAAAAAGAACAGTAAAATATTTGACAGACACAAATTTCAAATATTTCTGGATTGCAAAAATAACAAGGAACGAGAAACAATCATAGCTTGCAAGGATAAAATCATAATGATGACGTTCTCCCATGATCCGCAACAAACAAAAGTTAATGATTTTCATTATTGGTACAAATGGAAAGTATGTTTCAATGGGAAAGGAATCCAACATAATCGTAGTTTTTTTATGCATGATAGTGGCTACATAAGGAAATCATTTCAAGAAGACAAAAGAAAATCAATAGTTAGCATAGCCACCCATCCTCATGGAAAATATGTGACCCACCCTTGGATCACAAGATGACACTTGGCCAACCCATAGTCAAAGAACATATGTCCATGAACAAATGATAAATAGGGAAATACTCTTACTAACACCAACAAACTCAACTTTAAAATAACTTGCGTACTTAATTTTGACATGGATTGCAAAGTTTTACAATACAATTACTGTTTAATGATCCTACTAGAAAAAACTAAGAGAATAAAAGACACATGTAACAGTTACATTGTCTGCCCTGTTGTTATGAGTCTCATGTTATGGTTATGGTATTATGAGTCTTATGTTATGGTTATGAAAATTCCCTATTATGTTATGGTTATGAAAATTCATTGAATATTATGGGTGAATCATGGTATTATGAGACTTCATGTTCTGCATGTAATTGCAAGTTTGGTATTACGTTAAATGGACAATCAAAAAAAGACTTCAGATAATAGAGAAAAATACACTATGACGATTGAGGTTAATTAAAATATGACACCATTACATAAGTGAAATATTCCTAGAGTAAATGGTGTAGATGAAAACAAAAGAAGAATAGAGGGAGAAAAAACCATTGACTTATGGGCAAAGGGAGAGCTATTCTCAATAGATCCTACTAAAAATTCTCACCCAAAATTTAAAAATGCAACATGATTAGTGAAGTTTTTGTGTAATGGAAAGAAAGTATTGCTAGGATATTGTGAAAATATATAAGTAAATTATAGAGACCTTGAGAAGAAAGTCAACAATCTACTTAGTACAGTATTTGATTTGGAGGGAATAAATGATAAGTTGGTTGAAAGCATTAATCAAATTCAGAACATGGTTTTGGTTGCAAAAAATTAGAATATGAATATACAACAAACCATATTTTGACCATTAGATATTTTTATGTCCCTGATGATGGGTGGAGTGTCCACTCAAAACGTTGGACATTTCAAAACTAGACACAGTTCAATCCAAAAAATTTCTAGCAATATCAAAATATTTTTAACAAGGAAGAATAAAATAAAAGACTTGTCGAAGACAAACAATGTCTTAGAAAACAAGTTGGCAATCTAAAATATAAGGTTTCTCTTTTAACAAGTACTTTTAAGACAATCAAGAGAACACCATTTGGAGGAAGAAATAGGGTTAAAAGTATGACTAGCATTTCTTATTTGGTATCATCAGGGGGTTCTATGAAAAAGAGAGGACATTCTATAAAATATCTTATGAATCCAAACAAGATAAAGGAAATCCAATATGGTGAAAAATTGTCTCATATATTGAATTCCATGTTCAAGAAAGAGGATATAATCTCTATCATTCAACAAGCTTGTTTTAGTTCCCTTAGAAAATCCCTGGTTGATCAAGTGATAAATCAAATACCAGAAGGCACAGATGTAGAGCAAGTTCAAAGTGCTTGTGATGATACTGGGATCAGTAGACGAGGTTATGAAATACTCTTTAAATTCTTACGAGAAGGAATGGTAAATGCAGGAATTACTAAATTTGTCATTCCTTGTCCTTTCTATATAGAAAATGTTGGTGCAAGAAGTAATAGGAAAATTGTTGATCTTGAGTGACATGTATCATATTGAAGTAGGGAAGGAGATTAAAAAAATCTGGGTTGGAAAGAAAAATATTCCAAATGAAATTCTTATATTAAATACAAAGAACAACATATGGTTAGACATAGAGAAAACCTTGTCATCTATGGTGAGATTTTATGATATTTCCATGGATGAAGCATGAGGAAAATTGGTTTTTGTCATAAAATTGGATGATATGAAAATCATTAATAATGAGAAATATGAAAGAGTTTCAGTCACATTAATGAATAGGGACATGAATCATGATATTGAGGTAACTGATGGAAACTATTTCTATGTCCAATATGAGAATGACATATGGTGGTTGGGATTGTTTCATATTTCTAAGGAGTCTCAGGAAACATTAAAATGGGTTTTTCATCAAACTTCAATACCTGCAACAATTACCTCACATAGAATGGGAGAAAAACTTGATGTTGTTGGTTATGGTTCATATGAAGTTGAATGGCATCTATCAACTGATTCAAAAACATTGAAGTGCATTTACAATGTTGGCCATGGTGCCAATGAAAAATATAGTTGCATTTATTGTATGCACACAAGGAAGAAAGAAAAATTACCAGGTGGTGGGTGGTCAAATGGGATTATGAGTTTTCAACAAGACATCATTCGAAATCGAGATGATATGGATAAAAATATGGATCCCATACTACTTATACCACTTACAAGAGTACATATATGTACACTCCATGAATTTTTAAGAATTGTTGATAAATTAGTGTATCTTTCTATTATGTTTGCTTGGAATAAGAGGCCACAAGAAATTTCTCAAAATTTGATTGAATAAATCGAGAAGGTTCTTTATAATGCTAATTTACATGGAGGTAATGTAAAAATTTGAAAAGATACAAAATTGTTTGGGGCTTGAGGTAATGTTCCTTCTAAACCATCCACGGACGGGGTTAAAGAACGACACTTTATTGCAAATGTCAAATCATCAGAAAAATGTCAGTGGGAAATTTATAAGGATATTACTTATGTAGAGGATGATCATATTGATAATGATATATCTGCATTAAGAAAACAAAAATTGTATGGCACTTTCTTCTTTGTTTCCATTAATGGACAAGGAGAAATTTTAAAAAGCGGATGATATGGATTTCACTGAAGTAGTTACACATTTTACAAAAGAAATGATTAAAGTATGGGGAGAAAATGAGATCACACATTACATGGTAGGATTCATGTTCAAGACTTTTTATTGTGTAATTATACGATTACCAAATTTAAGTTATTGTTTTTATGTTGGTAAGAAATATTTTATGTTCATGGACCATTGTTTGCTAAGGAGTATGGTAGCTTAAAAATTTGGAATACCCAAGGAATGGATAAGTCTCATAAGAAAGTGAGGGTAGAATATCATAAAAGTTACTGTTACACAGGGATGATTTTAAGGATGGAAATTTATTTTAAAATGTAGAAACCTTGGCGAATATTATGAATCCTTCATATTCCAACTATAAAATGTTTGGCGTTATTTTTGTGAAAATATTCAAATTTATAAGGATTTTATATAGTTTGTATAAACTTTTGGCTATTTTTAAGGTAAAATAATTTCATCCTATAGAATTGTGGCGAATCATTTTTAGAATAGTGAATATTGTTTTGGGGAAAACCTTGGAAAATTAGCCCATGAGTAAAATTTAGCCCCTAAAATCATCCCTAAGTACATGTAGGTGTCTCAACTCTTTCAAATACACTTGTTCAAATGTTTCAATGGTTTTACAGAATCATAGTATCAAGGTTTCCTCAAGAATTAGACTCTACTAGTGAATACTCTATTGAATAATGGATAAGGAATGCACGTATAAGGACAAAGTCTTAAACATGGGAACAATCTAAAGGTAGAAATTCTTGTATAGAATGGCATTCAAAAATATGAAGGAAGGGTTAAAAATTGGTATTGGATGAAGATATTGGCCAAACAGAAACATAAACTATGCAAAATGAGTATCAAAGTGGTAGATATGAAAATGAACTAGCTTCAAGTAGAGGAGATTAGGTAAGAGACTATGACAGAGGTGGCACTTAAGGGGTATGTCTCAGGTTTTGGTGTTTTATTATCTCCAACGTTTTTGTGAGTCTTTTCTCTAAATTGGGTGTGGATTTCTCAATATTTTAATCTATTACCATGTTTCATATATTAGGTTATATGGCATGCACGATAGGCCCTTGGGCTTGCTGTGCATGCCTTTTAACTTCTTATATGTTTCAATTTTCTTATTTGTTATGATTGCACAACGTTGTGATTATTAGAATTAGTTTATACCATAGAGGTTCATGCACATTTGATGTTGCCACTTTTTATCACCGTGGATTTCCATTTTTTGGAAAATTATTCTACAACACTAGCTAAATGGGATACTTAGTTTCGAAGTATAAATTAAAGGGAAATGTTGACCTTTAAGAATTTTTTTTAAATATATGTTGTGAGGGAAAATGTGATATTCATCATCCAACCAACCATTTAATAACATCTCAAGTCCACTTATATCATGGGCTCCAATTATAGAAAACAATCTTCTACTCAAAACTGAGTTGCACCATGCTTTGTATCCCACAATTTCCAAATAGAAAGTTGGCAAGGTGGAAAAGGATAAGAAAACAAGCACACTTGAATGATATTGAGATACACGTAGCTTATACTACATCCATTCATGTCTATGTACCTTTTTTCCATATGAAAAATTTTCTCTTCTTGCTTCTACTCTCCACTAAAGAGTTGTATTTGGTATAATGTCTTAATAGGTCACCCAATTAAGACTAGAAAATGCCTCTTCATTGCAGCGCTTTACATATATCAATAAAAAATATAGTGAAGCTTTTGTTGATAATAGGGTACTGAAGTATGATGTGGAAGCACTAAGGGAAAATGTATGAAATCATTAAATGTTATTTATTTTCACTCTTAATGTGGCAATTTCACACTTGATTTCAGTGGGATATAATTTTATAGTCTTCTCGCATTATTGGTAGACCTTGAAAACTAGTGAATTGTTTAAAAATAATGCATCACTTACATTATTGTGGGGATCTAAAGTTGTATTCCAATCCTGTTGTCTTATGGCCTAAGTATGCAACTATATATTTCAATATTCTTGCAAACATTTCATAGACTAGTGGATAGAGAGGTGCAAAATATTTCCTTCTACAACAATAAGGATGGTTTCTTGGTGGAAAAATGATTCCTATGCCCATGTCCTATTATTTTCATTATAGGGTTATGTGAAACTTTATCCAATGCATGCAATAATATGAAATATTTTTAATAGAATAAAATTTTGTTAGCATTTTTTTATGTCTAGGGTCTTTTCAATATTTTTATCTTGTTTATTGATTTTCCATATATATAACTGAACACTTTAATTTATCACAAGCATATTGAGAATACATAATGTGGAAGTTTCATTAGATTAAAATTTTCAGAATTTAATAGCCTCATTGGCATTCACGACTTCCCCTTCTGATTTGTACTTTTGTTTTCACTGCTTACTATGTTTCCTTTGTATCATGATACCAATATTGATGGAAATGTTTCTTGTATAGGTAATGTTGTTCAATATTCCATATCTCTGTGTCCATCATTTGAAGACATTTGTTTGCCAAATTCATCTAGGACATATGAAAAAGAGCACTATTCTTTATAGTTTCCCATGCAACAAATTGTGTAAATTCTTGGACATGCATATTCATGTGTGGGTTCCATATGTATTGTACCATGCTCACCAGATATTCTTTCTACACAACCCAAATATGTCACCTTGTCCAGGGAGACATTGTTTCGATAATTTTTCAAATCATGCTCAGATATTGAAATCCCTCATCCCTTTCTGGCATGTATCTAGGTGCTTGTCTTTGATTGCATACTCTTGTCATGGGCATAAATTCAATTGTATTTATAGAAGCTATGAAAGGAGTAGAGGCATTGGGACACTGTAAAGGATAATTATTATTTGTTGGACAAGAGAATTCCCCATGGACAAAAATCAATAAAAATGAAAAATAATAATTGGAATTTATATTCAAGTCAAGGGGCTTCCCAACCAATCCTTCCACAATAATCAGGCTGGATAGGTTGGCATGGGAAGACTAAAGAGATAAATGAAACACTTTAGGAACCAAGGTGATCGTTCCAAGGATAAAGGACAAAAGGAAAAAACACAAGCATGTCCATGGGAAATGAAAACTATCCCATATGCAATTTGGGATAGAGGATCAAATATAGTCAAATCCAACATAGTGTATCTCTCTATATTGTAATTTTTTGAGAAATAATAAAGAGTTTTTCAAATAATTTTTCTTGGATTTTTACCACACTTCCTCTAGTGTAATATTTGTGTTCTTTATTGTGAGTGTGTTTCTGACATTATGTTATTTTCAATTTGAATACACGGTCACTATTGATTTCATAGTAAATATAATGACATATTTGTTTCATATGAATTAATCAACCTCTAGACTATTAAATCAAATTTTTCATAAGATGATTTATTATAGATCACTAGACTCTTTGAATAACTTTTATGAACATGACATATTTCAAAAATTAGTTAGAACTGGAAGTCATGTTCTACATCCAAAATTTAAAGATGAATCAAATTGATTGATATCACGGCAAAAGAGCCATAATAAGATGCAAATTAGTATTACCAAGTGTTTGGAAACAATGTAAGGAATGAACTTCTAAAAGTTAATACTAATCATGGCCCTCACCATGGAGAAAATCTTAGAAATGTTTTCTCTTGAATCACTGTTGTTGTGACATGGGAAGAGTTACATAAAAATCCTTCTATGGAGTGGAGATAGATTTAGAAAGGGGACCTTTTGACCTCCATTATTTCACCAACAATCCTTTTATATCAAATAATAAACATGGATTAGTTCTTTGTATCTCTAAATTTGCACTATCTAATTAAACAAATTTACCATTTAAGTGATATACTTATGGCATATAAGAATAAGGAATGGATGCTCCTTGTTTCCATTTTCAACTTGGTTAAACTTTTCCTCTTCCTTATTCTATAATGTGCCAAATTTCAATCCTGGATTGCAAATATTTATAGACAAACACATGAGACAAAAGAAAATTCTCATGTGGTTTAGTTATTGGAAAACTCATTTAAACTTCTTGTCTCCCATTTTCTACATTGTGTCAGATATCAATCTTATATTCCCAACATCAAAATACCAAAAGTATGAGAAAAAGAATATGCTCATGTGGTTTGATTAATGGGAAACTCAAACTGGGGGCTTTACCGTGATTTGAATTTTAATTATGTATACTATGATAAAGTGCACAATACACCAGTTCCCTTAAAAAGAATGATTTTCCATTAGGAAATTAATCCATGACATTTTAGGCCTGTAGTCACAATATGTAATATGATGATCTTGCAGTCAAGATTGTAATATACTTGTGGTCATGTGTCGATAGACCTACATTTTGGGGTATTATGCTGATTAATGACACTGTTACATTCTATGCCTTGCATGGACCACATGAGAAGGTCATAATGATTGACATTGTTTCAATAATTTCTCAACTCATGCTCATATATTGAAAGCATTGGTCCCTTTCTGGTATCTATCCAAGCGCTTTCCTTTTCTTTCATTCTCTTGCCATGGATAGATATTTAATTGTACTTATAGAAGCTATAAAATATGGAATGGAGGAAGAGGCCCACTATAAAGGAGATTTATGGTTTGTTGGACAAGATAATTCCCCATGGAAAATATATCCATAAATCTACAAAACATGTGTATCCCCATGTAAAAGATCTATGGGTATTTACTGCATTGACAGGTCTAAAATATATTATTTAATGATTGGCCCAACTTTTGGTGTACACATTGACAATAAGTTTGAACCTCAAAATATTCTAAATAGAGTGTGCTAGCCACTCTAAAATAGATCATTTAATAGTGGGGCAGTCCTTGATGGTATGATTAAACATTTTGTGAAACAAAATTTGTGTCTTTACTCCTCGGTCTCTTTTGAATAAGACATTAAAAAAATATATTCACAAGATAACATTTCAAAAATCATTAATAAAACACTGCCAATCACAACTATTAAGGCATATTTTGTTTTATACAAAATGACATTACTTAAATTACGAGACTTGTATAATAAATGATGTGGCAGGAGCAACCATTGTTAAAAATTTAGGAGCATATTGGAACCATTATGGAGCAACATGATAAGTATTTTGTATTATAATCAACAACTTCCAAAACTATTCCATGATGATTTTTATAAATCTAAACATCCTTTTCTTCTCCTTGCTGCTTCATTTCCTCAACATATTCACTGTGATAGGAAAATAAAAGGGGTCTCCTTTATACAATATGAACAATTGTGGTAGTGTTATGGCACCTATCTCCTTTCATGGTTTAATTTTTACCACATCCTTGAATTTATATGAACAAAATATTTCCACCCTTATATTCCTACAATATGAACTAGCTCATCAATTTCCAAAGCACACCGAGGAAGGTCTTCTCTTGGTAATATTCTAATTACTTTCACCTGTTGTTTTCCTAATTTTAGAAATCACTGTGCCACCCTTTGCCATTAGACAAATCCCATGTCAAGCATCATAGAAATGACAACCTCATTAAGTGGATGAACTCTAAAATGTTGACATGTTCTTCTAGGAATACCATTGTTTCTTCCTTTAGCATCGCCTATGGCATAGTATACATGGGAAATAATGGAAACCATAGAGGTAAATCAAATATGGACTAAACCTAATATTTTATGCTTCAATATATTCTAATTTTTGTGCAAGGAGTCTCAAAGCACTTGGATTTAGATGGAAAATGAATAAATCAAGCATGCTCTCAAAATTAAACATGACCTCAAATTTATCATTTGCATTGTCAAACTAACCATACCTAGATTTTTATTAAATTTGATCACAACTGACATAAATTTATATACATGATAACCTGTAGAAACCTATAGCAACCACAAAATGATCTGGTAGCAACTTTAGGAAAGGAAGTTCCCATAGCCCTATTGAAGATGAATTTACTGTAGCACCTCCTGTAACATTCCCGCAACATACTTGTAGCTTCTTCAATGAACGTATAGAATTATATTGATTGCAACATATATACTTCCATCCCATAAATAAATCAAATAATACAATTTGTTTTGGGGACTAGTGACATTTCATTGATGTCCACCGATTTCTTCTAATGAGGGTTTTCTTTAAGTTTTCCTCTAAATGCCCTTCCCAATATAGTTGAATGTGATCTAAGAGATATGGAGATAATTTTAAGAAAATCTTCTCCAACAATTAGCAAAGTGATAGAGAAGTATGCACACACGTCATGGTATCACAAAAACATTGCTTTGGGTCAAAGGTAGACATGTGATCTAAGACCATGATGAACCTGTTACCAATATTTACTTGGTTCTATTCCATTCCATTAAAGTTCATATTTAAGATCATTTTTATTGAACTTGATTTGCGTTTAAAGGTGAAGTTGAAGTGTTTAGTAGTATTGAATCCAAATTGAATAACACTTGGTAAAGAATCTTATTAACTCTCATGTGCCATTTACTTAATGAATCCAACAAATTAAATGTGGACATAAGGAAGCATAATAAACATGAGATAAGAAGTCACACATAAGGACAAGAAATCACCACTTGATAACGAAGTTCACCCAGGGTAGGCTACCTCTCTGGGATTCGCTCAACCACTTAGCCTCTTTATTCTCTTGTTTAAAAGATACTTCTCCTTTACAAATAAAATGGATGTAGTCCCACTCTTGGGGACAACATCGAAGAGGTGATCTTATGTGTATAAAGCAGTTTCTCAGAAAAATCTCTCATGAAATTAGGCAATCTCCATGGAAAATCCAAGGGAAAAGTTCTCACTATTTGTGGGATAATAAAGACTCTCTCGCAAATGGAAGCAAGTGCCCTCTTTGAATCCATTGATAATATTCAAGCACAAACACTATCATTACATTTGTCTCACAAAACTGAGACCTTTGACTATAATATTGGCTACTTTATGAAAATGTGCCAAAATAGTCTCTCCAGCACTACACCGCCTCTATTTACATGCAAAGGATATAATGATGAGTTCTTCTACAATGGATCAGGTCTTGTTTCCTTGCTACAAAACTCCATGCTCATCGAAATATGTAGCATGAATACGCCTTTTGAAATATTTCATAAGGAAACCAAAATTACAAAAGCATCATGCTTACATTGAGTTTTCTTCTATAATCCTCATGATCGACTGATCGGATGAAAAACCAAATGCCACCATTTTTATCATGGTGAAAAATCATGTAAGAAATATTGTCAAATCATCTCAAACATATGAATTCACCTCTAGGCCCTTGCTGGGATCTCTGCCTCGTAAATCATGCCTACAACTTACATTAAATGCTATGTCTACATTGGTTTCTGTGTTGTCGTACGACCTCTGGGAATGCACATCCTCCTCCCCAAGCAGATGCAAAAGGATAGGTTTAAAATAAAAATACAGGGAAGACTTACCAAGTCCAATCCTCATGGTTTGTTGGAAACTTGGTTTAAAATTGGAGTTTGGTTGGGGGAGGTCCTGTGGTCAAGCCCGCAAGCTTCCCCTTTTGGAATCCATTACAACAATGGATCAACTATATTTTAAATATAGTTCCAAAACTATATCAAATATCACAACTTTTGTATTAACCATTGGCTATTTAAAATAACCCTGATTGGGAATGTTTTAACCTTTGCAAAAATTGATAGATCCTTACTAGAGTTAGTACTCGTGCCAAATGAATGTGACCCATGCTTGACCCCCTTCCAGGAGTACGTTGGGTCGGATTATGTGGTACCATCGCCAATATTTGTGGGATGTCAACCAATATTCCATGTATATACCACCGGATACATGGTTTTCCACTGGAGTTGGTGCCGTCAGGTTTTTCCAATGGCCATTCTGGCCACAAGATTCAGTGTCAGTCGATCCTGGGTCAGCCCATTTATTTTTATTTTTATTTTTGGCCCATACCCCACATTGGGAATTTCGGGGCTGTCATGTGGCACCCTAGGATTGGGCCACATGGCACCATGCAATAATTTGAGTCTACCTAGTCACTTGTTAATGTAGGAACCACTTGTCACTGCATACAACTTCCATGTGGTAGCTTTGGGTGGTTCCACATGGTGCTTCCTGGGGGTGTCATGTGGCACTTTTCTATGGGTCCATTTGGCAGCCAAAAATACCAAAAATTCATGACACGTAGTAGCCTCTCATGCTTCCACGTCAACATGCTAACATAATCTATGCATAGTGACCTACTGACATCAGGAATACAGATGATGGCGTCAGTTGTACGGATAGGTTGACTTTGATTGGGTTTGACAAAAACTTTGACTGGCCATAACTTATTCATCCTAGCTCCATTTGAGGTGTCGTTTGCATCGTTGGAAAGATTGTAACGAGATATTAGACTTGGTGCAGTTTTTGATGGATTCCAAACACTTCTATTTTGGGGCCTTCTGGATCCTCCTCGATCAACACGACAACATCAAAATTCTTTGAGTTAAAAATGGAAATTTTTCTTAAGTACAACTCATATAAGCAATAGTCTAAAAAAAAATCATAATAAAAGTGTAACAGAAATACTCCAACATATGATGTTATCAACCTCTTTAAGATTCTAGATTCTAAGCACTTCTGGAAAACTAGTTTCAATCCAATCAATTGTGACAGATCAAACTATCAGAACTACATTAATTTGTGCTTACCATGTAGGTGTGCGAGACTTTTCTCTGGATTTTAAGTTTCCTCCAACATAGAAGTATGAATTTTTTTGGTACTTCTAAGTAGGAGAAAAATATGTTTTTCCTTCATTCCATCCTTTAAATACGCGTCCTTCTCTTTGATCAATTTAATTTGTCATAGATCATGTCGAATTCGATTTATTTCAAGAGACTAAGGTTCAAATCAATGTCTAGTATAACTAAAAAATTGCAACACAACATTTAGTATGAAGTGTGTGTACCTACTTGATATTTCTCTAACAAAGCCTTCCAATGATTGTTTTCCACCATCTCTTTAGTATCACCATGGAAAAGAGAAATGTGACAATTCAAATATTTTTATACAATTATTTTTCCACCAAATCTCCTAATGAGAATCATCTATAGGTTAGTAGTCTGAAACACTGAATTCTACCACTTTTCCCCTGATTTTGTAGTACTTTTTTTCTTGGTTGTTGGTTTCCCCTTTACAGCCTGTGACTAGAAAGTGTTGGTCTCTCCTTGTCCTCTTGAAAATTGTAACTGGTTGCTCCCTGCAAGAATGAAAAGTACAACCAGGTCTGTTACAGCCTATTTAGGCTTGGCTTCAGTATATGAGATTAAACCCAATATTTTTCGTGGTTCGACCTCAAGAATATTTTCATCTTGGGCATGGAGATCTTATCGAGATTAAACTTTGATCTTATATTTACTATCCTATAAATAATGGGGGTCTCTCATGAGAAAGGAGGGAGGATACAGTAGAAAGAAAACTTATTATAGCAGTTTGATTACGGATCTTGGAAAAGGAGTGCATCAACTTCTTTGTAAGGTGTAATCCATTTATTTTATCAATAGAATATGTACAAGATGTTTCCCTCTACTTGGATGTGTATGTAATTTCTATGTTTCCTTGTGGAGAAGTTAATGTTTTCATGTGTTATGATAAATTATTAGATATATTATTAATTTATACATGATTAGTTTGATCTTGTGAAAGGTTTATGTGTCTCCATGCGTCCAAATCCATGTTGGTAAGAGAGAAGGGCATCTTTGATGAAGCTTATAACTAAGGAGCATGTAGGGATGATCGTTGTATCACCGGGTAAGCCTTCAATTCCATCTAGTTGTATATCGTTTTCGTGTATGAATTAGATGTAGGAAAATCTACCATTTACATATCTATTTTTTCTTAGGTCTAGGAAGATCCTAAGGGATTTATCTCCTTCAGGGTTCATTTACCCTACAACAAATCCCCAAGACAAATAACTTGACTATGAAATGGAATCACAAGATAAAATTTGATAATAAACATCCCACACAAAGCCATTAAATCAATGAAAACAAATTGAAAGTTCCATTCAAGTAACTTCCGAACTAGAGAATCTACTCTTCACCCACAATGGAATAACCTACTGCCCCTTCTATTTATATCTTGCCTAAATTTTTAACATAGTTGGCAATTTTAATTGGCTTGCAATAGTCCAAATTTTAAAAATCATAAGGAAATTGTGCCTTGGTGGAGGTTAAGTAGTTCTATTTCACTTGAATTTCATCACCCTACACACCACAAGTAGACTCAAAATCACCGAAATGATATGATTGAACCAATCGATTGAATAAATTCATTGAAAATAAACTGTTAAAACATGATCTAGTACTTGATTACCAAATATATCATGGAATGTCAAAGTAATGACTTAAGTTGCTATAATAAATTGCTCATGTTTGTATGATTTCTAGATCATGTAAGAAAGTTGGTAGAGTAGGCCATGTTATGGTGAAAATGAGCATCACTCCATTTGTATTAGAATGCTCTTTCCAAGATATGAAAAAAAAAAATAATAGTTGTCATATGGAAGCAATCAAAGTATAGGATATTTTAGGGGAAAATAGATTAGTGCTTAACACATGGAACAAGTTGGAGGCATTTTAGACCACAATAATAATAAAACATAGAGAATAGTTTCATTTTCGAAGATTGCACCGATGTACAAAATATTAAAAGGTATAAATACTTTAGCACTTTGGAAGAAAGTATAAGTATCTTACTCATAAATGATCTAGTATAGTTTCTTGAATAATAAAACCAAAATAAATATTAGAGATTGTAAAAAAAACGTTCCATTATATTTGGGGAATTCTCGTATAACGTGCATTAATTATACACATTATATTTTCAAATTAAAAAAATTTAGCGTTCCCTAATTTCAATGGTAGAAGGTTTGATACAATCTTTGCAATGCACAGTGTGTTCTCATCGTTCTGTGACCTACAAAATACAATGCCAAAAATTATAATTATTTTCTCTAGAAAGAAGGTTTCACATTGCAATAATATTTTATACTATGGTCTACGTATTAGAATCATGATATCCATATTTACATTATTATCATTTTACCATTGTGCACAAATACAAAATGAATAAAATATTATTGTAGCTCCAATTCTTCTCTGACTTCAAGTAGTGTCCAACTCTCTTCCATTAATAATGTTCTAATCAATTCACCATTTTTCAGAACATCAAATGAAGCTATGGGAGAATGTGTTCCATCATCGTCCTCTTGTTCCTTTGGAATCCAAACCCATTCTTCCATTTTTCGAACATGTCTCCACCTACGAAATTTAAACGAGATATATATCATCTATCTTGAAATCCAATACCTGAAAGAATCAAATAAAAATACTTTGTATCATCATATATTTTCTACAACAATAAGAAACTCCCTATTTTCCTCTTATAACCCCTAAAAAAGAAGAAGCATGATACAATTAAAATTAAATAATATTGAAATGACTTACTTGAAAGACAAGGTGTCATGACTCAATCTGTACTCTATTTCTTCTCCACTTTGGTCATGTACTCTTATATCCCACCCAGTGAAAAACAAAATTTTAAGTATCTCTTTGGAAGTAATTCAAGTAGCATACATTTTACTAGTTTCCCTTATCGATGAATCCTTCACAAAAATATGAACAAATATAGAGAATGGCATGAAAATGCCACTATGCACATGAATGCCACCTTTTTCTTTCATTCCAATTTGTGTTTATGAAAATAACTTGTAACGAAAAGAACTTACAAAAGAATAATCTACACTTGGCCATTCCAATAAGCTAAGGGAAGATAAAGGGATATCTTTGAGATATCCATATGATCCAATTGTTTTCAGAAGAATGTATTCATATTTATAAAATAATACACCTTCCTTCTTTGACCATGTAGGATCCTTACTAGGATAGAGTAGTTCTCCTCTTTTTGAATGAACAACTTGGATAACACTTGGTATGCTTTTATCTGGTTCCCATTCTTTCCAATTTTATATGCATCAACCTTGGATAAATGTAATAGTCATGTTACGATCAAATAAAACAAAAGAGATGTTGAAATCCTAAAAGATTTAAATAAAATTTGACCTCAACAAACTATGATATCTAGATTTTTTATGCATACTCACAATTACAATCAATTTTCAGAAAATTTGGATGAGTAGAAAATTTATCTTTTGACATCTCTCTATAGTCATAGACATGTTCCACTTGAATCATTTCCACTTTTTGTACTCTAATACTCATCCTAAATCCTTTTATCGAACCTTTCCAATGGATGTTAATGTCCTGCAAACATCTTTTTTTTTATTCAATGGCTTCCAATTGATGATGGTTTCATTGTTACCCATGACCCAATATATAATGGCATCATAACCCATTTTCCTTGATTATCAATTTTGTTGTATAATACATCTGATTTAAACACACTCTTGGGACATCGTTGATCCATTGAATTCTACAACATACAAATGAAATGAATAAAGTTAAGTAGTATGCTCTTCTATAAAAAAACAAATATGAAGTAGTAAACACATGTTTTCAGCAACAAATATGGCAATTATGACATGCTTTGTTATGCCATATGTTTTATATAATGTCTATGTAATGAATGAACCACTTTGTGGAGATTTAGAAAAAATAAATACATCTAAACCACTGGTTCTTTTCTTAGACCAAGACTTCAATCATCAATGGAAAAATACAGTGGGAATAAAATATCAAGCATGTTGAATACCTTACTTGAGCATATCAAATCAACCTTCCCACTCTCTATATATCTTTGTGGATGCGTCCATTTTTGGGGGTCTACTTAATTTCAACAACAATGTTTTGAGTCTAATAGATCATATGACACACTTGGCCTACCTATTTTAATCCATTTCTAAAGAGAATATGTAGAAACTATTTTTTTGTATAGCTAAAGATTCAACAGATGCATATAAACAGGATTCTCCAATAGAAATAAACTTTTCAACAATCAGACCAGAAGTAATTGTTATTTGGAGATTCTATTTTGTTCTTTAGCATTTCACTTTTCTAAGCCACATTCAATTGTACAATGTAAAATTTGTAAAGCATTACTATGTTCCAACTTCTATGCAAGATGTCTCAAGGCACTTGGATTTAGATGGAAAATGAATAAATCAAGCATGCTCTCAAAGTCATACATGACCTCAAATGTCTCATTTTCATTGCTAAACTAATCATACCTGCAGTTTCAATAAAGTTGATCACAAATAACCTAAATTCATATCCATGATAACCTATAGCAACCACGAATTATCCCATATAAAATTTTGGAAAGGGAGCTCCCCTATGATTACTGAATATGAATTTCTTGTAGCACCTTCCATAGAATTCTCATAGCATACTTGTAGAGGCTTTAATGAATGTGTAAATCTATACTTCCATATTATAAGTAAATCAAATAATACAATTTCTTTTGGAAACTAGTGATATTTTATTGATACAGAGAACATAATGAAATGTATGAAAATCAAGAAGAAAAAAGAAGAATCTAGAAACATATTAAAAAAAATCCTCAATCAACCATGAGTTAAATTTGTGAAAAGTTAAGTGAAATGAATGCAGGATTGAATTGCAAAAGTTTCAAATGTTCTTTGCAAAATAGTTGATTATAACAAATTTATAATTTTCATATCATATTTATCATAGCTAGGAACTTAGATCTTACCTCCAGGTAAGTTGGTACAATAACTCTTAAAAACAAATCTTTGACCAAAATTTCTGTTACATTTTAGCCCATGCAATTAGAATAGGTTCAAGAATTCCCACAAGAAAATTTTTGATCTTCACTGATTGCTTCTGCCAAGGATTTTCTTTAAGTTTTCCTCTAAATCCCCTTACCAATACATTTGAATGTTCTCTAAGAGATATGGAGATAATGTCAAGCATTTCTGCTCCAACAATGAGCAGAGTGACCAAGAATCCTGCACACACATCGTGGAAACACAAAATAATTTATTTGGGTCAAAGGTAGACATAAAAAACAAGGTAATTTTCTTCTTGAAAATGGATTATTCTCTTAAGCAACAAGAAATTTCCTCCATTAAAACCATCAAAAGAGTGGGCAAAAGATACATACTACCCTCTCTAACCCATTTCTCATCCTAGTAAGTTGATATTTAATCCTTCTCTAACCCCTCATCCGACCCTTTGCACGCATGATCCATTTTCCAGTGGTATTCTGTTATTGTTCCTTGAATTCGTTGCCAAAAGAAAAAATTCCTCCCTATTACCAGACCTACCTCAACCTTGAACACACAATAGTAGACCAAATTGAAGATTCCTCCATGTTAGCAAGCCCACCCAAATCCCAATCAAGCAATATTAAGCCAACTCGTGGCTTCCTCCTATTATCAAACCAACTCAAATCTTGAAATTGAAGAACAATAAACCAAATCACCGATCCTTCCCTCTATTTTCAAACTCGCTCAAAGCTCGAAAAAGGAACAATAAACCAAATCGACCCGACCTTTGATAGCACGGTTTGGAATTTGATTTTTTTTTAAATCATTTAATATAAAAAATCAAATAAGAAATAATAGGAATACAAAAATAAATTACTAATAAGGAAAATGGAATGCATGGAATTTATTGAGAAGAAGAGTGAAAAAATATGGATATTCTTGCAAGAAAAAGTATTGTTTTTTCAAAAATGATATGAGAGGACAATAATTTTATTTTATTAAAAAGTGGGAAAGAAGATTTGTTATGAGTACTTTATGTTTTGGTTTTAAAAGTACTCATATTATTACCATGGTTACCTCTATATTTCCATCCACCATTCAAAATGTGATAACTCACCATATTTAACTCAATCAATTCCAAGTCATCCCCAGAGGATGATGTCATATTCTAAATTGTGATTGGCTCTTATAAAGTGTATTTTGGTGTTACATTTTTTTTTGAGGCCCTTTTTTGAACTAAAAATTCTCCTAATGTGGAACTATGCATATAGAGAACTGTGATAGAAGAGACAAAGAAGTAGGTTTGTGCAAATGAAAAATTGAAGGAAAGAGATAGTATGGTATTTTCAATGGCTCGAGGAGATTGATGTTTTAGTAAATTGGTATTTATAGATAGGGCTAAGTTGGTGCTCATCTAATATGATTGGTGTCTCCTGCAAGTTGTTGCCTACAAATATAGTAGTTGTAGGTTGGTACCTACAGTGAGAACCAAGTTGGTTCTCTGTCAAGGAGATTGGTATCTCTTGCAGGTTGGTTCCTGCAAACATTATTTCTGAGTTGGTGCTCAGGAAAGGATATTAGTGTCTCCTACAAGATGGTGTCTATAAGAATTGAAAAAGTAGGTTGGTTCCTACAAGATATTATAAAGAAATGTTTTTTGGTTTTATCCCATTTGTGCTTCTAGGTTAAATATTTGTGTACTATGGATTCTATGTTTGAATGTGCATTTCTCATTAATTGTTTATGACAGGTGAAATAATAAATTGATAAATATTGTAAGAAGAGAAAAATTAGTCCTATATCAATTCACCCCCCAGTATAAGTAAGTGTTCCAACAATTGGTATCAGATCGGGTTCCTTCAAGAATAGTCTAACCAGTAGAAGGTGAATCCTTGTAGCACACATGGTGTAATACCCCAGGGATGTGCCCCAGTTATATTATGAATTGTAAACATGTTTTGTAGGCTAATGAGCCAAGCAATTATAATCTGGTAATCTTATGTGTTAATAGGCTAGAGAGCCTAGGTGTTAAAGGCCAGGAGCCTGTTTTTGTAATTCTAATTTTGCACATTATTAATATAAAAACATTCTTGCATGTAGACCGACCACGAAGAAGGAGTGATGGGGGAATAAGATTCCACAAGGATGGGTAAGAGAGGGGGATAAGTATTTGGGCCTAGTGGATAAGCTAGGGCTCTTATCTCTAAAGGAATAATATTTTATTTTTTAATCCTTGAAGGCTAAGGTGGACATGTTGACTATTGTCCTAAGTTCCTAGAAAGGGAACTTATGCTAAATGGAATTCATGCAGCTCCAGGGAGACAAGTGTCAACCTGGGCTCATGCAGTTAAAACCCAAGAGTCAAATCGTGTTGGGGGTTCTTTATGCCATTCTCCCATCCTTCGTCTGAACCCGAGGCCTCCATCATCGACCTCTGTTTTTTGTTCTCTAGTCAGACGTCTTGAACCGAGGGAGAACCATGGACTAATCCACGTCTCCTCTGAAGTACGAGCACCCCATAATTGTCTGAGTCGTGGTGTGTCATAGCTATTGGTTGTTTTGGCCACACATATCCTTGAATGAGTGTGGCTTGATGTCATCGTATATTCCTTGTTGAGCCTTGTTGTTGTCCTCACTATGATGGAACTGAGTTGACGAAGCAGTTTTTCAAGCCTGTGAAAAACACTCTCTCCAGGTGAGAGAGTGTGTTGAGGAGGTGAGTTCTCCTAGAGGGAGTCCTGTAGCTGCTACAGAGATCTAAGAATTCTGGTCCAACCTATTGTTGCAGCCCAAGGCAAGGGAGTTTGAGTAGCCGATGGACTTTAGGATATTGAAGGTGCATACTCCTAGGGTGGGACAGGCACGTGGGGAATGAGAGTCTATGGGAAGTGGGCACAAGTGGCTCCTGGGAGAGAATCCTTCCTCTTTAACCATGTGACTTTCCTATTGACCTCGCCTAGCCTAGGAATGTCTTTGCTTGGATATGTAGTATACCTAGGGAGGTAATATGGGGTACCTAGGGAGGTACCCAATGGGAATGTAGTTATGTGTTATTAGTGGAAGTCAATTAATATATGGGAATGTGTTCATTCAATGTAAGGTGTAATAGGTCCACTATATTAATAAATGCCCATTATGGTAGTTGGATGTAATAAATGTGAGAAGGCTCTCTAGAAGGTTCCTAGGAGATAGAGAGACCTATATAAAGAAGTGTAGGCAATGTAATGAAACATAGTGAAGAATATTGTGATTGTACAAGCAAGGATTGCTTGAGGAGTTTTATCCTTCCATAAGGATTAATATATGGTGTTAC
>JZKD02S1676101.1:127589-143744 GCA_000966675.3 Picea glauca | reverse complement strand
CCCTACCTCAAGGGTTTTCTCTATTTCTTGTGTTAATGTTATGGTGAATGGTTTATGGTTTATTCTTGGTTATTTATGAAGTATATTTACAGATCTGGTTTAGGTACTTAACATGATCTTAGTCCCAACTCGGGGGTGACCTATTATTAAGAGTGATGAGTAGTGTGGTATAAGGCTGGGAGGTTCGTGGAAGGTCTGCACGCAGTTGGTGGTGTTACTCCAGTTGAAAACATAAGTATCATTTTTTTTCTTAATTTATATGTTATGCATGTCTGTGATGCTTGAATGTTATCATGTATTCCATTGCGTATATGAATTACTATTAATTCCATTTGGGTCTGAATGGTAGAAGTAATTTTGTGTTATGTGTTTTAAATCCATTAAAATGCATGTTATATATATGTGTATGATTATGTGTGGTATCGTTACCCGGCCTATGGATGGCCAAGTTGTTTAGGTAGCGCTATGAGAGTATTTTGAAAGTGGAAGTTTGTGGTGTTGTCAGTCCTGTTGGTGGTTGGGGATGTTACAGTTTGGTATCAGAGCCAAGGTTTCAACACTCAGCCTAAATGGGCCATGTTAGTGGAAGTTGAAGAAAAAGCTTTAGAAAATAATTATTGTCAAAGTGGACAAAATTCAAGTTCATAGCCATGGTTTCAATGCTGCGCCTGGATGGGATGGATAAGTGGTCATTGGACCCAAGGTTTCAAGTGGAAATTGTGTCTAGAGGAACTAATTTCAAACCTTAGAACATTCTTGAGTGCTAAGAGGTTACCTTGGCCGCGTTACAGAGCTCGGGAGGGGTAGCAGTACTATAAAACCATGACAGAAGTGGTATTGGACTGTAGATTAATGTGGGTCATAGGATCCGTTCAAGAAAAAAGGGGAAATCCTCTATGATCGTCATATCTGGAGAAAGCGCAGAAGGGTTAACCTGGAAGCCCTTCGGACTCCGCAACTTCGGTGAATTTGGGTCTGAAAATAAGATAAGGGCCAAAGCTCGAAGATCCGAAGTCCTGGAGGAGATCTACACCATAGATCTGAGGAGAAGAGATTGATCGTTATATCAAGCAGAAGAGAAGATGGTAACTTCAGAATTCGTCGATCGAAAGAGGTGGGATGTGATGATGCACAAACTTCTGAAACCTGAAGTTCCGAAGCGAAAATTAGATGTGGTGGTGCTAGATGACGCCGCTAGGGGTGACATGTACCTTCATAAACATGCCACGTGCCACCACTTGGGTTGGTGACATTTGTACTATGTGGACCTAGGGATAAGAAGACCAAAAAATTGAATTTCAGGAGATTGGAAGGAAGTAAGTGTGAAAACTTTCTAAGCCCGAAGCTCCAAAGTCCAGAATATTTGAAGCTCCAAAGCTCCGAAGTCCTGAAACCCTAATGACAGAAGTCCACAGTGGGTATCAGTTGTTGGATGTTGGGTAGACATGGATCGTTGATCCACCCTACTTCGCAAGTTCGGTAATTTGAAACTCTGAAAGATTGTTGTGATATGCCTTGAAACTTCCTAAGACGAAGGCCCGAATTCTCGAGTAAGCGCATAAAAACCTAATGCTTAGCCACAACCCATGGTCGCATGGGTTGGGGATAAGAGAAAGGGGCCAGTGCCCTAAAATTATTATAGAGTAGAGGAGAGCTTGGAAAGGAAATGAAATCTGAATATTTTCTTAAATAAAATTGTTTTGTGAATACTGTGGGATTGTTAAGGTTGATGGCCTGACAAAATTTTGATTGACTGCACGTTGTGTTTCTAGAGTCAACAACTTTCAGAACCGAACCAAATTATCACAGAGTGATGAGAAATGGAGGATGCACATGACACTTTCAGTTCATAGAATGAAGCTAAAGGAATGGATATCCATTTGGGAGTTGAAGGATTGAACTCCAATGGGCATGGAGAAGAGATCGCTAAGGAAGGAGTCATGATGAAAATCATTGAAAGATTGCAGAAATATGCCCAGAATCACCGAGCAGATAATAGAAAGCTCATGAAATCTAAGGAAAAACAGGGTGAATTCAACCTAAAGTTGATGTGTATCCTGGCAAGGATAGAAAATAAATTGGATAAGGAGAGTGGCTCAAGAAAAACATGGAGTTGTGGGACCCATGAGAAGAAAGGAAGATCAAGGAGTGTTAGTAGACACCATCATCACTCCCAAGGTCACTCCAAGAGGAGAGAACAGAGTAGTTCAAGCCCATATCCTACCAGAAATCATAGGAGGTCTGGAGTGGATTAACTAAAGGGATAAATGAACAAGATTAATATTCCTACTTTTGATGGAGAACACAAGAAGGAGGAAGATGTCGAGACATGGATGCTAGGAATGAGAAAATAATTCCAACTGTAGAACTATTCTTCTCACACAAAACGAAGAATTGTGATGTATCAACTGGAAGGAAAGGAATCCATGTGGTGGGATCAACTTGTGCAAATGAAACACATTAAAGAGAAAAATGTTACTTGGAAGGAATTCAAGGGACATTTTGAAAATTAATACTTAACTAAGAGATACTATGACAGAAAGATGAAAGAGTTTTTTGAACTTGAGATGGAAAGTATGACAATAGATAAGTATGAAAGAAGATTCCTAGAGTTGTTGAAGTATGTCCCTTTCATCAAGGATGAGACTGTCAAAATTAAAAGGTATCTGAGTGGAATTCCACCTTCCATTGGTGACAAGATCCAGTATGATGACCCTAAGACTATGGAAGAAACTATAAGGAGAGAAAAATGCTTATATGAACAACAAAATGAAAAACGTACTTTCTGGAGGGCTTGAGAAGACAAGAAGAAATTCAAGATGGATCAGAGGAAGAAGGGACCTAAGCCACCCTTTTTCAGGAACAGTCCTCAAGGAAAACCATCTTTTGGAAATCCCAGGAAGGATGAAGTGGGTGGGAAGATGCCAAGACAACCACCTATGGAATGTTGGTGTTGTAAGGAAAACCATAGGTATAGAGATTTCCCCCACAGAAATCACAAAGTGAGAGATGTCCACAATGTTTAGTAGGAAGAAATAGTGGAGGACATGGGAAGTAGAATACCAAGGATCTATGTAGACCTGGACAACAACCAAGATGTGTTTCAATCACACATGATTGAAGTGGAAGGTATGATCAACAACCATGCCTTTACTATTTTAATTGATTCAGGGGCTAGCCATAGTTATATAGACCCTAGAGTGGTGGAAAGTTTGTATTTTTCAAGAAGAAAACATGGAAAATTTTGGTTAGTGCAATTGTCTATAGGATCCAAGAGAAAGGTTACTAAATTGGTTAAGTCTTGTCTAGTGGACATTAATGGACTAAACAGAAGAGCTGAATTGAACATTTTACCTTTATGTTCTTATGATTTTCTAATTGGGATGGATTGGTTGGACCAACACCATGCTATATTAGATTGTCTTAAAAAGGAATTCACTTTCCTAGATGAGGAAGGAAATCGAAAAAAAGTCCAAGGAATTCCCAAAGTTGTTGCTATCAGATAAATTTTAGCAATGCAGCTGAAAAAGTGCTACAGAAAAGGCTATCAATTATTTGCATCTCATATGGAAAAAGCACCTGAGGATAAGGTATCAAACATCGAATACCATGCAGTGATAAAAGGTTTTGAAGATGTATTCCAGGAGGTACTAGGACTACCCCTAAAAAGAGATATTGACTTCTCTATAAACTTGATGCCTGGAGCATCTCCAGTGTAAAAAACTTATTACAGGATGAGTACAGTAGAGCTGAAGGAACTCCAATTGCAGCTTGAATATCTTCTGAAGAAGGGGTATATACGCCCAAGTATGTCACCTTGGGGTGACCCAGTACTGTTCGTGAAGAAGAAATATGAACATTGAGATTGTGCATCGATTTCAGACAGTTGAACAAAGTGACTATTAAGAACAAGTATCCTTTGCCAAGGATTGATGATCTCTTTGATCAATTAAAGGATGTCAAGATATTTTCAAAAATAGATCTCAGGTCAGGATATCACCAAGTAAGAATAAAGGATGAAGACATCAACAAGACCACCTTCAGAACAAGGTATGGTCATTATGAATTTATAGTGGTTCCATTGGGGTTATCAAATGCACCCATTGTTTTTATGTTCCTAATGAATGGCGTATTCAGGGAATATCTAGACAAGTTTGTCATAGTCTTGTTGGATGACATCCTGGTGTATTCCAAGTAGGAGGAAGAGAATGAACATCATATGAAGATGGTATTGTAGGTGTCGAGAGAGCACCAACTATATTGCAAATTGAGCAAGTGCTCATTTTATCAAAAGAAGATCCAGTACTTGGGGCATATCATTTCAAAGGATGGGATAGTTGTAGATCCTGAGAAGATAGAATCCATCAGAGAATGGTCAGTGCCCAAGAATGTGATAGAATTCTTATCCTTTTATGGGTCTAGATGGATATTACAGAAGGTTTATTGCAAGATTCTCAAGGATAGCTCAGCCCATCACTTCCTTGCAAAGGAAGGAGAAAAAATTTCAATGGACATAAGAATGTGAGAGAAACTTATAGAAATTGAAGCAGTTGTTAACCAATGCTCCAATCCTAAGGACTACATATCCAAATGAAGATTTTTAATTGTGTACAACTGCATGCAAAGAAGGATTGGGAGGAGTCCTCAGTTAGAATGGATTTGTAATATGTTATGAGTCTAGAAAATTGAAAGAGAATGAGAAGAACTATGCAACTCATGATTTGGAGTTGGCGGCCATAGTGCATGCTCTAAATAAATGGAGACATTATCTCATGGGAAGGAGGTTTGAAATGAGGACAGACTATAATGGTCTGAAGTATTTGTTTGATTAGCTAACCTTGAATTCTAGGCAAAGTAGATGGTTGGAATTCCTTTGTGCATATGATTTTGACATCAAGCATATCAAAGGAAAGGAGAATAAAGTGTCTAATGCACTCGGCAGAAGAGTGCATGAATTACATACTATGACCACTAGAATGTATCAAACTGATATTAAAGGAAGAATTTTGGAAGCTACAAATGCAGATGTGCAGTACATGGAATTGGTAGCAAAACTACAAAAAGGTAAGATGCTATAGAAAGTGGAAGATTATAAATTGGGAACTCATGGAACAATCTTGTACAAAAATAGAATTTATGTGCCTAACTCCCAGGAACTAAGGATTATGATCTTGAAGGAAATGCATAATGTGCCTTACGTTGTGTTGGTGTCCATGTATGAACGATTTATTCACCCTTTTTTCTACATTAATTTATCAATTCAGGTGCATATCCTTTCAAGGCAACGCGCAAGGTATATGTAGGGGCAAGAGAACAATCCGTTCTGACCAAGGGTTCACAATTAAGATTCAAAACATTGTTGTGAAACTAGATCAATTACAACTTCAGAAAAGCGATCATAAGAATTAAAACATTGTAACAGCAAGCATAAACTAATAAATGATACCCACAGGAGGACGCAACACCTGATCAGAAGAGCAGGCCCAGCTCTTTGATCAGGGTTGTGTTAGTCACAACGAATATTAAAACAACAAAATAGATGATACTTTATTAATCTGAAAAGGGGTATTACAATATCGATGGGGGCATCCCCAGTTACAAGAATAAACTGTCTTTTATACATGGAGAGGGAGAACAACCTCTTTCCCCAAAAGATGGTAACCGTATCCCCAGAAATATACATTAGTTGGAATGACACCAATACCAGATAGACAAGATCAACAAGATGCCCAAGAATGGTTCAGGGATCTCCGACTCCAGTTGTGTGGCCTCCTTATGGTTGATCGTTGCTGTGAATAGTGGATCTGTTGCGGGATGTTGAAGACTTGGTTCCTTCTATAGAAGTTGTGGTCAAACATTCATTTTAGTGTTTTGAATAGGCAAAACTCCATGAATTTATTTCATTACTAAAATATTCCAATAGATAAGGCAGGGGTATTTACCTTACAAGTTTAGCATAGTAAACATAGGTAAATAAGTGCAAAAAGGTCAAAAAGGGTAATGAAAATGCAACGGAAAGATAGCTCGATTTGGTGCCCAATAGGCTGGGCACCCTGGATATCAGGAAAAAGTGGCAGCGGTCAAGAGCCATTATTTTTGGCCAGGTATGAAAAAGAAAATTACAGAATACATCACTAGATGTATGGAGTGCCAAAAGGTCAAGGTTGAACATAGGCACCCAGCAGGGTTGCTACAACCTTTACCCATTCCTGAGTGGAAGTGGGAAGTGGTGGAAATGGATTTCAACATAAGATTGCCCAGAACCAGCAAGTAGCATGACTCCATCATGGTGGTGGTGGATAAGCTTATGAAAGTTGCACATTTTATTCCATTCAAGACTACTCCAGGGGTGATTTTAAGGATGGAAATTTATTTTAAAATCTAGAAACCTTGGCGAATCTTACTAATCTTTCATATGCCAACTATGAAATGTTCGAGATATTTTTATAAAAATATTCAAATTTCTAAGGATTTTATATAGTTTGTAAAAAAAATTGGTGATTTTTAAGGTAAAATAATTTTATCCTATAGAATTTGGGCAAATCATTTTTAGAATAGCGAATATGTTTTTTGGGAAAACCATGGAAAATTAGCCCATGAGCGAAATTTAGCCCCTAAAATCATCCCTGGGTCACTACTCAAAAGGTAGATCATGTTTCCCATATATATATGAGGGAAATAACACGATTGAATGGTATTACCAAGACAATTGTGTCTGACAGGGACCCGAAATTTACCTCAAATTTTTGGAAGGGGTTATTCAAGGGGTTCAGAACAAATGTGAACTTCAACACAACCTATCATCCCGAGTCTAATGGGAAGATAGAGCGGGTGAGCCAAGTAATAGAATACATGCTAAGGATGTATGTGATGGACAAACCATCTAAATGGGAAGACTACCTACACTTGGTAGAATTCACCTACAACAATGGATATCAATCATCATTGAAGATGAGCCCATTTGAAGCACTTTATGGCAGAAAGTGAAACACCCTAGTAAGATGGGATAACCTAGTGGATAGAGCAGTAGTTGGGCCAAAGTTTCTCAAGGAAATGGAAGAGAAAATGCTAAAAATTAAGCAGGATTTAAAGCCTGCCCAAGAAAGGCGTAAAATGTATGCTGATAAGAACAAAACCCAAAGGGAGTTTAAAGTTGGCGATCATGTTTTCTTGAAAGTGAAAGCCAACAAAAGTTCCCTGAAGCTGGGAAATTGTTCCAAATTGGCATCCATATTTGGTGGGCCATTTGAAATCCTAGAAAGGATTGGCCTAGTTGCATATATGCTTGCATTACCTGCATCCATGACTATACATAATGTGTTTCATGTTTCATTTCTTAAGAAATATATACCTGATGCTAATCATGTTATTGATTGGATTATGATTCGGGTGGAGAAAGAAGGCGTCTTGCAAGTGCACCCTATGCGCATATTGGACCAGAAGAACAACTCCAGAATTGATCCATAGGGCTTGTAAAGGTCCATTGAACCTGGTACAGTCCTAAGGATGTGACATGGGAGCATGAGGATGATATGCGAACATAATACCCACATCATTTTGAATATTTTGGAAAATCTTCCTGATGTTGTGTAAAAGCTGCACCGAGGATAGTGACAAAATAAGGGGAGGGGATTGTAATATCCCAAGGACATGCCCCAGTTATATTATGAATTTCAAAGTTATTTGCCAGATAATCCACAGTTGGTGTCATTTTTTTCATCAAAGAAATCTAAAAATAGTATATTATGAATTGTAAACATGTTTTGTAGGCTGTTGAGCCGAACAGTTATAATCTGGTAAGCTTATGTGTTAATAGGCCCAGAGAGCATAGGTGTTAAAGGCCAGGATCATGTTTTTGTACATGTAATTATGCACATTATTAATATAAAAACATCATTGCATGTAGACCGACCACGAGGAAAGAGTGATGGGGGACTAAGCTTCCATAAGGCTGGGTAAGGGAGGGGACTAAGTATTTGGGCCTAGGGATAATCTAGGGGGATTACCTCTAAAGGAATAATATTTTATTATTAATTCCTAAAGGCTAAGGTGGACATGTTGAGTGTTGTCCTATGTTCCTAGAAAGGGAACATATTCTAAATGGAGTGCATGCAGCTCCAGGGAGATAGGTGTCAACCTAGGCTCATACAGTTAAAACCCAAGAGTCAAATCATTTTGGGGGTTCATTTTTCCATTCTCCCATCCTTCGTCTAAACTCGAGGCCTCCATCATCGACCTCTGCATTTTTTTCTCTGGTCACACATCCTAAACCAAGGGAGAACCATGGATTGATTCGCATCTCCTGTCATGTCCGAGCACCCCATAATCGTCTGAGTCATGTTGTGTCATAATTGTTGGCTTTTGTGGCCACGCAGATCAGGTTGTGTCATAACTGTAATCACTATGATGGAACTGAGTTGAAGAAGTAGGATGTCAGGCCTGTGAGAAACACTCTCTCCAGGTGAGAGAGGTGGTTGTATATTGAAGAGGCAGGTTGTCGAGCCTATGAGAAACTCTCTCCGGTTGAGAGACTGTGCTGAGGAGGTGAGCTCTCCTGGAGGGAGTCTTATAGTTGCTACAAAGCTCTAAGAATTATGGTTTTTCCAGTTGTTGAAGCCCAAGGAAAGGGAGGTTGAGCAACTGATGGATTGTACGACAGTGAAGGTGCATACTCCTAGGGTGGGACAGGCATGTGGGGAATGAGAGTCTGTGGGAAGTGGGCGTAAGTGGCTCTTGGGAGAGAATCCTTCCTCTTTAACCGTGTTAGTTCCTTGTTGACCTCGCCTAGCATAGGAATCCCTTGCCCGGTGGAGCTTAGTCCTAGCTCAGGGGTGACCTACTATTGAGAGTGACGAGTGATGTGTTTTAAGGCTAGGAGGTTTGTGGAAGGTCTGCACGTAGTTGGTGGTGTTACTCCAGTTGAAAAGATAAGTATCATGTATGTGCTTAATTTATATGTTATGCATGTATGTGATGCTTGAATGTTATCATGTATTCTGTTGCATATATGAATTATTGTTAATTCCATTTGGGTCTGATTGGTAGCAGTAATTCTGTGTTAAGTGTTTTAAATCCATTAAAATGCATGTTATATATGTGTGTGTGTGTGTGTGTGTGTGTGTGTGATTATGTGTGGTAGCGTTACCCAGCCTGTGGATGGCCAGGTTGTTTGGGTAGCATTATCAAAGTATTGTGAAATTGGCAGTTGGTGGCGTTGTCGGGCCTGTTGGTGATCGGGGACGTTACGCATGGATTGGATGCAAGTTAATTCATTTGATGGAATAAGATATGAAATATGGAGTATAAGAATGAATACATATCTACAAGAACTAGGACATGAGGTCTGGAAATTAGTTGTCACTGGTTACAGACCCTCTAAAAATCCACAAACAAATGCAGCTACAAAGAAGGAATGTAAAAATAATACAATGGCCATTAATTCTATATTAAATGGATCGTTGGTTTATTAAAAAGCCAAAGTGGGGAAGTGCACATTAGCCAAAGAGATTTGGGAGAAGCTACAAGATATTTACGTAAAGAAAGGAGCCTTACATATGATAAAATACACAAGGACAAAAGAAAACAAATCAAGTAACAACTCATATAGTAAACCAGATACTGAAGAAGCCAACATTCCCAGGAATCCCAAGAAAGGATCAAGAAAATACAAAGGTGCATTTTTTTTTAATTGTGAACAAGTAGGACACCTCACAGCTAAGTTCCCTTGTTCAAAAATTGGAAAGAGCAATGAAAATTATGATTCCATACTTATAAATGATAATTCCTATATTGAAGAGAAAGAGGATCTAGAAGCATAATTCATTTGTTCCTTAAAATAAATTATAGACAGACTCAAAGAAAACAATAGAAATATGAAAAAGGAATTACATAAATATGAAGATGAGAAGGTTGATCCTGAAAGGGAACTTACTTGTGATAAAAATGAAATTACAAACCTCAAAAAAGAGAATATGTTACTGAAGGAGAAATTATCACAAAGAATTGAAGAAAAATAAAACATAATTAAAGTTCAAATTAAAGAGACAGAAGTAACATATGAATTGATAGAAATACAACTAAAAGAATAGGATCAATGTTGTGACAAACTTACATAACAAAATACCTCTTTGAGAAAAGAATTATAAGAGGAAAAAATGATAGAAGAAGTAGTGAGAAATCAACTGAAACAAAAGGAAGAAAGAAATGAGAAGTTGAAGGATGAAATTGATTCCTTAATAAATGAACTAGAGAAAAAAATTGATCATCTAAATAGAACCTTGAAGTTTGGAAAGAGAATAGAGGTATTAGATAATATAATCATTATTCAAAGGTCTTCATTCATCAATAAAGTTCTTGGTTATGACTACAATAAGAAAACCAATGAAGAAGATGTAATATCTAAGTCACCATAAAAGGAAATCGAGGAGAAGCCTGAAAGCTATGCAGGTGCTCTTAAAATCCCCAGTAACAGTGAATACAACCAAAAGGAAAGAAATCATGAGTAGAAAGATATTGATTTCTCATTCGATAAGGATAATAATGATTTTAAAAGAGTTGTTCCATCAAGACGACCCTTAGCAACCAAGTATCAAAATATTTTTCTTGGTTGTTTCTTTTCTTCCAAAAATTTTGGTAATAAAACAATAGATTGCAGAGCTTATGGAAGAAACAATTATATGAGAAATAGAAGTATAATCGCTCACAATAATTACAAGGATATCAAGACTATAGGTTTCCATGGGCCTATTGATAGAAAATGCAATCCATTTCCTTTGCTACATTACAATGTTGAATATTACAAATGCAATAACTATGGATGCATAGCATGAGATTGTATAAGAAGCATGGAAATATATTCTAGACAAGAATACAAAAAGTTATGGAAGAGAAAACAAGAAAAAGAAGATAAGGAAGAATGTGAATTAGTTTTCTATGCACAAAATAAAGAACATGATACCATCACCAAACAAAACAAAGATACTACAAAATTTTGGAAGAGGAGACAACAAGAGAATACATCCATATTGGTGCAAATTGCACCCCTAGCACAAAATGAATGCTTAAGTCACATAACCAGTGGAACAAAGTTTGTGTAAGGTATAATTAGAGAAATGGAGTCATGCAGTAATGGGGTTGTTTCTTTTAATTCTAATTGGACCAAGGAAGAATAACAAAATCCTTAAGATATATTTGAAAATAACTTAATGAGAGAGGCGGAATAAATGGATAGATTTGAAGAGAAGGGGACCCTTTTGAAAAAGATGGGACATGTAGGAGAAAACCAAAAATTTGTTGTGAAGGAAAAGGAATTAATCTTGAATGATGGGAGAATAATGTTGATAAGAGAAAGAAGGCATTGATCTCATCCAATACAAGAAATCACAAGAGAATATGTCAATGAGAGTCTTCAAGAATCCAAGTAAAGAAGCCAACAAGATTGAAGCAGTCCATCAAGATATGATAATATAAGTCTTATAATTGATTTAATTTGTATTATGGTATATAATAAAATAAAGAAAATAAGAAGGATCCAAAGGCACAAGTATAATGAAGCATAAATTTGAAACACTCAAAGAGGAAGATATTGGAAGAAGTTCAACAGAATCACAATTGCGAACAGATTATAAGAAGTTCTTTCTCTAAACTCTCAATTGACTCTCTACAAGGATTATAAAACAAATTGCTAGAAAGAAGTTGAAATGTTCGTCATTCACAAATATGATGTCACCATAGAATAAAATGTTGAGAAAGAACATAGACTAAAATCCTTTGTGGTAATGGTGAAGGAAGTTTATGTATAGCATTGTGGCATCTCTGTAGTACATGTGACAACCTTTGAAAAAGGATTATGATGACAACAAACTTCACATTATAGGTTCAAAGAGCATGTGTACTAATACACATAGGACAGGAATAAACCACTAATATCAATAGACTTAGAAACGATGAAAAAGAGGAAGCTCCATATTCCCAAAGAAAGTAAAGAATATTAAATCCTTGATAAATTTTCTATGAAATTTGGGAAATATAAGATCCTGAAGGAATATTGTAGTTGCATGCAAAAATAGATTAGCATGATGAAAATCAAAAGTTGGAAGAACCCTTTAGAAGCTCTGAAGGAATTTATAAACTTTAAGTATCAAATCACATGGATATGTGTTAAGTTTTCTTATGGACAACAAAAAAAGAATGGAAGGAGAGATACAAAATTATAAAGAATTGATCACAACAAGAAAATATATGAATTTTCTTGTTATGCATTCAAATTATTTAGAAAAAAAGGATAGTTGAATAAATGAAGATATGAGCCTTTGTGAGCTCCCCATGGGAGGTGATTTTATATAGGATCCTACAAACAAATAACCAGGATATAATGAAAGTTCCACGGAGAAGCACAAGCTTGGGGGGTGTTGCAGAAAAAAAAGAAGGATGTTGGTCGCAGAGAAGGTAATAAAGAGTAACGTAAAAAGAGTAGAAAATTCATTTTCCATTGATGTCAAAGGAGGATATTTGTAGAGAAAGTGACACACAGGAAGTACAAGATACATACATGAAGTAAGAGAGATGTACGATTAGTGAAAAATAACTAAGTTTTTCCATCAATGACAAAGGGGGAGTTTGTTGGAAATTGTGTTGTCAATGATGTCAAAGAATATCATTGATATCATAGGTAGGGGTATATTGCCCATTTTCAATGATAGGGGGATACAATGAATGCCTCCATGCATTTTTTAACTAAGTTTTTGCATATCTAACCTATGTGAATGATAGGTCCAAGGATCAAACCAGAACTAGACAGATAGAGGAAGAAGAGAATTTGTTCTGCATGTTGATAATATTTCTTGAGGAAATGAAGTTCTCTATCAAGACATGAATATTAAAAAAAATCAACCCCAGATAAATTGGGTTGCACAGGTATGGTTAAATTGGAATCTGAACGGAGACAACTCCATGGTAAGAAGGCTACAGAAGAGGAGTAGGATAGACATGACAACCTCATGGAATATTTTTGTTGCAGAGTAACGACGATTTACATAAGACCAAACAAATATATGTATCCCACATTCATTGTGAAGTCATGATAAAAAGGGTTTATAATGAAAATGAGTCATCACTTAGTTTGAATGAAAGTGAGCAGAAGAGTTATGGAACCTTACGTAAAGGATAAAATTTTGAATGATTAGGTCCTAACCGTTCATCCCCGAAGATCAACAAATAAGATCAAATATTGGCATCCAGTACTTGGTGGGATATCTCATCCATGTTAGTGCCACGTGCCCATTCAGAAGAATTCCACATCAAAGGAATAACACAATAGTGATACCACATGCAGTTACACGTATCAAGAAATGTATTGATGCCACATTATCCAATACACATGAAGAATGAATCTATAGTGGAAGCCACGTCATATGAAACATCAACACAAGAGATCTCAAAAAATGACTAAGTACCAAGACATTGCGGAGACAGTGAGCACGGAGGAGAATCAAGATTATGTGAATAAATGGATTTGAACCTAGGGATTGAGATCTAAAAAAATGGCTAATCATTAATATTGGATCAGTCAGACAGATGAGGTTGCAAGAATGGGGAAATTGTTGTTGACTCGCAAACCTGCAATAAGATTTTGAAAAAATGGACAAGCATGGAAATGTGTCACGGACCTGCGGTAATATGAAGTAATGACTAAGTATGGAAGATATCTCATGGACCTATGGTGAGAGGTAAAAAATCAACTAAGTGTAAATACATCGTAGACATAATGAAGAGACAAAGAATTGGAAGTATGTGAAGTAAGCATGAACCCACTGACCCACGGTGGGAGTTTGAAGAATTGGCTAAGTATAAAGAATAAGTAAGTACCAAGATATTTGTAAGAAATGACTAAGTACTAAGAACAATATATTAGATGGCCCAAAGGGTGAAATATTATAATGACCCTTGAGGTCGCCACATGTCACATATCAGATGGCCCAAAAGGTGAGTGATATGATAACTCATAATTTCTCATAGACTCGTGACGAAATACTTAGAAACATTTCTAAGTATGGGTGTAAAGTGGGTGCGGTAGACTGGAGGGTGAATTTTGGAGACTATATAAGTATGAAAAGATATATCTTAGACTCCCATAAAAATGATAGGAAGCCCATCTAAGTATAGGTGAAAAATGAGTGCAGTGAAACTTGAGGGTGTAATTTGGAGGTCGCAGAAGTTTGAAATGAAGAAGAGATATTCCTTAGACCCATAATGAATCCATCAAGACAGATCAATGGTCAATATCATTCTGAGTTCCATATTGGAAGGTTTTTTATCATTGTAGTTACATTGTTTGTTTTGATGGGTAGATAACGGATCAATGTCCACGATTGATTTGAGAAGAAGATATGATTTATGTTGATTATTGAGTCGTATGTTGTAAAACGAGGTGTTTCTGATATGCTAAGAAGAAATATACATATGAGATCAAATCAAGGTTATATCAAACAACGACCATGTGTCAAGGATGTGTTACGATGGACAAAGAATCATATTTATGGTTGTGATCTAATTAGGGATGATCGAATAGTTGATGAATGTTGAAGCCATGCTGCATGCGATAATGACCAGGTAACACAATCAACTGGTGAGATTTAATTGAAAAGATGATCTGATAACCATTAAGCACTAAGGGCATATTGTGTGTTTTTATTGACAACAAAACATATCAACGTTTGAGATTAAATATTAATAAGATATGACGCCTTCTGAGCATCGTGGTTCATGCTTTGACCATACAATCATATGACATGCGATGAAAGGTAATTGAATGCATGTCTCTAAGGAATGTCACAACCCCATTTTTTAGGAGATATAGAGTCAAATTCGTGGACATTCTTTTTTATGTCGACAAAGTCATGGAGACGTAGAGTGTATAAATAAATATATTTGAATCTAGTTCAGGTGAGTGAGTGAGAAGTGATGGAAGAGTGATGGCAGAAGTAAGGATTGTGGAAGACAATATTTGCATCTTGGAGTTTCGAGGATACCTACGAAATGAAAGGATGTTAATGATATCATATAAGGACGGTTGGGAATTTCAAGGACAAGGGAACTTCTAGAACTATGCAAATCGAAAAATTTGATAGAAGAGACAGAGAAGTAGATTTGTGTAGGTCACAAATTGAAAGAAATATATATTCTGGTATTCTTAATGGCTCTAGGAGATTGATGTTTAGTAAATTGGTATTTATATAAAGGGATGACCTGGTCCTTAGATAAGGGGATTTGTGTCTTCTATAGGTTGGGGCCTATGAATCTAGTAGTTTTAGTTTGGTAAATATAGTGATAACTGAGTTGGTGCTCGATCAAGGGGATTGGTGTCTCCTACAGGTTGGTTCTTACAAAAAGAATTTCTAAATTGGTGCTTGAGAGAGGATATTGGTGTCTCCTACATGTTGATACCTATAAGGATTGTAAAAGTGGGTTGGTGCCTATAAGATATTATAAAAAAATGTTTTGTGTTTTCCTCCCATTTGGGTTTCCACATTAAGTATCTATGCACTATCAATTATATGTTTGAATTTGTTGATTAAGGTTGGTTGTCATTGATGAAACCCTTGAAGAAAGCCCCGCAACACAAAGGTTTGGGTAATTGACCCAATATTTTTTGATGTAAAGATGACTCATTATTGTATTTTTATGGTTGATAAGAAGTAAATATGGATGAACTCCAAAGTGGTACCCTTATGGTGAAAGCCCTCACGGGAAGACGCTTTGCGGAGTAAGAGAACCCATGCTTAATTGTGTAATAATGAGATGAAGGAAAATAAATTTGTCTGGTAAACTATCCTAGATGGATAGTTCTTGTAATTCCATTTCTGGTGGTATGTGTAATGTCACATAACTTCTCACGGTTAGAGAGTTATGGCCATGAGAAGTTGGAGACCCTAGGTTTGGGTAATGGACCCAAATTTGTTTGATGGATAATGATATGAGTTATGAGATATTTTCATATAATACTATTCTATATGGATATTACATGCCATTCCATTTATGGGGGTATGTGGAACGTCACATAACTCCTCACGGTTTGAGAGTTATGGCCTTACAAAGTTGGAGGACCCTCATATGTCATCTAGAAGCCCCAAAAGGTCAAAGTAGTCAAAGTGGTTT
>JZKD02S1676101.1:101728-118992 GCA_000966675.3 Picea glauca | reverse complement strand
TTGAAGGAATGTGATCATATACACCAGGTCTATTACATAGCTACAAATCATATTTGGATGATGAAATTGATGAGGGCTTTTGGTTGAGGTACATGTTGAGTACATGGTTGAGACATGTAGTTGATGAGTTGGCACATACATGACGTTTATAGTTGATGATGTTGGTACATACTGATGAGTCATATTTTATGAGTAGTTGACACATGATTGTTACATACTTGGTACATGGTTGGATGCACTTTTTTATGGTACAAGTTGATTATAGGTTATTTGGTACAGGTTGGTGCATGGTTGATGCACTTGTTTATGATACAGGTTGATTACAGGTTGAGGTACAGGTTGACGCATGGTTGATGCATGGTTCAGATTTATTGGTACAGGTTTACAACGGTATATCTCACAGTGACAGGTTGACAGTGGTTCCATCATTCTACTTCTACTTCAGGGTGGCGGGACGGGGCAAGGACAGGTGGTTGTAGCTGGAGAACAGAGGGGGTTGTAGCCTCCTTCTGGTTGTAGCCAAAGAATTGGGGAGTTGGAGCTTCCCTCAAGTTTTAGCCTGAGAAACTAGGGGGTTGGAGCCTCCTTCCAGTTGCAACTAGAAAACAAAGGAAGTTGGTGCTTCCAATGAATGTAATTCTTCAAGACATATAAGAAAAAGAATTATGTGGTTTTCTCCTGATTTGGGTTTCCACGTAAAGCACTGGTGTACTGTGTATGTGTATGTGTATGTTTTTTTCATTTGTTCATTGCTTATTTACTCTGCAGTTATTTGATGATAATGATTCATTGATGTAACACTTGAATTATATGGTTAAAAATTATTAAATTTCTCTATTACTAATTCACCCCCCCTCTCAGTAATCCAACAAAATTTTCATTTCTCATTAACAATTTATATTTGGTGAAAAAAAAATTGATAAAGATTGTAAGAAGAAAAAAAAAATTCCTATATTGATTCACCCCCCCCCACCCCCTATTAGTATAAGTAAGTGTGCCAACATATCCATGCCTCCTATGAATGCCACAATCGAAGGAACTTGAAGGTGATATATTTATTAAGTAAACAAAAATATCCATAACTTCTTCCCAAAATTGTAAGGGAAATCCTCTATGAAATATCATACTCATTGCATTCTCCATGCTTGTCTTGTTCATCCTTTATGACACACCATTTTATTGTGGTATTCCTAGAACCATCTTCTCTCTATGAATCCCATGGTATGAACAATAACTATATAAATCATTTCTATAGAATTCCCCCCATTATCTAATCTGAGACACTTCAACTTATTTCTTCTCTCATTTTCATCCAAATATTTCCATTTCTTAAAGGTATAAAAAACATCAATTTTTTTTTGAATGCAATAAACCCAAATTTTCCTAGTCGCATCATCAATAAAAGTAACATAATAATAACAAACATCAAGAGATGATACCTGATTTGGTCCTCATACATCTATATGCACACGATATTACTTTTTTCTCTTCTTTTCCTTCCCAACTCTAAGAAATATGACTCTCTTATGTTTTCCATAAACAAAGTGCTCACACAAATTCAAATCTATCAACAAATTTATTGAGTGGTGAATGTGCATCCCCTTCTCACTCATGTGCCTAAGCCTATGATGCCATAATGTTGTATCCATTCTTGTAGAAGCTACAACAATAAAAAAAATCAACATTATTAGTACATAAATACAACATACCTACCTTTTATCCCTTTTCTATTATCAGTGGTCATTTAGTGACCTTCCATGAATTTCTTATAAATGTAACTTTACAAAATTCACTATCCAAATTCCCTATTGAAATCAAATTGATTCTCAAATTAGGAATGTCCTTTTCCTTTTTCAGCAACCATTGGTTTCCATTCTATAATGTTATTTATATCTTACCAATTCCAACAACTTTAGGTGGTTTATCATCACCCAAATAAACCCATCCAAAATCACCTTTAACATAGTCTTGAAAGTATTTCCTATGGGGCATGGCATGAAATGAATACCCTGAGTCTACCACCTAAGAATCAATAACATTATATAATTAAAGGATTAAATCATTTTTCAAAACATCACCTACTACATTTGTTTTTTGGTTTATTCTCATGTTCTCCATCTCCTTGTTTTCCTTTTCGAGACCAATAGCATTTCTTCGAGTGTATTCTATTTCCGCATTTCCAACCCTCCAACCCCCCTCTATATTTGGATTTTTCCTTCTTACATTTCCCATCATTCCTTGGGATATTTATTCTCTCCCTTTCTCTTCCCCTATTATCCACAGTCAAAGAATTTTCTGATGTCTCACTTACTCGTTTCCATCCAATTTTACTGCTAAGGATAACACCAACAACATCACAAGACTTTAAAGTGTTTGAAATAGAGACATAATTACTCAAATCCCTGACCAAACCATTCCATATTTCTGGAAATGAGTAAAAAATAAAAATATCCCTAACCTCATCATCAAAGTTTACTTCTACAAAACTCAATTGACTCATGACTGTGTTAAACTCATTGAAATGATCAATAATGGACCCACCTTTTGACATCTTAATATTAAATAAAAAAATTCATAAGAATTATATTGTTGGAGGATGAGGGTTCTTTATATAGTTTCTCCAATTCCCTCATAATATATTATGTTTTATTTTCTTTTTAAATGTTGAAATCCACCGACACTGCTAGGCACAACCGTATTGTTCCTAGTGGTTTTCTATCAAGAACCTCTCATTCTTCATCCTTCATATTCGTTGAATTATTTTCTATTCCACCTAATGATAGGAAAATATTCTTTTGATATATATATCTCTCCATTTCATCTTCCATAGCTAGTAGTTTTGGTCATTAAACCTCTTGACCCTAAACTTTCCTTCTTCCACAATTTCTCCCACTCAAAATAGGAATCCTCCTTTGTTGTAAGTTTATCATCCAAATAGAACTTCATCTCTGATACCAATTGTTAGGAATATTATTAAAGAGAAATAATAATAATAATAAATCAAAATGAATGTGGAAATAAAACACATAGCAACACAATACAATAGAGACACCAATATACATGGTTCACCCGATATGGGCTACATCCACGGAGAAACAACCAATACTTCCTATATTCCATACAACAAAATGAAGAGAAAACACTTGAAACACATCCGTTGCAACCTCCTATTGACTCTCTCATAGTCTCCTCTCTCAAACACACTACAATCTCTCACCACACAAAGTCACAATACAATTCCCTCTTTAAAAAATGGGTTTCCTTATAGGGAAAAATGCACCAACATCAGTCTCATTTGTGACCTAACAATGAACAATCCAAATTGAATATGAAATTAAAATATAATATATAGTATCTCATGGAATTTTGAAATCCCTAATACATTTAACTTGATTAGATTACAACCCTAATTCCTTAACCAGAATTAGAAAATCATGGGCCAAAAAACCATGTGCCAACACTACCCAAAATAGATGCAAAAAATCGCCCCAAATTTTTTTCTCAAGGGATTTCCCCCCCTATGACCCCCTTTCTATGCCTGACACAACATAAAAAAGTGTGGGGATAATCATTCAAATAATATAACACAAAATCCCCACCAGGTACTGGGATCCAAATGCATCTAAAACAAAACCTTTGAATTAGGAAGACAATCATGTTCCACAACCAACACAAATTTCCACATAAATTCACCCTAGCTAAAAGTGTTTAGATTAATAGGCAAGTCCATGAGTTATTGGACTAAGTATTGGTAATATTTAAGCCCATGTGTAGTACATATTTTATTAGAAAAAAAAATGAGGAGAATGGTAGATGTGCAATGCTTCAAGGGTCATCAATAGAATTTCCATCAAGTACCATATTCCATTACTATGAATGGATGATTTAATAAATTATTTGAGTGGAGTGAAGTAATTCATGAAAATGGATCTATAAAGTGTATATCACTTAATTCAAATCCATAAAGGATATGAGTGGAAGGAATAGTTTAATAAAAATGTGTTATATAATTATTTCCCACTTGATTACCTGGTGGATATTCTCTAGAGGTTGTCAGGATGAAACACGGAGTTTTGTCACTTTTCCCTTGAGTATACACCATCCTTTTTCTTGGTTGTGAGCTGTCATTTTACAAATTGTGACCCAAATTCATGGTCTCTCCATTCTCTCTTGCAAATCACGATCGGTCGCATCCTGCAGGAATGTAGGGCACGACTAGGTATGTTACCTCAAATTAGTAATGGTTACAATGAGATGGGATGAAGCTCATGTTTCTCATCATTCGACCTCAAGAAAATCTTGTTATTTTGAGTGTCTAAGAGTTATCCACCATCGCATCTCTTCCATCCTATATATTGAGGGCCTCTCTTGGGAAAAGGGGAGGAAAAGAAAGAGTAAACTTATAATGTCAGATTGATTACGAAGCTTAGGAAAGGAAATTGGGAGAAGAATAATCAATCTATTTGTTTTTAAGTTGTAAGATTTTTTCTTTATTAATAGAAGATGCACATGATTTTACCCTCTAATTTATTATATATGGCGATTATAATATTTATAGAGAGTTAATATTTTCATGTCTTTATGTTATATTATTAGATATACTAGTGATTGATGCATGTTACATTTGATCTTGTGAGAGGTGTTTTTTGGTGCTCTTATGTGTGCAGATCTACGTTCATGAAAGTGAAGGACATATTCAATGGACTGAATGACCAAGGACCATGCAGGGGAAACCATCGAAATACAAAGTAAGTCCTCTACTCTTTCATCTCAGAGATTGCTTCATGTATGATTTACATCTAGGAAGTTATTTATCTTACATCTCTATTATGTCTTAGGTCAAGGAAGAGCCTAAAGGAGGTAACTCTTGCATGGTACATTTATCCTACAAAAAACTGGGTACATTTATCCTACAACAAAATGAATGATTGTATGAATGGTTGCTCATGCCATTTGGATTGAAAATTGTGCCCAATACTTTTATGAGGATAATGAATGAAGTGTTGAAACCTTGGTTGGTAACTTTGTATTTTTTTATTTGAATGACATATTATTTTTTAACAAGAAAAAAGAGGAGAACGAGATTCATTTGAGGAAAGTGTTGGAGTGGTTGAAACATGGGAAACTAGAAATTCTAAATTAATTTTATTTCATAAAAGAAAAATTTATCTACTTGGGATTTGTGATATCTTAAGATGGGTTGAAGATGGATATAGGGAATGTAAGTACCATTGTGGAGTGGCCAATTTTTAGACGTACATTTAAGGTAAGGATATTTCATGGTTTTACTAGCTTTTGTTGGAATTTTATTATGAATTTTAGTGGCATATGTGCACCATTAACAACTTGCATGAGAAAGAAGAGAGTTCCAATGGAATGTAAAAACACAGAAAAGGTTTGAATTATTGAATAAGAAAGTCACTAAGAATCTAGTGTTATCCTTTCCATATTTTGGGAAAGTGTTCCAAGTGTATTGTGAGGTGAGTAGAATAACAATTGGGGCAATGCTTAGCAAGGAGAGAAAGCCAATCAAAATCTTCAATGAGAAGATGAACAATGTAGAGTAAAATACTATGTATCTGATCAAGAGTTCTATATCATTATTCAAGTACTCAATAAGTGGAGGAATTACTTTTTATCCAAGGAATTTTTCCCTTTATACCAATCATCAAGTTTTGAAATATATAAAAAACCAAGAAAATTTAAATTAGTGGCACATGAAGTGGGAGGAATTATTATAGAGTTAAAGATTTTTGCAAAATAGTAAGTCTAGAAAATCCAATGTGGTCGTTCATGCATTGAGTATAAGTACATCCGTATTGACTACTATGATCATGGAAATGGTGGGGTTGGAAGTGTTACCACCTAAAATGGAACCCTTCTAAAAAGTACCAAAATAGGTGCTAACTAGGGAAACAATATGGGAATTGCACCAATGTCACCTCAATAAATTTTCCCCTTCACTTTAGGCCAACTCTTAGAAACCATGAGGGGTATCCCTATTTCAATAAGTAAACCTCTTCAAGTGAATTAAAACCATGCAAGATTATGATTTTATTTAATGAACCCATGATATATGTAACAAGACCATGCCCAAGGATACTAATATGTGATTGGATGATTTAAAGATAAAAAACTAGAACAATAGAAATAATCACAAGTATAATCCACTTGAAAGTGTAACACCCCAGTTTTAACCTCTATGAACTAGAATGTATTATGTAAATGTGACTTAGGATGGTGAGATGGTAAAGTTGGAAAGGGGTCGGAGTGCCCATAAATGTAACACACACACACACACAAAGAAACATATATCTTTGGCTACAGAACGGACAAGGACAAGAGATAGGGGGCTATAATTCCATGAGATAGGGGGATAAAGGGGCTAAGAAATTTTATTATATTTTATTTAATGATATTGGTCTTAATTGAGAAAAGTGGTTCCATGAGCTTCTTGGCGGAAGGCCATGTGTTTATTGGTACTCGTAACTATATAAAATCTGCCTATGGAATATTTGGGGGTTGTTATTTTTTCTTCATTCATTGTTAATTCGTGTGCTCTTGGTCGGAGCATGGAAACAAATGGCTAGAGGAGGAGAGCCATTGTGATATTGTTGTGAGGAATTAATGACCAGTCAAGAAGGGAATGGATGACTGTGTGCACGATATTGATGGCAGATCTCAAACAATAGTCCACAACTGAAAATCCTTGGAGTTTCCAGCATTGAGATTTATTGGACTAGTAGCATTGGAGCCCTGGAGAGAAATGAAAATGCCTGAGGGACTACATGGAAGATAAAGGGGTTAATTTCTTTGGGTTTTGTAGGATAAATGGGAAGAGATATGCAAATTAGTATTGTTGTGTGGTTGGGAAAACATGAGAGATTGTTAGCTAGCTAGTGTGGTTTTAGATTTGGTCTAGAACCCGTCCTTGCGGATTCGTATCCATGGCTCGGGGGTGGCACTATTGTTGAGAGTGAATGAATAATAATTTTTATGGTTGGGATTTTATGGTTGGGAGGAACGTCCTTGGTCTGCAGCTAGTTGGTGAAAGTTTACTTGAAAAGATAAGTTCTCTCTTTTTTTTATGTATAATGCATATTTGGATGTGTATTTATTTACATTTGAGATGTATTTATGTGTGCATGTTTGCTAGTTGTTTTCTTTTCATGGAATACTATTCCTTTCTTGGATGGTAGCATGTTCCTGTTAATTGCATGTGTTGAATCCATGTTTATTTATCAAAGAGAATGGAATAGAAATTCATAATTAGTCTAAGAGGGTGAATTTAGAAGTACCCGGGAAATGGGTACGTCTTAGATTGGTATCCGAGAAAATTGTTTTGGTAATTGTTATATTGGGTATGTTCCAAGTTAGTTTCAAAGCGTTTTTGGTGGGCATTTTGAGGTAGAGTGTCCCAGATTGGTGGTTGGGTATCTTACAAAGTGGTATCAGAGAGAGGTTCAACATTGAGCTTGTATGAGCTAGGATTCAACATGAAGTGAGAAGATTCATGGTTGCATATTTCATCTTGTGACGAATTGGGGAAAAATGGGGAACAAAAGTGAAATACCAAAATTTTGAGCATATTTCGAGTTTCAATGCTTCAAAGAAGTTGAATAAGTAATTCATGGTGTCAATATGCAAGTTATAGAGTTGAATTTGGCCATGGAAGTTGAATTCATATGAGTTTCATGGTGACTGTGAAGTTTATAGATCGACAACCCATATTAATTTGACCATGAGGATCAATGGTTGAGATTTAGTCGCAGAAGATTGGAGGAAGGAATTCTAGAAAGGTCTTCGAGAAGAAATTTTAGGAAGGAATTGGATTTGTGTAATGATCCCAAGCCAAATTATTTCTTGGAATCACTAACTACTACTAATTTATTGAGTTATTAAGTGCATACAAGATTCATCAACACATGGAGATCACAATATATTCAAGATGTAGAAGCACAAGCAAAGATCTGACCTTCTTATTATGAGCAATGTAAGATCAATATAATAGCTGGTCGATCTGGCATAGACCTCAGATGGTCTTACAAGCAATAGATATGAGCTGCTACAAAATGCTCCCGACAATACAAAATAAGCCTCCAAAGGATGGATATACAATGAAGACTAAATCAAGCAGATCAATCTCCAAGCTGGAAAGTGCCACGTCTTGCTAGAATGTTGAAGCCCTGAATAATTCTTCCCTACTACCAAAAGTGTCCAATCATCCCGATAAATATGAAAAATGATAGATCGGGCAACTGTAAGGAAAACCCAGATGTCCAAATTCCCAAATCCACTCTCAAACTCCGTAGATCTGAATTCTCCATTGAATGGTGTGCCCCACTGGATGACTGAAACCCTAGYTGGTTYGKCCCTGATGAAGGAGGCCTCCAAATGCTCTGAAACTCTCCAAGAATATAGATCGGGCTATGAGAATCTTGTGGGAGAAGTTGCAGGCTCAGATCTCAAGTAGATCTCCCTAGATCTGAGTTTTATTGAATCACGGGACGTCCCCTAGGCTCCACGACATCCCAATCTGCAGACAAATGTAGAATGATGATAACCCTCTAGAAAAACCCTCAAACTGATGGTCCTAACCCTACAAACAAAACCCAACTATCAGAATGGCCCCAGGCCCTCAGGATAAGCTGGATCGAACCTCCCTCGATAAGCTGGCCCTGAGACTAGAATGGTGTGGAGGACTCTTTCATCCCCGAGACCAAGCTGTGGAACAAGGTGAGTGGATATTTCACCACTGAGTTGCTCACAAGGGTTTGTACAGCAAAACCCCCAAACTTAATTCTCAAGAGCAATAGAAAATGCTAATCCAAAACTAGAATGAGTAATAGGTGCACCCCAGCCTCTTACTTATACTTTTCCTTCTAATTCTTTGTTGAGTTAGGTTAACTCCCAGGGTTAATCTTCTATTCTTCGGTTGAGTTATCTTTTACTCCTTTATCCTTTTCCTTTCTTAAGTGAACTTAAAAATATAACTTTTAACTTCTTGATTTTCCCCCCTTCAGTGTGAGACTATGACCTAGTGGGGGTGCCCAGGCCACTAAGTCTCCTCATCACCTCTCTAAGAGGTGGGGGACATTACAATTTGGGCATGAGGTTGAGTTCAAAGGGAGGATTTCGATGGTGTGAGATGAATGAAAAAGGATTGTTCATCGTATCGAGGGACAATCCTAGTCATTCATCACAAGTTGAGTTTCAAAAAATTGTTGAAACAGGGTGTGAGTTGAGGTCCGAAGAAGATAAGCCTGATGGAAGAAGCCCGAAAGAACAAGATTCATCAGATAAATCGGGTCATTATTAGTTGTTATATCTCATAGAGATTTCTTTTGGAAAAGTGTTTTCAGAAGATATTATTTATAAGAGTTTATGATGAAGTCAGTTCGACTGAGGTAACGAGTGTGCAGTTTTGGAGCCCGAGATGATCATGGTCATTGATCGACTTGATTGTTGACTGTTTGATCTATTAGAAAATAATGTTGTCTTGGAAGGGATGAGGGCAGAGGAGAGTACCACGTAAGTTTCCACATTAGCATTCCATGTCATAGGACATGTCAGCAAGGGCGGGCGAATCCGCTAGTGCCATGTAGCGATCAAGTACAAGTCTTCAGAAGGAGGTTGTCGAAGGGTTCATTTGGGAAGGTTTTCTATGGGAAGATCCAATCGAGTGATCCCGATAGGATATCAAAGTTCAAAGATAAGAAAGGTAAATAATCAAGGAAAATCCCTATTTCCAATGGGGGGTATTCCAAGAAGAAGGATGAGATAGTGTTTCAGATTGAGAACTTCAGATGGATCTGCATGCCCAACAACTTGATCTTTCCAATGGGAAGGTTCAAAAGAAGAGTTGTAATAGGATTGCAGAGGTCTATCCATAGATAGGAAAGGGTAATAAAATAAATAGTCCATACTGCTTCCGATTTGAGATCGACGACATAGATTGGAGTTAGGAAAAATTGTTCCACAATTTCAAAAAACAAAAAACCAAAGTCTAGAGGCATTTTCTTATTTTGGCCATAACTAGAGATTATTAAGTCATATTGAGATGAAACCTATGGATTTTTTCCATAGAAAGGATATCTACAAAGTGTTAGATATGTCCATTTCCCATTTCTATGTGGATTTGTCATAAATTGCAACATAGTGGTTTTTAAATATCTCGGTCCAAATCATTGACAAAGATCGAGATTAAGCTAAAAATATTGGAGAGATTCCAGAAAGAAGAAATGAAAATGACCCATGAAGGAAATGAAAAAATCTTGTGGGGATTGGAATGGGGATCTTGAGATAGGCCAAAATCCAGTATTACGTGCCACTGTTTAGGCATTTTTGAGATTTCCAGAGTAGAAAAAGTGACCATAGATCACCAAACTGGAAAATTGTATTTACTTGAAATTTTATATAATCATGTTACAACAAACAAATTTGGTATCTAGTGGAACTCTCAATCGAAACCGGTTTAGGCCACTGACCACTATTTTTCTCGCAGAAATTCCATTCAACCCTCACCATTCGACTCTTGGTCGAGCCACAGGGCCACCGAACACCGATTTTCCCCTACAAACTTACATCCAAATCCTCCCCTACCACCGACCACCAAGGAGAATACTGCGTACCGGTGAGAATTCCTTCAATCCCTCTAATGATCATCGATCCATTGACCACCAAGACACTGGTGATAACACCTCCATGCTCCCTTCTTCTCAAGTGATTTCCTATTGAGTCCGATGAATTTTTGTGTGTGGTCTGACTTGTACGAAGGATTAATAGGCACTGAATGTGCATAATGATGGGTCATTGAGGTGGCCGCTAAAATTTACATCACGTGGTTCTTCATTCTTCACTCACAAGTAACAACCATTCCCCATGTATGTGGGATAAATAGTTGAGATCGCAGATCGATGGTTGGAAATCCATGTAGAGGCAAATAGTTGAGATCGCAGATCGATGGTTGGAAATCCATGTAGAGGCTAGATTGACAATTGTTGAGCATTATCTTCTGGGAGGCATAACTCCTGATCTGGGTGCCCAAATCGAGCAAATGAGAGCTGAATGGAAATACAGGGCCATGAGGAATCACTTGAACATGGTTTCCATGGTGGTAATGACAACATTAAGCTACAAAAATTCTCCCCTCTCACGTTGTCCCATTGAAAATAATTTTCACCAAAACAAAATGCATCCAACAACAACTTGTTGTTTTATAGTAGGTCATTCAAGGCCTAGTGTTGTAACTTATGGCTTTGATACCACTTTGTAACATACCCATCCATGAGGATGAACTAGGATACTCCAAAAGTGCACTATCATATCTTTGATACCAATTTGTAACATACCCGATATCAAAAAAATGAAAAGGCTCCCTCTGATACCAATCTGTGATGTATCCATCACTAGAAAACCCAAAAGAATTTACTCAAATGCCAAACTGTAATGTACCTTCTCAGGAACCTATAAATTCACCTTCTTACGAAAATTCATTTTTTTTTACCGAACTATAATTAATCAAGAAACATGATACCAATGGATGCAATTAACAAGTACATGCTAAACCATAAAAGAAATGATCAATATGACATGAACACTATTAACAACAAGCATGCACAATATAAATACATCTCAGAGATAATAACTACACAAAGAAATATAAATTAAACAAAAAAAATAGAGAGAACTTATCTTTTCCAAGAAAAATTCACCAATTGCACACATCTAACGTTCAACCTAACCATAAAAACTATTATTCTAGCTCTCACCAATAGGTCACCTCTGAGCCAAGTCTATGAATCCTAGGACGACTCTAACACACATGAACAACTATCAAGCTCTTTGAGTTTTTCCAAGCACACAATAGTCCTAGTTTACGAGCTCTCTTCCCCTCACCACACAACCCAAAGAAACAAACCCCTTTCTTTGCAATGCATTGTGGTTGTTCCACTTCTTTTCGAGGTTTCCTTTAGAAAATCCAAGAATTCTTAGTTGTGGATAGTTCTCTCTCAACTCTCATTATTATCATTCACACAAGCATCCATTCCTTTATGGAATAATATGATACATTATTAATACGGGGACTCACAACCGAGTATTACAATTAATCAACCTTCATCTATGTTCATATCCCCCAACAACTAATATCACATTTATTAATTAAAATTGAGAAATGCATTTCACATATTATATCACTAGGCCATAGTCACATTTCATTATATCTACATTAAGCATTAATTAAACTCTGGATTATAGTGGGGATGTTAGAGAGAGTGTGGAAAATAGGAAATGGGAAAAACTTGAAGATAGGGAAGGAGTGTTCCAAAATGGATATGGACCGAAGAGTGGATAAGACTCAATAAGTGCAAAACAAATTGAGAATTAGAATGCATTATGTAAGCCACCTAAAACAATGCAAGTTTACTTGGAATAAGCCAAATAAAGATATAACTAAAAATTTAAAGAAAATAATTAAAATGACAAGGAAAGAATGCTAAGGAACGAGAAGTGAAGAGCCATGGTTGTTGGCCTTCCCTTACCCCCTAGCTCTCCCCATTTCTTCACTCTCCCTCATACTCAAAGAGATTTTTTCCAAGGAGGTGGAGAGCATTGTAAACTTGTAGACTTGTAAACAAAGAATATTGAGCACCATTCGAGATTGGTTTTCCTAGTTAGGTTCTAGGCTCAAAAATTCACACAATCCTCTCTTCTTGCCCGCAGAGAGCACACTTTAAACTATCCTTTAGGTGTTTCACACAACATTCTAATGGTTGTCTAACTTTTCCACAATTTTATCTTAGTTGTTGGGCTCGCCATTCTTTGTTTGTTTTCTATCTCACTTTCCCATTGCCTCAATCTTGCCTCTGGACACCCCACACATCATTTTTCTGGTGCCAAACATGCCCACAACCTGAACCAAGTCTCTAGGTACCAAAACGTTTTAGCTTGCTCCTTAACACATCCAATCTCTAAGTGCATCTTCTAGACATCCCATACGTCTTTTTTTCTGTTGCCCAATGTACCCACAATTTTGTATTTCTTCATCACAGTACCTTCGATCTTGTATTGTTGTCTAACAACATCCTCCACCAAACCCTAGCAACTAGATAGAATAACCCTTCATTTTTTGGCTTGTCACAATGCTTGTGCGCTATCGCTAGCATTAGAGGAGACCCAACGCTTGTTTTAGCAGTTAGTGTGGGTCTTCTCGCCATCTTTAGCGCATGGAGAGACCATACCACGGTTTACCTATTTGGCTACCGGTTTGCTCGCCATTCCCCTAGCTATTGTAGAGACAACCCGTACAAGCTACACTTGACGGTTACAATTCGCAAACCCTAAACCTAATTTGAAGGCGTATAAGGAATATTTCATTGTTGTTCGAGTGCCCCTATTTATCCTTTGGTAACATACATTTCTACTTCTCTCATATTCACTTTCTCATGGCGTGAACCTCACCCTAGGTGTCCACCTTCATCGTTGGTGTATTTCCTCTATTGTACACACGTATCACCATTGAATTTGATGTTAAATCTTATGCTAGACAGGGTAATAATGTTTATACACAAGATTCAAATGTAATGGTTGGGTTGAGGTGGAAAATGAGTTGTGATGGATTTGTGGTTATTGGCAGCAATTATTAGTGTGAGTGAACCAACCCTACCCGAGGAACTATAGCAACCACACATCTATATTGTTAAATGGCACATGGTAGAAAAGTCTACTAATGGTAATGTTGTCATCTATTACATGTAGATAATTCTTTTCATTGTTTAATGTCAAAAGGTGTTATCACGATTGTGGGAAGCAACGTATCCTTGTTACTATTGGTTTGACCTCTCGTTGATGAAGGGTTTATTATATTTTCCCCAGTTGGAAGGATGTATATATACATATATATAATTGTTTGTTGCCGAAGTATTAAAGGAGTTGTGCAGGTTGATACTACATTTACTATCAGTGAAAATTCCTTAGGGAAAATGCCTAAACCCAAGGGAAAATGCCTTAGGCTTGGTAGCCTTGAGAAGGAAGAGAACCTTATGCAAATAGAGAAAAAAAATATTATTCTCCACAGTTATTCATGTTGGTGAAATGAGTGGGTTAGAAGCCCCTTGATTATGGATTATATGGCAGTTCTATCCTTATCCTTGATCAAGACACTGCTTCCAAAACTATGGAAAAGAAATCTGAGGCTTGGTAGCTTTGAGAAGCAAGAGAACCCTATGCAAATAGAGAAAAAAACTATAATTCTCCACAGTTATCCATGTTGGTGAAATGAGTGGGTTAGAAGACCCTTGATTACAGATTAGATGGTATCAACAGTTGATTGAGACACTCCTTCCAAAACTACTGAAAAAAATATATTGAAGACCACAACATGGGAAAAACAAAGAGAGATAAGTTAGAAGACTTAAGGGCCAGCCATGTCGAGCTTTAAGAAGAGAACGAGAGCTTGAAGGTGCAGGTTAAGATACTTAACGAGAGGATGACAGATATGGATAAGCACATGGAGATCTCTCCCAAATTGTTTCCACTACTCAAGAAGAAGTTTGAAGAATGTTGGGATACCGTCACTGTGGTTATGATAGATTGGTTAGCTTGCACCTCTTGGGGAGAAGGTCATCCAATTGGATAGTTGGAAAGAATATAGGCTCACTCAGATGTTGAGAGCTATTGAAGAGCACAAAGGAGCAAGGAAGCCTTCCATTGTCACCGTAGATGCTAGCACCATGATCGAGACCACCTTGGTAAGATCACCTCTTGTAGACATCTCTCAAGAGAAGCTAGGTGAATTTGAAAATCATACCAAGGGTATTGGCTCTAAACACGTAAGGAAAATGGGCTATGATGGAAAAGTACTTGGCAAGAGGAAACAAGTCATATTGAGCCCCATTGTAGCAATTCCAAGGGCTAAGAACAAAGGCCTAGGCTTTTATGGCAGAAGTGAAAATTTCATCACCATGAAGACCAGTTTTGTGAAGGTAATAGACATGCTAGAGTTGGTTTGCTCATGAGGAGGAGCAATAGTAGTGAATGAAGGTGTCATCTCACTATCACCTTGGCCTTCTGATATATTGAAGGAGATCAATGATGAGAAGAGTTTGCAGACTCATCCCACTGCACTTACACAACAACAAACCAATCAATGAAAGAAAGAAGAAAAAGAAGACCAAGAGGTCAACATCAAATAAGAAATTTCTTGTGTCACTATTGCATGAAGATATGTCATACCATAGACAGTTATTGGTATGCATATGCATGTTCCTTTTGTGAAAAGAAATACCATTGTGAGGCAATGTGAGAAGCAAGCCATGTTCCCCTTTCTAGAATTTGAATGGAAATGTAGCACCCCTTTTCTGGCTACCAAGGTTTAAACGCTATTAAAAGAAGACTATAACACCACTTTGTACATAACTCATACAGGTATTATAAATCCCATGCATTTAAACAAATAAACACATTCTACACAGAGTATTCATATGAGTTACTGCCGTAATTAACAATCAATAGCATTTCCTACTAATTCATATACACAGCAGAAATCATGATAACATAAGTAGCACAGTCATGCAAAACATGATTAAAGCATAATCAGATACTTATATTCTAACAATGGTAGATTCAACCAACCAAGTGCAGGCCTTCCACGAACCTCCCAGCCTTAGACCGCACTTCTCATTAGCTCAGCAATGGGTCACCCCTGAGCTACGACTAGGCTCCACCCCAAGGAAAGGAAATCTAGGCTAGGCTGAGGTTGCAGGGAAAACAACACACAACCACAAGGAAGGGATTCTCTCCAAGGAACCTCCCACGCTCACTGCCCACAGACCCTCATTCCCCACATGCTTGTTCCACCCCAGGAGTATACACCTTCTATGTCACCTGGACAGTCCTTCGGCTGCTAATCTCCCTTGCCTTGGGTTACAGGAACAGGCCGGACCGGAAGTCTCCGGGCTCTGTGGTAGCTACAGGGTTCCTTCCAGGAGTTCTCTCCTTCCTCTGCGCACTCTCTCACCTGGAGGGAGTTGCTCACTAGTCCAACAACTTGTTCTTCCAATCTTCAACCACCTCTCTCACCTACAGAGAGTGTTGTACAAAATGGCCAACAATCCACATAGGATCAAACAATACATGTCCACCACAATCCATGGGATCCAGACACGAACACCCAAGGCAGCTCCAGACTGATGCAACAGTATAACCAGGCTTAGCAGGGACGAGACACTTCTGTTTTCTCAATTTGGCAACATGGAATAGACTCACACTCTGGATTCTCAGGGATGCATGACGATTTGTCCACGTAGGGGTCAATTCAGGCTTAACGGTTCACAACCGAAAGGGTGTCCAGCCTTCAAGAAGAAAATACAGACACCGACCTTTTTGGTTCAGAGTGCACAAGGGTATCTCTTGCAGAGGTTGGACGGGTTCACCTTCCGACTATCGGGTAGAATGGAGGACGAACCCCCCAGCACGGCTCGTCTCAGCCTTTCATTGCATGCTCCAGGGTTGACACTTGTCCCCCATGCGACTGCATACCTCCTTTAGCATGCGTTCCTCCCACCATTTGGAAATCACATGTCCTTCCAAACATATAATGCACATATCTTTTGGAATAATATTAAAATACTATTCCCAAGGTTTAATCCCCTAGGTTTAACACTTAGCCCCTCTTCCCACCTTCAGCCCCTAATTCCTTGCCCAGCCTATGGATGCTTAGTCCCCCTTCACTCATTCATCGTGGTCCGTCTGCACATGGCGGTGTTTATGTTTTATTAATTGTTCTGCGTGATTACATATACAACAACAGGCTCCTAGCCTTCAACACTTAGGCTCCCTGGACTAACAACACATAAGCCTCCAACTAATAAGAACTCGGCTCACCAGCCTATAAATCATAATTACAATTCCTTTCAGAACATGGTTTACTATGGGGCTCAGCCTTGGGGACACTACAATTCCCCTCCCCTTATTTTTGCACTGTCCTCAATGCAACTTTACACAGCATCTGCAAGCTTTTCAAAACGATGTGGGTACTCTGCCCGCATAACATCTACATGCTCCCATGTCTCATGCTCAGGACCATACCAGGTCCACTGGACCCTTACAAGCTCCATAGCTCGATTCCGAAGTTGTTTTATTTTCCTGTCCAATATGCGCATAGGATGCACTTGCAGGACACTTTTATGTTCCACCTGAATCATATTCCAACCGATTACATGATTAGCATCAGGTATATATATTTCTTAAGTAATGAAATATGA
>JZKD02S1676101.1:60789-100039 GCA_000966675.3 Picea glauca | reverse complement strand
AATTATGCAAAAGAGTGATAAAACTCATACCTGCATGACTGCCATTAAAATTATACTACCTGAATATCTAATAGCAGTAGAAGCTTTCATGCTTCTTTTATCAGACTTATAACCAGCTCTTCATCTCTCTGTTGCTTCCTTCATGAGGTAGAAAAATTACCAACAACACCTGCGACATGCAAGCATTCTTTCCTTGGGCTGGCCAATCAAACCATAACATACTTACTGCCACAAATTGCAGCAACTTCTTTTTCCCTATGACCCTTTTTCTTGCAGATCCCAGAAGCATTCAATTCTTCCAAGATTCCTACAAGTTTCTCCTACATGGCCACTGGCTATGACCACACGCCTATCCAAAAAGGCGTTTCAGGATTTAGTGTATCGGGTGTTTCGATATGAGTCACCCTCGACTCTCTCTATCCCCAAAATTTGAAACAAGAGTCTAGCGCATCCTAGCTCTTCCTTTAACTTCCACTGGTGTGACCTCTAGCGAAATTCGAGGATTAGCTCTCCTCCTTTCTCTCGAGGTCTGAACTCCCAAACCCCTATTGCCTCAGATCAAAGGTCCACAACTTTCCGGGTTCGACGGTCCCGGTCAATTCCTCGCAAATCGACAATTCGCGTTTCAGGGTTTTGAAAAACAGTTTCCCCTACTTTTTTTCCGGTCTCTAGTTTTTCAAAATCTACGTGAGTCAGATCCAACAACTCAAAGCTCCTCGTAATCCAACGGTGTGGATCCTTTTTCTCATGAATCGGGACTTCACGGTTCACGAAATTAGAAAGCAGCTCTCTTCCCTCTTTCAACTTCCATCTTCATGAAATTCAAGTGTGTCAGATCAACGACTGACACTCACCATGATTTAATGGTCTAGATCTTTCCTCGCGAATCGTAAGTTTGTGTTTCAGGATTTTTTAGAACAACTTTCTCTATTCTCCCAACTTTTGATTCTCCGAATTCTCGATGAAAGGAATCAACGTTTCGATCTTCCCTGAGATCGACGGTTCAATACCTCCCGTGAGACTTCGAGTACTAAATAACTCTTAGCGTTATCTTCCTCGCATTTGGTTGGATCCGACGACTCACGGGTTTTTGACACTTCTTCCTGGAATCACTCCAATGTTTGATTCTATCCTCGTTAATCTCTTTTTGCGATTCGGGACTTGGAGTGACCAAGAATTTGGCCTGCGCTCCAAGTTCACGATCCCTGAATTTACGAAATGATACAACGGTTCAAACCAACCACGATCAACGACCCACTTTATTCTGGATCCTAGAATGGCGAGTTTCTCCATCCACTAACCACCTTCCAACTTCTGGCTATCTTACGGTCCCTCGCGATTTAGCGAGTTCTCCACGGAGAATTCTGACCGTTCGTTCAAATTCTAGATGACTTCTTTCCAAATATCTTGGCATCAATTCTTCTAGAATTGACTTTCTCCCTAACTTGAAGGATTTCGAATAATTTGAAGGCTTCGATGGTTTTTTCCCTTCCAAGCTTTGGTTAGTGAAATTTTAACTTCACCTTGTCGCGCACTTGCGCTCGGCGTGTGAACTTGCTCTGTTTCTCTCAGAGCTTTTAACTTAATCAGTCTCAAAGGGACTTGACCCTTCAGTGTTTTCCAAAGACTTTCTGGTGTCCTCCTGACACCCTCTACTCTCGTCTCCTGGAGTCTTTCGAACTTAAAATAAGTTCCCTCTATAAGCACTCCTTGCGCTGGATATGCGCACTCTTCATACCAAAAGTTCCACGCTATCTCTTCTGAGCTTCGTTTTCTGAACTGGAAGAATTATGTGTCTCTTCCATTTCTTTGCACTTTGTGGAAATTCAAATAAGTTCTGGCACTCGTCAACCTTCTGCAATACAAATGCGCAGACGATTAGAATTTGTCAGGCCTTTGTTTCTTGACAATTCCTCATCTTTCATAACAATCGATGTTAAGAAAATCTTTCAATTTCACGACTTTTTCGAGCTCTCCTCAACTCTAAAATTTTTGGCACTTTGGGATTTCGGGACTTCGGGTTTTTGGCACCAGGGAGTTCATTTTGCAATGACTCCCAACCTTTTATCATTTCAATTCCTGAATTTTGAAAATTCGGTTTCCTTATTCTTCGGGCCCACAACATAGTTGTCGTCCTTAAAATCCTCTACGATTCTCTTGTCTTTGGAGATTTCAGGACTTCGGGACTTCGGGTTTCGGGGTTTCGGTCCACAAGGCTTTTAGACTTGCTTTCCTTTCCAACCCCCGACTTCCGAAATTCCGACTAACTTTACCCTCCGGGCCCACATAGCACAGTGGTCACCCACAACTACGGTGGAACGTGGTACATTCATGAGGGTCCATGTCGCTTTTAACGACGTCATCAGGTCCCACCTCTCTCGCTTCTCTTCTCAACCCACTGGCACGTGGTACATCTCCATGTATCCACGTCCATTCCTAGAAAAATCCAACGGGCAGATCTTTCTCAGATCTACGAAATCAATCGCATCGCGCACCTTTAAGGGGAGTATGGGTGGCAGAGAGGAGATAAGACATGGTAGTCAACAGGACAGGGGGGGGCCCCATTTCACCTGCCACACTATTCCGAACCCCCCCCCCCCTCCATTAAAGGTAGAGTGGCAAGGGGGTCCAGAATTCACCTAAGCATCGTTGATCAAGGTGAATTAATCTCAACCGTTCGAGAGTTGCACGTCCGATTTCAGACCCCCCCCCCCAACACTAAAGGTAGAACAGCAAGGGGGGCCCGGAATGAAACCTCAGCCATAGATCTAGGTGGGTGGACTCTGGCTGTCCAGATCTACTCGTTACTTAACTTAATGCACATTCGCGCCCCGGCTTAAATCCGACATCTCTTCCTCACATCTAACGATCGTCACAGACTCTGATATCCTTCGAAAGAATCTTGTCCGTTCATCGGTTTTATCATCACGAGAGTCTGAACTCTCGATCACGGGATTCCCAAAATCTTGATCCCTTCTTTCTCGATGCAGTTAATCTTCCGACACGTAACCTCCATCCATCGGATGGTTCAGATCTATCTGGGGGTTTCCACCACGAAAAATCATGGGCCTTCATCATCAGGATTCTCGATTTCCAAAAATGGGTAATCTCACGACACGTGGCCTCCGTCAATCAGACGGTTCAGATCTATTTCGGGATTTCCACCATGGAAAGTCCCGATCTCTTGTCATCAGGACTCCCGATATCGCGATTCCTGATTTCCCGAAATGGGAAATCTCACGACACCTAGCCTCTGTCGTTCAGATGGTCTTGATATATTTGGGGGATTTCACCCCTACTCATTGGGGTTTTAACCCTCAGATATCTCCTGACAGATCCAACGACTGTCGGGTTTTCCAGCCGAAATCTGACGGCTCAGACGGTTCCTAACTAATTTGGGATTTCGCGTATCGTGATTTCCACACTCCTGTGCAATTCCAAAGGGCTTTAAACCCCGTGCACACTTTCCATATCTAACGGTCATGAGGGTTCACCTTCCCTCTCGACAAGATACTAAAGCTCCTACACTTCTGGTGTGGAGTCATCTCTCCCTGTGGACTTATACCACCCTGGTTGCGGTTTCATAATGCCGCTATACCTCCTGAGCTTAAAAACTTGTTAGGTAACTTCTTGACACTTTGGAGCACACCAGGGTCCAAAATTGGCCTTCCAGACCCAATTTCCCCTCGTATTCTCGGTCTAAAGACCGCTCTACTGGCCCATCTAGGCTCAATGTCGAAACCTTGGATCTGATACCAAATTGTAGCGCCCCTTTTCTGGATACCAAGGTTTAAACGCTATTAAAAGAAGACTATACACCACTTTGTACATAACTCATGCAAGTATTATAAATCCCATGCATTTAAACAAATAAACATATTCTACACAGAGTATTCATATGAGTTACTGCCATAATTAACAATCAATGGCATTTCCTACTAATTCATATACACAGGGGAAGTCATGATAACATAAGTAGCAAAGTCATGCAAAACATGATTAAAGCATAATCAGATACTTATCTTCTAACAATGGTAGATTCCACCAACCAAGTGCAGGCCTTCCACGAACCTCCCAGCCTTAGACCGCACTTCTCATTAGCTCAACAATGGGTCACCCCCGATCTGGGACTATTCTCCACCCCAAGGCAAGGAAATCTAGGCTAGGCTAAGGTTCCAGGGAAAAAAACACACAACCACAAGGAAGGGATTCTCTCCAAGGAACCTCCCACGCTCACTGCCCACAGACCCTCATTCCCCACATGCCTGTTCCACCCCAGGAGTATACACCTTCTCTGTCACCTGGACAGTCCTTCGGCTTCTAATCTCCCTTTCCTTGGGTTACAGGAACAGGCCGGACCGGAAGTCTCCGGGCTCTGTGGCAGCTACAGGGTTCCTTCCAGGAGTTCTCTCCTTCCTCTGCGCACTCTCTCACTTGGAGGGAGTCGCTCACTAGTCCAACAACTTGTTCTTCCAATATTCAACCACCTCTCTCACCTGGAGAGAGTGTTGTACAAACTGGCCAACAAGCCACACAGGATCAAACAATACACGTCCACCACAATCCACGGGATCCAGACATGAACACCCAAGGCAACTCCAGACTTATGCAACAGTATAACCAGGCTTAGCAAGGATGAGACACTTCTGTTTTCTCAATTTGGCAACACAGAATAGACTCACACTCTGGATTCTCAGGGATGCATGACGATTCATCCACGTAGGGGTCAATTCAGACTTAACGGTTTACAACCGAAAGGGTGTCCAGCCTTCCAGAAGCAAATACAGACACCGGCCTTTTTGGTTCAGAGTGCACGAGGGTATCTCTTGCAAAGGTCGGACGGGTTCACCTTCCGACGGTCGGGTAGAATGGAGGAGGAACCCCCTAGCATGGCTCGTCTCAGCCTTTCATTGCATGCTCCAGGGTTGACACTTGTCCCCCATGTGATTGCATGTCTCCTTCAGCATGCGTTCCTCCCACCATTTGGAAATCACATGTCCTTCCAAAAAGACTTAGGTTAAAACATATAATGCACATATCTTTTGGAATAATATTAAAATATTATTCCTAAGGCTTAAGCCCCTAGGCTTAACACTTAGCCCCTCTTCCCACCTTCAGCCCCTAATTCCTTGCCCACCCTGTGGATTATTAGTCCCCCTTCACTCATTCATCGTGGTCGGTCTGCACATGGCGGTGTTTATGTTTTATTAATTGTTCTTCATGATTACATATACAACAACAGGCTCCTGGCCTTCAACACTTAGGCTCCCTGACCTAACAACACATAAGCCTCCATCTTATAAGAACTTGGCTCACCAGCCTATAAATCATAATTACAATCCCTTTCAGAACATGGTTTACTATGGGGCTCAGCCTTGGGGACACTACAGGAAAGAAGGTTACTCCAACCCAATAACGAACATAGATGCACATAGAAAGGAAGAATGTGTCAATAAGTCATTGTAATGATAAAAAGAACTTTTTCCACCACTACAATTTGAGTGGTCATAGAGACTCAAAGTGTTGGTGACTTCATCCAACTTCACCCAAGAAACTGCATAGTGAAGAGAAGTGTCTCAAGAAAGAATATTGTGGAAGATAAAGAGTGGTCTGCCTCTCCAATCTAAGGAGAGATAGCATTGCATTATGCCAACGAGATGTATAGAAGGTTGATGATCATGGAAGCCACAATCTATTTTTTGTGCTCAATATTACACCTAAAGAACCCCTTCTTGGACATGTGTTGGAGAGTTATGCATAGAGGTCAATGACCTTGGAGGGTGTCTCAAGAACTAAGGAAGTGCTTGCAAGCATTTCCATGCACTAGAGAGTTGTTTCCATGCCATGAAGCAACTGATCCTAGGAGAGTAATGCAATCACACTTGAGGAGTTGTTATGTGATGGTATCATGGTGGAGTCATACTAAAGAGGTCAACATTCAACTTGGATTCTCCATAGTCAAAATGGACTATCTCCAAGTGAGAGAGGGAGATGAGAATGAGTGTTGATATTAGAGTTCAGATTCCAATATTTCTCAAAGCTAAGAGTCAGTGAGAAGATTGTTGCACTACATGAACAAGTGATCTGGTGCCATAGCCAAGAGAGAAAAAGTTAGAGCTGAAGCTAGGGGCCAACATCAAAATTTAGAGCTGAAGCTAGGGGCCAACATCAGAGCTACGTTTCAAAGAAGACTGAAGAATGGATAAGACTCCGTCTGCAAAACAAATTGACAATAAGAATGCATTATGTAAGTCATGTAAAAAAATGTAAGTTTACGTGGAATAAACCAAATAATGATATAACTAAAAAGTTAAATAAAATAATTAAAATAACAAGGAGAGAAGGATAAAAGACCTAAAGTGAAGATCCATGGTTGTTTTTCTTCCCTTACTCCCTAACAATCCCTATTTCTTCACTCTTGCTCATACTCAAAGGGAGTTTTGCCAAGGAGAAGGAGAGCATTGTTAACTTGAAGAGAAAGAATATTGAGCACCATTCAAGACTAGAGAAAGAATGTTGAGAACCATTCAAGACTCTTTTCAAGTTAAGTTGGGTTCTGTGTTCGACATTTCAAACAGTCCTCTCTTGCTACCCACAGAGAGCACACTTTAAACAATCTTTTGGACTTTGGTCGTCTTAACTTGCCCACTATTTAACCTTAGCTGATGGGCACCCCATTCTTTGTTTGTTTTATATCTCACTTTCCCACGGCCTCAATCTTGCCTCTAGACACCCCAGACTATGTTTTTTTTGGTGCCTAACATGTCCAAGCTCTATGTGCCTCTTCTGGACATCCCATACATTGTTTTCCTACTGCCCAATGTACCCACAATTTGGTATGTTTGGGGCCTAACACGTCCAAGATCTAAGTGCCTCTTCTGGACATCCCATACGTTGTTTTCCTACTGCCCAACGTACCCACAATTTGGTATTGCTGTCTCACATCACCGTCAATGGCTTATTGTTTTTCAAGAACATCCTCCACCAAACCCATTGTTTTCTAAGAACATCCTCCACCAAACCCTACTGACTAGATAGAATAATTCATCATTTGTTGGCTTGTCACAATTCCTCGGCGCTATCCCTAACATTAGAGGAGACGCAATGCTCATTTTAGCATCTATAGCCATCTTTAGCGCTTGGAAATACCATACCACGGTTTACCTATTTGGCTATCAGTTTGTTGGACATTTCCCAACTATTGTACAGTGAATCGGTAAGCTACACTTGAAGGTTACAATTCACAAACCCTAAACCTAATTTGAAGGCGTCCAAGGAATCCTTCATTGTTGTATGGGCGTCCCTATTTATCCTTTGGTTAGTTACATTTCCACTTCTCGCATCTTCACTTGCTCATGACCTAAACCTCACCTTTGAATTCGACGTTAAATCCTATGCTAGCCAGGATAATAAAGCTTATGCACAAGAGTCAGGTATATTGAATGATTGTCATGGTTGGGCTGAGCTGACGAACGAGTTGTGATGGAGTTTTGGTTATTGGAAAAAATCAATAGAGTGAGAGAACCAACCCTACCCCAGGAATTGTAGCAACCACACATCTATATTGTTAAATGGCAGGTGGTAGAAAAATCTACTAATGGTAATGCTATCATCTATTATATTATAGTTGGAGCGTTCTCTTCATTGTTTAATGTCAAAAAGTGTTATCACAATTGTGGGAGAAACCTATCCTTGGTGCCACTAGTTTGACCTATAATTGATGAAGGGTTTATTATATCCGACTCAATTGGAAGGATGTATATATAATAAATATATATGTTCGTTTGTTGCTGGAGTATTAAAGGAGAGGTCCAGGTTGGTACTGAAGGATTGGTTTCTTGAAAGGATAGGCCAAGAACCAAACCTAGGGGCATAGGTTTGAGGCTTGGTAGATTCCAGAAAAACCCTATGCAAAACCTCAAATACAGAAAAAAAACAAATATAATTCTACACAGATATGTATGTGTTAGTGACACAAATCGGTTATAAGCCCTTGATTACAGATCAAAGACCCTTGGGAAGGGTCAGAAAGTGTCTTTAAATTGTTAGAAGAGTTAGTTTTCTCTCTTCATTCCAAAGGAATTTACGGTTAGTTTCCTCTCTTCATTCCAAAGGGATTTACGCCCTACGGGATGATGGGCCCAGGGAATTAATATGGTTGGTCAAAGTGAATAGATATCAGTGTGGGACTTGGGTTTAGAAGGAGGCCAAGCAAAGGAGTGGGAAAGCTACCTAAGTAACCTTAGGTCAAATTTGATTAAGCTATAGGAAGAGGAAATTGACCCTATGAGTTGGTTTAAGAATTGGTTTAAGAATCCTCTGTCACAGCTTTGATACATTTTTCTTGTCGAAGAGGCCTTCTCAGGCTAGCATCGATGGTGGTGGGATAAGGTGTGGCTCATGCACGCGCTGCTATAGTTGAAAATCCTTTTTTGGATGGCTCTACATGAGACGCTCTTAACGTGGACCAATGGTTTAAAAAGGGGATGGGTTGAGAAGCTCTGAATCCTAATCCAATAGATTCAGGTTGACATTATAAATATAAATATGTATATTTATATATTTGTGATTGATCATTCTTTATCTTATAGTAAATATATTATTATTTTATATATCTAATTTTGTATAACATATTACTAGCAACAACCACTTTATAAAAGTGGTTGATATATGTAGATAAGCGTCATTAGTTAATATATTATTATATAATTAATTAATTACTTAATTATTACATAAACATAATATATAATAATAATTTATTATTGTATTAATGCATGAATGTACATAAATTAATATAATATGTAATAAGAATGTATAAGTATAATGTATAAATTAAAGTATTAATACATTAACTTATAATGTAACATATTAAATACTTAGTCCATTCCATGTAGCTTGGGTTGTTGGGAGGAATGATTGTTACCCTTCCCACCCACGTTCAATTCCTTGTAAGTGACATGGTGTGCCTTTAAATGGGTTTATAAGTTGCTCTTGTTGTTGAGCCTCCAATAAATATTTACCATGATCAAGAGTATGGTTAAATATAATTGACCTTTCCCATGGTTGAGTATGGTTAACCATGGTTGTTCTTGACATGGACCAAAGTTTAGTATGGTTGATCATGATTGAACTTCACGAGGGTTGACTATGGGTGACCATACCCATGGTCGACCTTCGTAGACCATGTGGAGATGCTTATGCTGGACCATGTTGATTATGATTAATCATGGTTTACTATGGCACTATCTCATTACAATGTTAGTCAGGCTTTGTTCCTCAAATTGCGACACTAGGTTTTGTCCATCATATGACATCATAAGGTTATGGTCATCACATTGTGACGTAAATTTTTTTTGTCGCAATATGGAATTAGAATAAGTTTTTCACACACTAACAGTGGGTTATGTTCATCACATTGCAATGTTGGGAAATGGTCATGTCATTACAATGCTGGGCTATGTTTGTCACATTGCAACATTGGGTTGCAACGTTGGGCTATGTTTGTCACTTGTACATTGGGTTGCGTACATCACATTGTAACAAAGGGTTATGTTCGTCACATTGCAACATTTGGAAATGTTTCTGACATTATGATGTTAGGATATTTGTAACACATTGTGGTTATGAGGCTATGTTCACTATATTGCAACAATGAAGCTATGTTCATGACACTAGAACAATATGGCTATGTTCGTCACATTGTGATGTTAGGAAATGATCACCTCATTGCAATGTTAGGCTATGTTTGTCACATTGTGATGTTGGAAAATGATCACCACATTGCAATGTTACACTATGTTTGTCACTTTGCGACATTGGGTGCATAGATCAAATTGAAACAATGGGTTATGTTTGTCACATTGCGGCATGTGGAAATGTTTCTCACATTATAACGTTACGATATTTGTACCACATTATGGTGATGAGGCCATGTTCATCACATTGGGACAATGAGGCTTTGTTCATCACATTGTGATGATGAGGCTATGTTCATAACATTGCAAGGAAAGGGTAACATTCATCACATTACAATGTTACTATGTTTGTCAAAATGTGACACTACTATTTTCATCACATTGCGACAATATGTCTATGTTCATCACATTCTGATGTTGAGAAACGCTCATCTCATTGCAATGTTGGGCTATGTTTGTCACATTTCAACATTTTGTTTCATACATTACATTGTGATACTGGGTTGTGTACCTCACATTGCGAGAATGGGTTATGTTCGTCACATTGCAACATGTGGAAATGTTTCTCACATTATGATATTAAGATATTTGTATGGCATTGTGGTGGTGAGGCTATATTCAACACATTGCGATGATGATATTATGTTCGTCACACTGCAACAATATGGATATTGTTTTTGCATTGCGATGATGGGGCTACGTTCACCCCATTGCAATGATAGAGCTATGTTATTCACATTGCGACATTACTATGTTTTTCAGAATGTGACAATACTATGTTCATCACATTGTGACAATATGGCTATGTTCATAACATTGCGATGTTGGAAAATAGTCATCTCATTGCAATGTTAGGCTATGCTTGACACTTTGCGACATTGGGAACTGTATACATCATATTGCAACAATGGGATTCATTCATCGCATTGTGATAAGTGGGAATGTTTCTCACATTATGATGTTAGGGTATTTGTATCACATCGTGGTGATGAGGCTATGTTTATCACCTATGTTTATCACCTATATTTATCACATTGTGACAACGAGTCTATGTTCATCACACTGTGACAATATGGATATTTTCTCCACTTTGTGACGATGGGGATCCATTCGTCACATTGTGACAATGGAGCTATGTTCATCACATTGCGACATTATTGTTTTTGTGAGAATGTGATGCTAGTATGTTCATCACATTGCGACAATATGACTATCTTCATCACATACCCATGTTGTGAAATGGTCATCTTATTGCAATGTTAGGATATGTTTGTCACATTGTGACATTGGGTTATGTACCTCACATTACAACAATGAGTTATGATTACCTAAATTGGCTTATAAGTCATTGCTTAACTGTAACTAAGTTTTTAAGTTTTGTCTTAAATAAATATTGGGCTTGAAGAATAGAAATGGTGGTAATTTTGTGTATAATATCATCACATTGTGACGATGAGGTTATATTTGTCACACTATGAAAATATGGCTATTTTAATCACATTGTGACGATGGGGCTACATTTGTCACATTGCGATGGTAGGACTATGTTTATCACATTGGCGCAACATTACTATGTTTGTCAGAATGTGACAATACTATGTTCATCACATTGCAATCTTAGGAAATGGTTATCTCATTACATTATTGCGCTATGTTTGTCACTTTGTGAGATTGTGTTGTGTACATCACAATGCATGAATGGGTTACGTTCATCACATTGTAACATGTGGAAATTTGTCTCACATTATCTCATTAGGATATTTGTATCACATTGTGGTGTTGAGGCTATGTTCATCACATTGCGACAACAAGTCTATGTTCATCACACTGCGAAAGTATGGTTATTTTTCGTCATATTGTGATGATGTGGTCACATTCGTCACATTGGGACGACATGGCTATGTTCATCACATTGCAACTTTACTATGTTTGTCAGAATGTGACGCCACTGATGTTACTATGTTTGTCAGAATATGACACTACTATGTTCATCACATTGTGATAATATGGCTATGTTCATCACATTGTGATGTTGGGAAATGGAGATCTCATTGCAATGTTAGGGTATAATTGTCACATTGCGAACTAGGTTTTCGTACATTACATTGCAACATTGAGTTGTGTACCTCACATTGCAACAATGGGTTATGTTCCTTACATTGAAACATGTGAAAAAATTTCTCACATTATGACGTTAGGATATTTGTATCACATTGTAGTGATGAGGTTATGCTCATCCCATTGTGAAAACAAGGTTATGTTCATCACGTTGTGACAATATAGCTATTTTTTGTCACATTGCGATGATGGGGCTACGTTTCTCCATTGCGATGATAGGGCTATGTTCTTCACATTGTCACATTACTATGTTTGTCAGAATATGACATTACTATGTTCATCACATTGCGAAGTTGGGAAATGGTCATCTCATTGGAATGTTGGTCTATGTTTGTCACATTGTGACATTGGGTTTTGTACTTCACATTGAAACAATGGGCTATATTCATCACATTACAACATTTGGAAATGTTTCTCACATTATGAATTTAGGATATTTGTAGCACATTGTAGTGATGAGGTTATTTTCATCACATTGCGACGATGAGGCTATGTTCATCACACTCTAACAATATGGCTACGTTCATCACATTGCAATGGCAAGGTTGTTTTCATCACATTGCGATGATAGTGTAATGTTCATCATATTGTGGCATTTCTATGTTTGTCAGATTGTGACACTAATATGTTCGTCACATTGCAACATTACTATTTTTCTCATGTTGCAACGTCTGATTTTGTTTTTCAGATGGGAACATCGGGTTATGTTTGTCACGTGACAAGGTTGGTTTATGTTTGAAATATTATGAAAATGAAGTTTTGGCCTAGTTTTATTTTTAAATATAAAAAATTATTTCCTTTGTCAAAAAAGGTACAAACTTTGAACTGATATGATGTATTACATAGAAGAAAACTTAGGTTCATACTTGTTCTAAGGACATTGATTGCAAATCATCTTTAACTTTAGAGATGATGATTTTTACTTGATAGCAAATCAACTTGAACTTTGTAGATGATGAATTATAATTGAAATTTGATGATAATGTATTATTGTTATAAGGACATTTAAGTACACCACACATGGATAATAGAGTGTACACATTGCACCATTATATAAACTATGACCATTATACATCCATATATAATTTTTATATATTTTTCATCGATTTTAATTGTTAAACCATAATCTCAAACCATTAAAATAAGGAATAGTTTATGATCATTTATAACCATAAGAATTATATTTTTAGTTATGTAATATATAGTTACATTTTTTTATATAAATATTTTTAAACATATAGAGATTTTTAATATACAAAAAAATAAAAACACAGTTTATTCTTATTATTCTATTGATAAATATTTTTAGAAAATTAAATATAAAAAATTACATTCTTTTTCAAGATTAAATATATTTACAAATTTACAATGTTTCTTCAAAATTAGATATATCTACAATTCAAGTGGATTAAAATTAAATTATTATTATTTAAATTTATTTTAAATTAAATCTTTTAATAATTATTTTCTTATTATTATAAAATAAAGCTTAATACAAATCACTCTAATTATAACTCTAATAGTTATAACCCTAACCCTAGTCTATCCCTAACACTAATCCCATTCCTAATAACTCTAACCCTAAAAACCATTAACCTTAATATATTATTGTTGACATGTTTAATTATTAATATTAATTAATAACTATTATAAAAAAGATGTGTATGAATAATATACATACATAACCTTAAAATAACATTTGTATAGTTAATTATATAGAATAATAATAACTAATAATATAGTTAATTATTGTTAATATTAATAAATTAATATTTATTAATATATTATGTATAATAATAATAAAGTATTAATAATATTATTAATGATTATTCACCAATAACATCAATTAATAAAATTAATGAAGTATACTGAACAAAACAATTTATTAATATTATTATTATTAACTATAATATTTGCTTATTAATAATGTTTTATTATTATTATTAACTATAATATTATTAATAAAATAGTATTATGTATTAATATGCTTATTAATAAAGTGTTATTAATATATAAATGTAAATTGTTACAATATTCTTATATATAAGTGCAAAGTTTAAAAATATAAATGTAAATGGTAACAATAGTGTTATATATAAGTGCAAAGTTTAAAAGAATTGTTTATTAATTATTTATTTATTTGAAACCACATTCGTAATAATTAATTTGATTGAAAGAAATTGTTTCAAGCATCAAAGTTTTTGATATGTCGATTGATTAAATCAGTGAGAATTTAGTTTTATATATAATGGTATATATATAGAATTTATACTTTAAAAGTTTTTACGAGTTTCCTAATGCCATGGACACCATTTTTATTTTTCCTACAAAGGAAGAAGTTTTTTCTTTAGATGACATAGAGTTTGGGGTTAAGTAGCTCACAAATGGGAAAGCTAAGGACATTGAAGGCTACCAAACTGAAATTTTTAAAATCGGAGGGCCAATCCTTATCCCTCACATACACAAGATCTTCAATTTAGCAATGATTCCCTAAACCCTGGACACAAAGCCTCATTATTCCTATTTTTAAAAATGGGGATAAAAACATTCCCTCTAATTATAGGACCAATATGATTAGCCCGATTTTAGCCAAGCTTTATGGAATTATTTTGGAAAAGAATATTAGCATTTGGCTAGAAAGTCACAATAAAAGAGCTAAAGGCCAGGTCTGGTTTAGGAGATAGCATTTAGTTGTGGACCATCTTGTTACCTTTAGGATCATTGCAGAGGAGTTATGCAATACTAAAACCAATCTTTTTTGTTTTTTTTTTTACTTTAGAAAAGCTTTTGACATGGTTCCTAGCAAAAACCTTTGGAATAGGTTGGAAGAGACAAAAGTGCCTCTCAAGTTGAGGGATGTTGCAATAAGGATGTATGAGAACGTTATTTCTAAGTTTAAAAACATTGAGGACTGGTCAAAAGAGACTAAGTGCAATATCGGAGTCAAACAAGGTTGTCCCTTGTCCCCTACCCTTTTTGGCATATACATTGATAAGTTAGAAGAATGCTTGGAAAAAGCAGGTTGTGTTGGCTCTACTCTCACTGGTATAGTCATCAATCTTCTTCTTTATGCCGGTGATATCGTTCTTATGGCAAGGAGTCCCCATGATCTTGAAAACCAACTAAGAATCCTCAAGGATTTTTGTTCCAATATGGGTATGACTGTTAATACTGATAAGACTAAGGTTATGATTATTAAATCCAATAAGATCCCTTATGATACCTTTTTATATGACAACAACAACTTGGAGGAAGTGACTTCATACAAATATCTTGGAATTGATATTCACCACAAGCTCAATTGGAGTTATAGCATTGAAAAAAGGATTATTGGGGGATGGAAAGCTTATTGTGGGCTTGAAAACAATTGTAAATCAGATGATATTTGGAGTTGGGATAAGAAAAAACTACTCTTTGAAACTCTTGTTACACTTGTTATTCTTTATGGATGTGAAGTATGGGGTTGTAGTATCTCTTGTGAATCTTGGAGAAAGATAGAGAAAATACAAAAGAATTTTATAACCTATAATCTCAAAATTAAAGGAAATACGCCCTATCCCATCCTCCTCAAAGAAACAAGTCTCTCCCCCATTGAGAGCATAGCTATGACTAGATACCTAATGTATAAAAACAAGTTAAACAACATGGAAGACAAGAGGCTACCTAAAATTGCTTCAAAATCAAGTCATAACCACCATCGACTCAAGCCAGGATGGCATAAAAACGTCTGGTCTTGGATAAACTATTGGGGAATCATGGAAGAAACCATTTTGCAGAATAAAGAAACTATTAAAATAAACGTCAAATCAAAATTTAAGGAAAAAATGTGGTGTGATAAAGAGTTAGAGGAAAAAAGAAAATTAAGGTATTATAAAGATGTAATCAACCCTAATCTAGAAGATCAAAATTATCTATTTGTTTTGCGAAGTGTAAAGAAAAAAATAAGCATTGCTAAGATAAGAATAAATTCTCAGGGAGCTCCATAGTGAAACTGGGCGTTGGTCAATTCCTAAAACACCATGGGATGAAAGAGTGTGTCACCTTTGTGACACTAATAAGGTTGAAGATGAAAAGCACTTTTTCTTAGATTGTCCGGCCTATACCTATATTAGATCTCATTTTCAAAATATTGATCACACTACCAACCTTCCTAACATCTTAACTCAACAAAAGTATGGTGATCTTGGAAATCTTCTCTTAATGCTTTTCGAGCACAGAAACAAAATTAAAGAATCACAAGTAATCACTTACCTTCTTAAGGTCCGATAGACCAATTAGATCTTAGTGGAAGTTGATCATCATCATCATCATCATCATCATAAACTTAAAAAGTTACAATAGTATTAGTAGTATATATACTTGCAAAGTTTTAATCCATTGTTTATTAATTTGAAACCACTGTTGTAATAATTAATTTTATTAATTTGAAACCACAGTTGTAATAATTAATTTGATTGAAAGAAATTGTTTGTTGTAGCTTCAAAAACTCATATGCCCATTGAGCAAACTAGTGAAAATTTAGTTCTATTCTTCATAAGGCATAGATTTTTTCCATACGGTTTCCATATTGATTATTCTTTTTCTTGGTTTGGAAAGCCCATATGAAATGGTTTAGATGGTACGAAAATCAAATCTTGCAATTGTAAATTAAATGGATAGTACGGAAATCAAATCCAAGGGAGATTCTAAAGGTAAAATTGGAAGAGACTCATTCTAAAGGTAAAACGCGAGGGAGATTTAATAATGGAAAACATAGGCATGCTCAAAAAAGTAATATTGGTGCTTGCTACCAAATGAAGATCTGCGCGGAGTATGACCAAAAAAGAAGTGAGAAACACTATTTGTTCAAGGTAAAAGCAATGAAGATCTGCGCGGTCTGTGCATGACACATTGCAAAACTGTGTCGGTGTCAATATGGAAGAGGCAAAGTTTATTGGGAAATTCAAGTGCCTCTATGTAAAATTCAAGTGCCTCTATGTAAACAAAGGAAACGCACCCAGAAAAACAAACTAAAACATGAACTTTCATGGATTCTTGATCCATATTAAAATTATGTGCACTTATCTTTTGTATTATTTGTATCTTGTCTATATTGTACATGAGCTCAATAAAGAGAGAATTAACAATAATAATGAGCAAGTGTATGTGTATGATCTCAGTTATCTCTTTCCGATTGTGCAAATGCACTTGCATTTATGTTTATGCTTGACTACACAGTTGGTATTCTTGTAAATTTAATGAATACCACAAAAGTCATTACATTGGCCTTCTAAATTTACAAAATGGTAAACAATGACCTCCTAAATGTACAAAATGGTTATTTTGTTTTCTTTAAAAAATAGTAACTTATAAAAAGGTTCGTTCTCTTTGCTATGGCGGAGTGAAATCTAGTGCATCCAGAACTACGACAAACCGAAATCGTGCCTCTCCACCTGCTGTTCACTACCGCTCTCATGGAAAGTCTACAATGGGCACCGTCCTGTATGCAAAAAAAAAAAAAAAAGGGTCTACATTAATATATTCATAATGTAATGTAACCTTAATGATACACTAAAAATGTAAGGATATATTAATACATTAAGTTAATAAATACATTAGTAAAGTTTAATACATTAATAAAACATTAATACACTAATGTATAATGTAACATATTAAAGTATTAATATATTAATGATCTATTTTATTAATTAGCACATTTAAATATTAATACACAAATAAAATAATACATTAATAATATATTATTAAAATATTTATATATTTATTGAAAATGATGGTTGACTATAATCATGACTATAAATGACATGAATACATTAATATATTTATATATTTATTGAAAATGATGGTTGACTATAATCATGACTATAAATGACATGAATACATTAATGTATACTATAATGTAATAATTTAATTAATTATTACATTAATACATTTTTAATAAATACATTACTAAAATAAATTGCAAAAAAAAAGTCACATCAAATATTATTTTCCATGTTCTTTTCATATTATTAATGTATTCTACATAATAAAATAACTTGTATTACATAATAAAATAACTTGTATTGAAAGTTATTCTTCAGTAAATAAATTGAACACAATATTAAAATACATTTAATATATATTAATACATTATTAAAGATTAATAATTTAATGTATTAATACTTAAATAATATATTATAATTTAATACTTAAATAGTTATACTTTAATTTATTCATGCACTAACATTAATGATACATTAATAAATTAAAACATTAATAATATATTAATAAAGTAGTACTACATTAACCTTTTAGACAATACATTATTAATGTAATGTATTAATAAATTACTAATAAAATAATACATTAATAATATTATGTATTAAATAATTAATACATTAATAAATTATTAATTAATAGATTAAATTTATTACTAATTAATATTATTAAATACATTAAAATATTTAATACATTAATAATACAATGTATTAATTAATCAATACTTTAATACATTGTTAAAGTATTGATACATTAATAAATTAATAGTATAAATTAATAAATTAATAGTACATTATTATAGTAATAATACATTATTAAAATATTAATATCTTAATAAATACATTAATACATTAATTAGACATTATTAAAGTATTAATACATTAATTGAAAATGATCATTGTTGAGAATGGTTGACAATGAGCATGGTTTCTTATTGTTATTGTTGACCATGGACATCATTAGCTTTGTGTGATCTTAGTTAACTTTAATACTTTAATGTATTAATGCATTAAAGTATTAGTGTATTAAAATATAATATAGTATTTAAGTATTAATACATTAAAGTATTAATGTATAATACATTATTTAGATATTAATACATTAAAGTATTAAAGTATTAATACTATTAAATATATTAATGTATTAATTAATTAATACATTATATTATTAATGTATTATTTTATTAGTAATACATTAATACAATAATTATATTAGATTATTTTATTCCTTCGACCTTGAATTACCATAATCATTGTTAATTCTTGTTGACCATGACCATGGTAAACTTTTGTAGACCTTCACTCTGGTTGAGCTTCATTTTGTATGAGCTTGATTATGCTTAACATTGGTTAAGCATGACCATGGTTGACTGTGATTGACCATGGTTGACAATGGTTAACCGAGTTTGACAGTTGTTGTCCATAGATTACCATGGTTGGCCATGACTATGAATGGCATTCACCATGTTTGACCTTAAGTATGACTCATCTTGACTATTACCTCAAATACGGTTGACTATTATTGACCATGATCAAGAGTATGGTTAAATATAGTTGACCTTTCCCATGGTTGAGTATGGTTAACCATGGTTGTGCTTGACATGGACCAAAGTTTAGTATGGTTGATCATGATTGAACTTCACGAGGGTTGACTATGGGTGACCATACCCATGGTCGACCTTCGTAGACCATGTGGGGATGCTTATGTTGGACCATGTTGATTATGATTAATCATGGTTTACTGTGGCACTATCTCATTACAATGTTAGTCAGGTTTTGTTCCTCAAATTGCGACACTAGGTTTTGTTCGTCATATGACATCATAAGGTTATGGTCATCACATTGTAACGTAAAAAAATTTTGTCACAATATGGCATTAGAATAAGTTTGTCACACATTGATAGTGCATTATGTTCGTCACATTGCAATGTTGGGAAATGGTCATGTCATTACAATGTTGGGCTATGTTTGTCACATTGCAACATTGGGTTGCGACATTGGGCTATGTTTGTCACTTGTACATTGGGTTGCGTACATCACATCGTAACAAAGGATTATGTTCGTCACATTGCAACATTTGGAAAGGTTTATGACATTATGACGTTAGGATATTTGTAACACATTGTGGTTATGAGGCTATGTTCACAATATTGCAACAATGAAGCTATGTTCATGACACTAGAACAATATGGCTATGTTCGTCACATTGTGATGTTAGGAAATGGTCACCTCATTGCAATGTTAGGCTATGTTCGTCACATTGTGATGTTGGGAAATGATCACCACATTGCAATGTTACGCTATGTTTTTCACTTTGCGACTTTGGGTGCATAGATCAAATTGCAACAATGGGTTATGTTTGTCACATTGCGACATGTGGAAATGTTTCTCACATTATAACGTTACGATATTTGTACCACATTATGGTGATGAGGCCATGTTCATCACATTGGGACAATGAGGCTTTGTTCGTCACATTGTGATGATGAGGCTACGTTCATCACATTGCGAGGAAAGGGTAACATTCATCACATTACAATGTTACTATGTTTGTCAAAATGTGACACTACTATTTTCATCACATTGCGACAATATGTCTATGTTCATCACATTCTGATGTTGAGAAACGCTCATCTCATTGCAATGTTGGGCTATGTTTGTCACATTTCAACATTTTGTTTCATACATTACATTGTGATACTGGGTTGTGTACCTCACATTGCGAGAATGGGTTATGTTCGTCACATTGCAACATGTGGAAATGTTTCTCACATTATGATATTAAGATATTTGTATGGCATTGTGGTGGTGAGGCTATATTCAACACATTGCGATGATGATATTATGTTCGTCACACTGCAACAATATGGATATTGTTTTTGCATTGCGATGATGGGGCTACGTTCACCCCATTGCAATGATAGAGCTATGTTATTCACATTGCGACATTACTATGTTTTTCAGAATGTGACAATACTATGTTCATCACATTGTGACAATATGGCTATGTTCATAACATTGCGATGTTGGAAAATAGTCATCTCATTGCAATGTTAGGCTATGCTTGACACTTTGCGACATTGGGAACTGTATACATCATATTGCAACAATGGGATTCATTCATCGCATTGTGATAAGTGGGAATGTTTCTCACATTATGATGTTAGGGTATTTGTATCACATCGTGGTGATGAGGCTATGTTTATCACCTATGTTTATCACCTATATTTATCACATTGTGACAACGAGTCTATGTTCATCACACTGTGACAATATGGATATTTTCTCCACTTTGTGACGATGGGGATCCATTCGTCACATTGTGACAATGGAGCTATGTTCATCACATTGCGACATTATTGTTTTTGTGAGAATGTGATGCTAGTATGTTCATCACATTGCGACAATATGACTATCTTCATCACATACCCATGTTGTGAAATGGTCATCTTATTGCAATGTTAGGATATGTTTGTCACATTGTGACATTGGGTTATGTACCTCACATTACAACAATGAGTTATGATTACCTAAATTGGCTTATAAGTCATTGCTTAACTGTAACTAAGTTTTTAAGTTTTGTCTTAAATAAATATTGGGCTTGAAGAATAGAAATGGTGGTAATTTTGTGTATAATATCATCACATTGTGACGATGAGGTTATATTTGTCACACTATGAAAATATGGCTATTTTAATCACATTGTGACGATGGGGCTACATTTGTCACATTGCGATGGTAGGACTATGTTTATCACATTGGCGCAACATTACTATGTTTGTCAGAATGTGACAATACTATGTTCATCACATTGCAATCTTAGGAAATGGTTATCTCATTACATTATTGCGCTATGTTTGTCACTTTGTGAGATTGTGTTGTGTACATCACAATGCATGAATGGGTTACGTTCATCACATTGTAACATGTGGAAATTTGTCTCACATTATCTCATTAGGATATTTGTATCACATTGTGGTGTTGAGGCTATGTTCATCACATTGCGACAACAAGTCTATGTTCATCACACTGCGAAAGTATGGTTATTTTTCGTCATATTGTGATGATGTGGTCACATTCGTCACATTGGGACGACATGGCTATGTTCATCACATTGCAACTTTACTATGTTTGTCAGAATGTGACGCCACTGATGTTACTATGTTTGTCAGAATATGACACTACTATGTTCATCACATTGTGATAATATGGCTATGTTCATCACATTGTGATGTTGGGAAATGGAGATCTCATTGCAATGTTAGGGTATAATTGTCACATTGCGAACTAGGTTTTCGTACATTACATTGCAACATTGAGTTGTGTACCTCACATTGCAACAATGGGTTATGTTCCTTACATTGAAACATGTGAAAAAATTTCTCACATTATGACGTTAGGATATTTGTATCACATTGTAGTGATGAGGTTATGCTCATCCCATTGTGAAAACAAGGTTATGTTCATCACGTTGTGACAATATAGCTATTTTTTGTCACATTGCGATGATGGGGCTACGTTTCTCCATTGCGATGATAGGGCTATGTTCTTCACATTGTCACATTACTATGTTTGTCAGAATATGACATTACTATGTTCATCACATTGCGAAGTTGGGAAATGGTCATCTCATTGGAATGTTGGTCTATGTTTGTCACATTGTGACATTGGGTTTTGTACTTCACATTGAAACAATGGGCTATATTCATCACATTACAACATTTGGAAATGTTTCTCACATTATGAATTTAGGATATTTGTAGCACATTGTAGTGATGAGGTTATTTTCATCACATTGCGACGATGAGGCTATGTTCATCACACTCTAACAATATGGCTACGTTCATCACATTGCAATGGCAAGGTTGTTTTCATCACATTGCGATGATAGTGTAATGTTCATCATATTGTGGCATTTCTATGTTTGTCAGATTGTGACACTAATATGTTCGTCACATTGCAACATTACTATTTTTCTCATGTTGCAACGTCTGATTTTGTTTTTCAGATGGGAACATCGGGTTATGTTTGTCACGTGACAAGGTTGGTTTATGTTTGAAATATTATGAAAATGAAGTTTTGGCCTAGTTTTATTTTTAAATATAAAAAATTATTTCCTTTGTCAAAAAAGGTACAAACTTTGAACTGATATGATGTATTACATAGAAGAAAACTTAGGTTCATACTTGTTCTAAGGACATTGATTGCAAATCATCTTTAACTTTAGAGATGATGATTTTTACTTGATAGCAAATCAACTTGAACTTTGTAGATGATGAATTATAATTGAAATTTGATGATAATGTATTATTGTTATAAGGACATTTAAGTACACCACACATGGATAATAGAGTGTACACATTGCACCATTATATAAACTATGACCATTATACATCCATATATAATTTTTATATATTTTTCATCGATTTTAATTGTTAAACCATAATCTCAAACCATTAAAATAAGGAATAGTTTATGATCATTTATAACCATAAGAATTATATTTTTAGTTATGTAATATATAGTTACATTTTTTTATATAAATATTTTTAAACATATAGAGATTTTTAATATACAAAAAAATAAAAACACAGTTTATTCTTATTATTCTATTGATAAATATTTTTAGAAAATTAAATATAAAAAATTACATTCTTTTTCAAGATTAAATATATTTACAAATTTACAATGTTTCTTCAAAATTAGATATATCTACAATTCAAGTGGATTAAAATTAAATTATTATTATTTAAATTTATTTTAAATTAAATCTTTTAATAATTATTTTCTTATTATTATAAAATAAAGCTTAATACAAATAACTCTAATAGGAATAACCCCAACCCTAGTCTATTCCTAACACTAATCCCATTCCTAATAACTCTAACCCTAAAAACCATTAACCTTAATATATTATTAATATATTATTGTTGACATGTTTAATTATTAATATTAATTAATAACTATTATAAAAAATATGTGTATCAATAATATACATACATAGCTTTGAAATAACGCTTATATAGTATAATTAATTATATAGAATAATAATAACTAATAATATAGTTAATTATTGTTAATATTAATAAATTAATATTTATGAATATATTATGTATAATAACAATAAAGTATTAATAATATTATTAATGATTATTCATCAATAACATCAATTAATAAAATTAATGAAGTATAATGAACAATTTATTAATATTATTATTATTAACTATAATATTATTAATAAAATAGTATTATATATTAATATGCTTATTAATAAAGTGTTATTAATATATAAATGTAAATTGTTACATTATTCTTATATATAAGTGCAAAGTTTAAAAATATAAATGTAAATGGTTACAATAGTGTTATATATAAGTGCAAAGTTTAAAACAATTGTTTATTAATTATTTATTAATTTGAAACCAGTTCGTAATAATTAATTGGATTGAAAGAAATTGTTTCAAGCATCAAAGTTTTTGATATGTTGTTTGAGAAAACCACTCAGAATTTAGTTCTATATATAATGGTATATATATAGAATTCCTACCTTAAAAGTTTTTACGAGTTCCCTAATGCCATGGACACCATTCTTATTTTCCCTACAAAGGAAGAAGCTTTTTCTTTAGATGACATAGAGTTCGGGGTTAAGTGGCTCACAAATGGGAAAGCTAAGGATGTTGAAGGCTACCAAGCTGAAATTTTTAAAATCGGAGGGCTAATCCTTATCCCTCACATACACAAGATCTTCAATTTAGCAGTGATTCCCTAAACTCTCGACACAAAGCCTCATTGTTCCTATTTTTAAAAATGGGGATAAAAACATTCCCTCTAATTATAGGACCAATATGATTAGCCCGATTTTAGCCAAGATTTATGGAAATATTTTGGAAAAGAATATTAGCATTTGGCTAGAAAGTCACGGTAAAAGAGCTAAAGGCCAGGTCAAGTTTAGGGGATATCATTCAGTTGTGGACCATCTTGTTACCTTTAGGATCATTGCAGAGGAGTTCTATAATACTAAAACCAATCTTTTTTGTTGTTTTGTTGACTTTAGAAAATCTTTTGACATGGTTCCTAGGAAAAACCTTTGGAATAGGTTGGAAGAGACAAAAGTGTCTCTCGAGTTGAGGGATGCTGCAATAAGGATGTATGAGAAAGTTATTACTAAGTTTAAAAACATTGAGGGCTGGTCAAAAGAGATTAAGTGCAATATTGGAGTCAAACAAGGTTGTCCCTTGTCCCCTACCCTCACTGGTATAGTCATCCTGTTGGCCCTACTCTCACTGGTATAGTCATCAATCTTCTTCTTTATGCCGGTGATATCGTTCTTATGGCAAGGAGTCCCCATGATCTTGAAAACCAACTAAGAATCCACAAGGATTTTTGTTCCAATATGGGTATGAATGTTAATACTGATAAGACTAAGGTCATGATTATTAAATCCAATAAGATCCCTTATGATACATTTTTATATGACAACAACAACTTGGAGGAAGTGACTTCATACAAATATCTTGGAATTGATATTCACCACAACCTCAATTGGAATTATAGCATTGAAAAAATGATTATTGGGGGATGGAAAGCTTATTGTGGGCTTGGAAACAATTGTAAATTAGGTGATCTTTGGAGTTGGGATAAGGAGAAACTACTCTTTGAAACTCTTGTTACACTTGTTATTCTTTATGGATGTGAAGTCTCGGGCTGTAGTATCTCTCGTGAAATCCTGGAGAAAGATAGATCAAATACAAAAGAATTTTATAACCTATAATCTCAAAATTAAAAGAAATATGCCCTATCCCATCCTCCTCGAAGAAACAAGCCTCTCCCCCATTGAGAGCATTGCTATGACTAGATACCTAATGTATAAAAACAAGTTAAACAACATGGAAAACAAGAGGCTACCTAAAATTGCTTCAAAATCAAGTCATAACCACCATCTACTCAAGCTAGGATGGCATAAAGACAGCTGGTCTTGGATAAACTATTGGGGAATCATGGAAGAAACCATTTTGCAGAATAAAGATACTATTAAAATAAAAGTCAAATCAAAATTTAAGGAAAAAATGTGGTGTGATAAAGAGTTAGAGGAAAAAAGAAAATTAAGGTATTATAAAGATGTAATCAACCCTAATCTAGAAGATCAAAATTATCTATTTGTTTTGCCAAGTGTAAAGAAAAAAATAAGCAATGTTAAGATAAGAACAAATTCTCACGAGCTCCATAGTGAAACTGGGCTTTGGTCAATTCCTAAAACACCATGGGATGAAAGAGTGTGTCACATTTGTGACACTAATAAGGTTGAAGATGAAAAACACTTTTTCTTAGATTGTCCCATATTAGATCTCATTTTCAAAATATTGATCACACTACCAACCTTTCTAACATCTTAACTCAACAAAAGTATGATGATCTTGGAAATCTTCTCTTAATGCTTTTCGAGCACATAAATAAAATTCTAAAAAATCACAAGTAATCACTTACCTTCTTAAGATCCGATAGACCAATTAGGTCTTAGTGGAAGTTGATCATCATCATCATCATCATAAACTTAAAAAGTTACAATAATGTTAGTAGTATATATACGTGCAAAGTTTTAATCCATTGTTTATTAATTTCAAACCACTTTGTAATAAATAATTTTATTAATTTGAAACCACAGTTGTAATAGTTAATGTAATAATTAATTTGATTGAAAGAAATTGTTTGTTGTAGTTTCAAAAGCTCATATGTCCATTGAGCAAACTAGTGAAAATTTAGTTCTATTCTTCATAAGGCATAGATTTTTTCCATATGGTTTCCATATTGATTATTCTTTTTCTTGGTTTGGAAAGCCCATATGAAATGGCTTGGATGGTACGAAAATCAAATCTTGCAATTGTAAATTAAATGGATAGTACGGAAATCAAATCCAAGGGAGATTCTGAAGGTAAAACTGGAAGAGACTCATTCTAAAGGTAAAACGCGAGGGAGATTTAATAATGGAAAACATAGGCATGCTCAAAAAAAAAAATATTGGTGAAACCCAGGTTGAAGCAACAAACAAACTTGCTACCAAATGAAGATCTGCGCGGAGTATGACCAAAAAAGAAGAGAGAAGCACTATTTGTTCAAGGTAATAGCAATGAAGATCTGCGCGGTCTGTGCATAACACATTGCAAAACTGTGTCGGTGTCAATATGGAAGAGGAAAAGTTTATTGGGAAATTCAAGTGCCCTCTATGTAAACAAAGGAAACGCACCCATAAAAACAAACTAAAACATGAACTTTCATGGATTCTTGATCCATATTAAAATTATGTGCACTTATCTTTTGTATTATTTGTATCGTGTCTATATTGTACATGAGCTCAATAAAGAGAGAATTAACAATAATAATGGGCAAGTGTATGTTTTCTCAGTTATCTCTTTCCGATTGTGCAAATGCACTTGCATTTATGTTTATGCTTGACTACACCGTTGCTATTCTTGTAAATTTAATGAATACCACAAAAGTCATTACAGTGGCCTTCTAAACTTACAAAATGGTAAACAATGACCTCCTAAATGTACAAAATGGTTATTTTGTTTTCTTTGAAAAATAGTAACTTATAAAAAGGTTCGTTCTCTTTGCTATGGCGGAGTGAAATCTCGTGCATCCAGAACTACGACAAACTGAAATCGTGCCTCTCCACCTCCTGTTCACTACCGCTCTCATGGAAAGTCTACAATGGGCACCGTCATATATGCAAAAAAAAATCGATCTTCATGAGTAAAACAAGAGATAAAACAAAAAACACCGTGACACATAGGAATGCCTAGGGTCCAGATTTTCGAATACCTAATAGATGACTTGGGTTACAACGTACTCCCCTTGTAAGGTTCTCATATGTAATGCTAGCACATGTAACGTTATCACACGTGGCGGCAACGAGTTATGGAGCCTAAATCATGTCCAATATGACACTTGTGATCCTTTGTTGTATGGGAGAGATGGCCAAAGGTGGCGGAAATGAATAGGTAAAAAAAGGACAGGTCACGTAAATTAGCACATGCGGCGGCAAAGAATTATCGACCCTAAATCCTATCCAATATGACACTTGTGATCCTTTTTTGTATGGGAGAGATGGCCAAAGGTGGCGGAAATGAATAGGTAAAGAAAGTACAGGTCACTAAATTGTAAAGAGGTAAATGAAAGATGTAATTCATAGTTGTATATGAAGAGGTAGAAGAATGTTAAAATTGAAGAGATAAATGTTAAATGAAGAGGTTACTGAAGAGGTAAATATTTGTATTTGTTAAATTATGCTACATGGTAATTGATAACTTATTGTAGTAATTTGTTAATCAATCTTATGTAAAAGTGAAAAAGTAAACATGATAAACACAGATTTATAAATGTAAGGGAGTTAATGCTTGCAATATTATTCATTGATTTAAGTGTAAGACTGATTTGAATGTAAGACAAAGAATATGCCAGCATCTTCAATTACTGACTTGCATGTACTCATGTATATAAAACATAACTCCAATAAACGGCAACAAACGATTTATGCTTCTTTTGTTAGATGTTCAAATGTATTATACGGTTACGGTTGCGCAATTTTTGGCGCTAAATTGGTTTTTAAACATTGATGGAAGACGAAGGCATGATTCCACATGCAGATCAGCCTACCTTCTCTTTACCTTCAATAAAGAATAGAATCTCGTTAACGTAAGTGCTCATAGGAGATCTGAAACTAAATTTTGAAACCACATAATACAAACTTTTATTACAATAACTTCGATATTTAAATTATTATCATACTTGAAATTTTTATTAGCATAGCATACACTTTCTATATGACGTCAAGGAGTAGAGAGGGAGGGCGAAGTTTAGATCTTATAATAGTATAAAATATTTGTAGCACCATCCCCTAAATGGCCTTATGCTCCTAGCAACTAGTTGTATATGTAAATCAAGGTGTTTAATCTGCTTGTCGGGACCTTAAAATATAAGAGAGGTAGATGCCAGCACATAATACGAGCAGAGTCGTTGCTACTAAGACCCCACGATCAGAAAACATTGAACGTCCACTGGTGGAAGAGGGAATTTGAATTCGTTTCTCTGGAAATGGATCATTTGGCGAAGGCAAACAGCTTTCATCATCTTTCTTTCGTTTCTTAGATTTCGATTGTATAAATTGAGATTGGTCTCCATCAGAGTCGGCCTGTACTGCAGATACTGCTTGCGTGTGAGTTGATACTGGTTGCTCCCCATGAACAAAGTCATGGGCGTGCTTAGGCACTTCTGCTTTTGACTCTTCCGCAGCTGCACTCGCTTTTTCTTTATAACCATCCGGTCGAATCACCTCTGGTAGATCGTTTTGTGTTGCTGCAGGTCGCTCCTGCATGAAACCTTGTTGTTTTAGGGGGCTCGATCTCTCGTCCGGCTTTGACTGTTCCGATAGATCTGCATCATGCGCTTTTCCACCGCCATTAACGTCTTGTGTAAGCAACTTCTGATTCTTTTGAAGGAAAGGCAGGGAGACACGCAACACTTGATCCTTTAACTTGGCCGTGATGTCATCGAAATTCACATTCTCGGCAACGTCGATAACCTTTCTGAATGTTTGCCCCGCGCTCTGCATTGTATTTACTCTCCCTCCCACCTTCGTTATTTCCCCCATTTCCTTCACACCACGTTCTCCGCTAATGATGAGGTTGCCCAGGTTATTAACCTGGACTCTCAGATCTTCTCTTCTAAAACCTGAACAGATAAATCATGGAAACAAATTATCCCCAAAAGTATTGTACAAGCAAATGTAAACATTTCGAAATAAATATATTTAAAATAGGTATAATAACTACATATTCATGGATATCACTTACCTGGGAGATCAACGATGATGATGCGAGCTTCAGGAGTCTCTTCCGTGCGTACAGCAGGCTCGAACTCAGACTCCATCCCGTATCTTAATCTTCTCTCTTAACAAACCACACAATGGATGATTAATGCAGAGAAAATCTGAATGCGTCAAATATTGGGCAGAGCTTTTTGCGCCTTCTTTTAATGATCAATAAGCATGTAGTCTGCTCCTCCACAAAACCAAAGAAGATAGATGGCTCTGTTACAGCTCTGTGTATGCATATTTATATGCATTTCCAAAATCTGAAGGAGCCGCGTAACATGGATTGCGTGTGGATGGGTATGATACTGTCGGCAAGACTTCTCCACGGATAGCGAAACTGTAGACAGTAAGTTAAGGATCGCGTTGAAGCAATGGAAAGTTCGTTCGTTACAGAAAGGGAGTTGCATCTATGTGAAAGTCTTCTTGAAGCAGTGAAGAGACAGTTTGGAATATGCTGGTGACTTTTAGAAGCACATGCTGTTGCTTGTGATCGGAAGTTTGAAACAAGTATCAATCAGCCTGGCATCGGATTGCTGCGGCGACTTTTGCAACGCAGTGTCCTCTCTTTTATGATTTATCTTTTCTGCCTTTCAGATGCTAGCTTGGGCTGAACGATGTGTAACAGTATACATGAAGTGACAAGGTGATCACACGTGAAACCCATGATCATTAGTACCGTAGATAAAGTTTGGTTTCTTTGAATTTCCATTAATTCATTCGTAAGATTAAGCTTTTGTGTTTATGACTGAAATCCATCCATAATATGTTCATGAAAATGGTATTTAAGCATAATACGTTCATGAAAATGGTATTTAAGGATAGTGTTTTTTATTATTTACCTTTTTGATATTTTTAGATATTGTTTATTTTTTAATTATATGATGGAGTTTGTGAGAGTTATTTATTTATTTATTTCAATAATGTTGATTTTGTTAAAGATAATTTGATTTTTTAATTTAGGTAATGATTTATTAATACACTATCAAAAAGACATCATAATTTCTCAAAAAGACATCATAATTTCTCTATCTAGTTGCGATAGTGTTTTTATTATTAATTTAGTTGTGATAGTGTTTTTATTATTATTTATATTTTGAAGAGTGATTTTCAAAATTAAACCTTAATATGTCTATCTAAGGGTATTCAAAGAGGGTGTGTTTCAGTCTTTTCTTTCATTCTCTTCTTTCATACTATATTCTTTCTTAGCATGGAAATATAGATCTTGTCTACTATAAATTTCTTGATAATTTATTTATTTATTTTAGGGATGATTATTTTCTTGTTTAAGCTAACAATAAGATAAAGTTAGTAATTTTGGTCTTGGGATGGTGAGAGGTTGGTACGGGTACTCAGGGTAAGAAAATCTTGATTTTTTTTTCCCTCGGGGGGTCTGTCGCTAGGGTTTCCTTAGCCATAGACCCCACTCTCTTTTGCGCCGTGCCCTTTCTATCCCCTGTAGTTTCTCCTTTCGATGGCTACAGAGCCAAGCTGACCTCGGCTCCAGTTTTTCCTGAAGGGCTCTTTTTGGTTTGTTGATGTGGCGGTCCCTGGTGATCTGTTTTCTTGTTTTGTTGTAGTCTTGTGATGGGTTTTCTTGTAGGCTCAAGCCGATCCTCTGGTTCTAGCTGTTCCTCCGGTGTCTGGGCTTGGTTGATCCATGGTGGATCTCTCTGGTTTTGCGCGAAGAGGCAACTGGTTTTTTTGTCTTTATATTCCACATTTCGGAAGAGGATTTGGGACTGAGCTTTGAGGTCCTCGCTCAGGGCGTGCGGTGTTGGGTAGCACTTTGAGGTCCTTATGGGGGACATGCGGTGTTGGGTAACACTTTGAGGTCCTTATTGGGGGTGTGCAGATGTCTGTTTTTTTCCTTTCTTTTTTCAAGGTTATGGTGTGAATGATGAGAGAAAAAGAGTTTTATCTGCCTCTTTTAGGGGGGTTTCCTTTTTGCAACCTACGTGTTGGCTTGATTAGCTACTATCTGTATGGTTTCTATTTGGACTTTGGTACCTCCAAGTATTTGGGTTGGCTTTTCCTTCGAGTTGTATTCTCGGTCAAGAAAAAAATTATATATCAATATAATGAGTAATTTTCTGTTGGAAAAACTTGGGGTAATGATCTCTTTATAGTTCATTAATCTTTTTCTTATTCTCTATTTTTTCATTGCATCATAATTTCTCTTTACTCTAGTTGTAGTAGTGCTTTTGATATTATCAAAAAAAATTAAGAGTGACCTCCTCTTGAATCCTCTTGTTTAAGAAGGAAACACCATCCTTATGCCATCCTCTTTTTATGCCTCAAGTGACTTCTATTGGAATTGAAGTAATGTTGGGAATAATTTATCATTGATGTTAATTAGCTTATGGTTGTACATTAGATACCAAATGATAAATTTATTCTCAATATATGAAAGCACAATATCTAAGAGGGAAATGAGACATAGGGGCTTCACCAAGGACACAATTTGTGTATTAGCATGTCCATTCATAAAGTGGGTTAAAAATGGTCAAAATATAGGCCAATATATTGAGGTGTTTTAAGGGTTGGAGGGGGGGTTTTAATCCTATGCACCAATATTGGTATTGTGGGGATGCTCTAAAAAGAGTCAAAAATATAAAAAATACTGAATTATCTAAACCCATGCTCATTTTTTACACAATTTGTTTCTTCTTGTGCTCACTGCTCACAGTGAAACCCTAGCCCTAATACTTTCTAGGAGCCTGTGAAAATATTCTAAGAGGGCACACGCAATATCAAGGAGCAAGATCAATGCATATATGTAGTACCACATTGCATTGATAAACAAATACACAGACTACCCCAGAGGAGAAAAGAGCTACGTGAGGGAATCTTTGGCAGGCATAAAAAGGGGGTGCAATTCGTGAGGCAAGCACTCAAATTGGGACAAGCGAGAATAAGGGAAGAAAGGAGAAAGGAGAAAGAACTTAACTTTGAATAGGTGGAATTATTTTCTTGACCTAGAGCCCATTATGCATTACTTAATAGGGGAAAAAGATATTGTAAAGATAGTGGGATCCCTAATTGGTTGATTGGATCAGGAATAGTTTATATAGGAAAGAATGAACCTTGTGATGGTAGGAGATGTGGCCTTAATCTGGATATAAAAATCACTTATTTTGCATAGAGCAAGGAAGATGTCGAATTCTCAGTACAGGATTTGGATGCCACTCAATTCCTTTGTTCTAACTAGTTAGTCCTCTAAAAAGGTTGGAATAGAGGCCACGGAGATAACAAAGGATCATGACAAAATATTTTATATGATTGATAGTCCACATACCAATTCTAAAAATCTCATTCAAATAATTTTTTTTGTCTATTCTTCCTTGTCCCTAGCTCCTTATGCTAGAGTAATTGTCTATAAGGTTGGGAATTACTTCCAGTGTTGAGAGTGAGATTCATTGGGAAATACCAATTGGAGAAATTCGAGGTTAAGATTAGAATTCATACTCATGGTCAACATGTATATATTTGGCATGGATTTGTTGGGATCCTATATAAAGTGTTTGTTTTTTCCTACTTCCTTTATGCTTTCTAAATTATGGATTGAAAAAAATGGTTGGATTTATGGAATGGATAGGAGCACTCGTAAGGAGACTAGCATGCACCCTCGAGCAATAACGATATGGCATGCATCCTTGGATGGGTGTTGTTAGTCCCTAAAGTTGCACTCGACTTCTAAAGGGAAAGCTAGGGCATCACCAAGTTATTGCAATAATTTTTGTAAATAAGGATGTGTTTTGGGTTTGAAAGAAGGTGGATCACATAAATTGAAAAAGAAAGAATTAGGGAAAAAATCTAAATGCAGATCAGTGAAATAGTATTGGGCATGGAGTCAAGTAAACACCCTATTGATCAAAGGAAATCAAATTTCATATCAGATAAGAGGTTTATATGAAAATGGGTAGAATAATAGGGAATAAACAAAAAGTAGAATACCCATCAAACAAAAACTCTCTTTGTTAAATGGATGAAAAGGTACTTGAAACAAAACACACAAATAGTAGGCAGTCACAACAAAATCTTTACCGCTTGAGAATCTATTATCCATGGGTAGAAATTGATTCTCAATCCCTGAAAATTCGTTCAAGCAAGATGAAAAAGAAAGTGTAAAACAAGGGAAATCACAATCTGATAAAACAATTCTCATAAATCTTCAATGTCATAAGCGATCACATAATAAAATTCCCTCAGGCTTACAATGGCTCACATAGGTTTGTTACCTCCTTAATTTCCCTCTCGGGCCTCCTATCCCCTTCCTCCACTCACCATCCAAAATGATGGTTTAAATAATCATAACAATAAACAAATTGTTCTTGATTTCTAGGAACAAAAAACTAATAATAAAAAGAAAAACAAAAAATCATTTCCAATCAATCTCCGGAGCTCTAGAATGGTTGAAATTGTTGGTGAAATTTGTTGACAATATCTGTCAATTCCCATTTATCTCTTGATTGTATGCTTAAAACTTGGAACTTCTTGGTGTTTTGTGCTCTAACTGTGGAATGGTTTGATTTGAATGCCCCTTTTACTGCCATTTGTCCCCTATCTGCTGCCAAGTGTCTCGAGTTGTTCAAGCTATTGATCACAAAACTGTTAGAATCAAATCCCTTTGTATTTGCTGATTTGGTGTCATGAATACTTGGTCACTAATTTTGAATGTCTAAGATATGCTTCATTTCTAATTAGACATCAAGAACCTTACTAATATGCCTAAGAAGCTTGCGACATGGGGTTGATTTATTGCCTTAAGAATAAATATATGTTTTCCACATTTGCCCCCTGAAAAGCTTGAGGTAGAGACCAATTATCATGCTTGAAAAGCTCCAGTTAGTATGGCGCTTATATTATCTACAGGAGAAAAACCCACTATATTTGCAACTACTTATCCCAGGGGACCTGTATTAACATCAATTCCTGTAATAACTCTTCTCTCTGGATGGCCAAGAGTGTGATCTCTTAACCTTCACAATAGCTTTAGAACCTCAATCTGAAAAGATTGATGCCCTATAACAACATTTGAATTTTTTGAAGATGCACTAGAATCGATAGGTAGCTCATCTAATATTTGTCAGATAATACACTTTGTTTCTCAAATGTAGTGTCATTTTCTCCTCTATTCAAAACTAGGGTTTTAAATAATACTATATTGGAAGCTAGAGCTCTAGTCTTCTTGGCACAGTGTGAATGCTTGTCCTCATGGAATATTTGTTGTTGTAGACTAAACACTTTCAATCTCTTTTGAATACCTGTAGATTACTCTTCTGGAATATCTTTATTATCATATTGTTGCTTTGTCCCTGAAAATGTCACAAATGAAAATCGATTCACATAAAATATGCTTCTGAAGCCAATCCTTTAAAATTATAACAACTACTTATTTCTAGTCCATCGCCAAGGTATATGTCTCTTTCAGCAGCTAAAGAAAATACATCCTTCACTAATTCAACCCCTTTTGTTTGCATATGATGCTTGAAATAGGTCTTAGGCACTTGCGTCCCCTTTGACATCCTTGCAGTTGTGCTTCTGCCAAATCCACAATAAAAAGTAGTATTTTTTATCAGTCTAAACAAATCCATTGTCCTGGTGAATTCTCTTCTTGTGTCCCTCTGGAAACTTCTTTAAATTATCGACAAGTCTCAATGATGCTTTCCTCGTGGCATGATCTAAATGATGGACACATGCATAACATCCTCGTGACCTAGATGTGGTCTATTTGTGATTATACTCATCTCTTTGCCTTTCTTCTTGACAGCTATTCATGGACATCGAACCTCCACATAACATTCGATGAGTGTTTCTTCCATTGAGATTTGGCTTGTAATGTTGTCAGTCTTTAGTATCACTATCAGGCTCTTTTAGTTCGAACTTTAGCATCGATGGCATGAATGCATTGTGGTGAACACAAACCTTTTGATGCTTCGTTGGCTCCTCCTCTATATGACTTAGCTTTCACTTGGTGCTTAGCACTAGGATTTGGCTAGGCTTTATCTTGACTTGTGCTATGTTGCTAACTCATTTGTGTGTTAATTGTAGGTGCACTCGGCTCTTGAAATTTGCCCTCGGGTCAATATTTTGCTGAAATAAACATGAAGACAAAATGACCTTTTGCCAAGATGATCATGAAGCTCGTTACAAAAATTTGAAAGTAAAGCAACAAACTGACAAGATAAACCACAATTGGCTTGTCATGATCATTTAAATTTGCCAGAAATTGTACTTTAGCCAATAATCCATAAGCCTTTTAATTAACGTTGATTTTACATCAGTCTTAAATCAATGCCCCATAAAAATTTTCATAAGCACATTTAGGTGCCAACAACTAGCTCCTTCCGGGGATGACACGCTCCCTATGAACTGCCAAGAAAAAGAAGACCTGTGCCTATCCATTCAACCTAAAAACCCTACAACTTTCTTTGGAAACATCCACAATTTTGTATTGTGTCTAGTCCATTGGTCTATGGAGTCATTTAATAGCATTCCCTATCTGATCCAAACTTCTGCAACTTATTCTAACAACAAACGAATGAAAAAAATCTTAAAGAATCTTCATGCTCATATGGTGAGCTTATTTGTCTATCTATTCCTACTTCTAACCAACAAAAAATGGCTAATCATGTGAAATCATGCTTCCAATGAAGCTATGATAACATCTGGTTGACTGAAAAAACTTCTTCTATGCAAATAAAATTCAGAGAAGACCTCATGGCTTGTAGCATAATTTTAAGTTGCAGCACATGCTTACAATCACAATCTATTTTAATTCCAAAAGTTGCAAAACTGAAAAGTTCTGAAAAAAACGTCTCCATGTAGATGCCCACTCGATCACAGAAAAAAGTAGATTGATGACCATCAAAGGATACCTTTTCTTGCTGCTCAATGTTTACTTCAGCTTCTCATGTGTGGCTTTCATATTCAACCATTTGCAAATCTGAATATAGTTGTGAGATGATTTTACTGCTAATCACTTCTTGTTCGATATCTTCTCCATAAGTGATACCAGTTGTTTGTTCATGAGGTGTTGAAAATAGAAAAGAAGATCTGAAATCTTTAGCCAAGTTAAACTCATCATGCTCAATGTATTCTGCAAACACGTAATGTATGATTTTGACATAATGTTGTTCCTTGATGGATGAAGAAAAAATCTCATCGAAATCTGATTCATAGCTGTCATACATCAATTGGATGTTATTCAAGTCAACAACATTGGATGTAGGGATATTCTCTTCTCCATATGAATACTTATCAAAAATAGGTGAACAAAAAACCTCTGCATATTTCAAAGAGTGACAATAAGTCTTATGATTCTTCTCTTCAATCACAGGTGAAAATATATCATAGGAAAACTCTTGAAGAATTTGAGAAAAATATTCTTCTATAATTGTTTCTTCATTCAAATCTAAAATAGAAGGTACATCAGGGACAAGATCAAATGCATCTACATATATGCAATCCTCATTACTATCATCAATGGTATATTGAAGATTTTCCTCACTAACATGATTTTTATTCTGGCAAACAGAGGAAAACTCTGCTTTCTGCTGAATATGCTTCTCAAATACATCACAACAATTTTCAAAAAGACTTTTAGATGAAAATGTTTCTTTATAAAATATATTGAAAGCATCATGAAAACTTTCCAATGAGTAAATACTTGAAGATGGAAGAGATCTGCACCAATCAAGGGTTTCTCCCTTCAACGAGTATCTGAAAATTTTGATCTGGACATCCTCGTGCACAATATGATGTTCATGAACAAACTCATGAACATTCAGTAGATGCTCAGCCGGAACCTCCCAATATTCTCCTTTAAATGTAGGAAGGGTACCTTACCATTCACCTCTACTAAACATTGGGTTTGGAAAACCAACTACATTCGAAAAATCACAAAAGGAAAACCTTTGAACCAAAATAACTTCCATAGTTGGATCCCCAGTGGAGTCGCATTTTAATATTTAGACAATGGAGTTGCCATGGTGAAAGATATATAGTCAAGCATGTGTCATCTTCATGTTCACCATCAAGAAGCGGATCTAATCGTTGTCGTTCTCCCAAGGAAGATTTATTCGTTGCTTAGTCCCCGACAATGGCGCCAAAAGATGTTAGTCCCTAAAGTTGCACTGGACTGCTAAAGGGAAATCTAGGGCATCATCAAGTTATTGCAATTATTTTTATAAATAAGGATGTGTTTTGGGTTTTTAAATAAGGTGGATCAGGTAAACTAAAAAAGAAATAATAAGGGAAACAAGTTAAATGCAGATCAATGAAATACCATTGGGCATGGAGTCAAGTAAACACCATGTTGATAAAAGGAAATCAAATTGCATATTAGATAAGAGGTTTATATGAAAGTGGGTAGAAGAATAGGGAATAAACAAAAAGTAGAATACCCATCAAACAAATATTCTCTTTGTTAAATGGATGAAAAGGTACTTGAAACAAAACACATAAATAGTAGGCAGTCACAACAAAATCTTTACCGCTCGCGAATCTATTATCCATGGGGAGCCACTGATTCTCAATGTATGAACTTCCATGAAATAGATGATATGGGGTGTGCTTGCCACAAAAATATGCCCAGTAGGAACGTGTGCACGTTCCTAGAACACATGCGCACTAAAGCACATGCACATTCTAGGAACATGCACGTGATCCTTCTACGCATAAATGACCAACTCAGTCAAAGAATAGGAGCGTGTGCGCGCTCTTAATGCAACAAATATATCATTTGATATATACCAAACCTCTTTATGAATAAATATGTATAGGGGTATGGGGACAACTAAGGCTTAAGGGGTTAGGATTGAAAGTGTTTTCAAGGAAAGAGTAATGGTTGGAGAACCAAGATGTGGGTGATGTGGGTGCAAGGGTTGTACACAAGGTATATGCATAGTGCACTCAGGGCTCAAGTGAATATAGGGTTAACGATTGAGTATAAGTTATTCCTAGGCTTAGATGGAGCTAGGGGGGTCTACGTCAAGCTCTAGGTCAACGTCTAAATCTAGATCTATCTCTATGTGGTGGTATAGGTCATGGTCTACATCAAGCTATGGGTTTGGTGACAAGATATTTTGAGGAATTGAACCTACTAAAATGGACATTATGATCATTTGGAGGCTTAGAGATTATGAGATTGCAGTGCACCCAAATTGAAAGGACCATTTGGAGGTGCAGATATACTGAGATTGTAATGAACCATTTGGAGGCCTAGGCGTCATGATATTACACTACACCTGAGTTCAAATGACTGTTTGAGGCGTAAAAATGTGAGATTGTAGTGCACCCTTTGGAGTGTCAGATCAAATTTGATTATGATTAGGGTTATATTATATATTTTCTCGGAAGGGGTGGAGATAAGAAAATGTTCTTCAAAGAGAACATTGTTTGCATTCATTTCATTTATAGTTTTTCTTTTGCAGTTTGTTTTCTTTGTTGATATGAATTTCCTTGAGGATGGCAGAGCATAGCAGATTAGGTATGAACTTTGATTTCATGAATCTACAAAGTAATATTCTTTATGTGAGTTTATTAATCAAGATATGTGTGCAGGTTAAAGATAATTAGTAATAGAGGAAAAACAACATGTCATGATAGGTTTCATTATTTTGGGCATTGTCAAGATCTAGTTCAACATCTAAATCTAAATCTAGATCTATGTCATGGTTTAGGTCATGGTTATGCTCCAGGTCTTACCATTTCTAGGTCTTGTTATGTCTAGGTTTAGGTCTAGTTCTTGACATGTCTAGGTCAGGGCCATTTCTTTCCTTGCGATGTAGGGAAGAGGGATGCAGACAGAA
>JZKD02S1676101.1:36810-59208 GCA_000966675.3 Picea glauca | reverse complement strand
GTATGTATATGAGCTCTTCTAATATATACCAAACCTCAAATCGCGGTGCAAATCGCACAACACGGTGTGTGTTTGCAAGAATTATCAGCATATTCGAAAGTGGCTCTACAATGCTTCTCAAAAAGGTTTATATATATGCCAAACCCTTGCTCCGACGATCGAAGCGGCCAATCCTTCAAAGCTTCTCGGCACATTATTCTATTCCGTATCGCATTAATCAAGATACGTTAGCTTTCTGTGCACACTTTCACGATATGTCGAAAAGTCTTGCCGACAGTAAGAAAATGCCTATCCACAAGCAATCCAAATGACGCCCCTCGTTCAGTTTTTGGAAATATATATAAATATACCCGGAACAGAGCCATCTATCTATCTGCTTTTGTTTTGTGGAGAACTGATTAAAAGAAGTTGCCAATCTGAGCCCAATATTTGCAGCATTTATATTTTCGTTATATCAATCATCCATTCAGTTATTTGTTAGGACAGGAGATTAAGGTACAGGATGGGGTCTGAGTTGGAGCCTGCTGTACGCACGGAGGAGACACCTGAAGCTCACATTATAGAGATCGACCTCCCAGGTGATTCCGTGAACATATAGTTATACCTTTCGAAATCTATTTATTTCTAAATGCTTCTATTATTTTTACAAGACTTTTGAGCATAATTGATCCCTGATTTACCTGTGCAGGTTTCAGAAGAGAAGATCTGAGAGTGCAGGTTAATAACCAGGGGAGTCTTGTCATCAGCGGAGAACGCTCTGGGAAGGAAATGGAGGAAACGACGAAGGTGGGAGGGAGATTGGAGAAAATGCAGAGAAGGGGGCATACATTCAGAAAAGTTATCAGCGTCCCCGGGAATTTAAATTTCGATGGCGTCACTGCCAGGTTTAGGGATGAAAGGTTGCGTGTATCCCTGCCTTTGCTTCACGTCTCTGGCCAACAGAATCAAGACACGGTTCCTGGCAGTGGAAAGACTGATCAATCGCTACAGTCTAACGTAGAGAGGTCGAGCCCCGCAGGACAAGAAGATTCGAGGAAGGAGAGCCCTGCACCTGCACCTGGACCTCCACCTCCACAGGACGATCAAAGCGCAAGACATCCAGAGGCGATTCGTCGGGATGATGATAAAGAAAAACCCTCTGTACCTGCGGAAAAATCAAACGAATTGGTGGAAGAGAAAAAAACAGAAGCGCCTGAACAGGCCGAAAAGTTAGTTGGGGAGCCACCAATATCAACTCCTGCACCGGCAGTATCTGATGAGACGGGCTCTGCGCACCGATCTGAATCTATACAATCGAAATCGAAGCCAGACGTCGAGACACTGCTGCAAGAAGATGGAGGACAGAAGTCGGGAAAACCGCCTGAGTGCAGATATCCTCCAGAGGAAAAGAAAAAGGAGGCTTGTGCAGAAAAGGATTATCATGATGTTGGGAAGGAAGGAACTGGAGATGGTGTTGGCAGTATTGTAAAGAAGGGTGATGAAAACTGTTCATCTTGGCTAACTGGCAAATTTGCAGATCAGAAACGAATTCTCTTCCCTGATTCCTGTACTTCAACGTTTTCTAAGCGTGGGGTGTTGATAGCATCGACCGTGCTTGTTCTGTCTGTTGGCTTGTACATCACGTATAAATCAAGGTCACGACGTCGCATTTAAAACCTTGTACAGCCGTTTCTTTTTTGTGGTAGTCGCATAGAAGTGCATACAAGATACTTTGTAAACGCTCATAAAATTATAAAATCAATCTGGTTTGAAAGTTCACTAGATTCTCTTCTTTTTATTCAACTCGAGAAGATGCGATATTGTGTAATTGTATGAAAACTTGTTTTGTAAGAATAGAATCATCATTCACCACTACATTTTGTGAGTGTGACAGGGAACATGGCATCACATAGTATAGAACGAAGCTACTTACATGACATTTTGATTTATTCTCCATTAATCATGAATTATTTTACAAATTATTTTAAGGAATCTCTTGATATAAATTTGCAAGAAATTATTATTTTTTGTTGTTTAAAATTTATTTTTGAATGTATATAGAGATTTAGCATGCTGAAAAATCTGGAACACTTAAATTATAAAAACAAATCTTTCAAATCTACCAATCTAACAATATCTGACCAGATTTCATACAAATATCCCTTAAAAATATCGCAGAAAAAAACATTTCTTGACCCATTTCTTAAAAAGAAAAAGCCACTTCATACAACTTTTAGATTACTATACTGCATAGAGATGATAATGGCTACGAAAATTCTTCAACTAAGTTTTTGTGATTGACGTTGATGTACACCCAAGTTGATTCAAGGTTTCACCAAAATTCACATTTAATCCAATATTTTCTTGTTCATTCTAATTATTTGATTCAGAATATTCACATGCATGAACAACATAACTTCAAACCAAAAAGTATTCCTTATATGTTGATTGAAATTAGCGTTCAGTACATGTCGATATCTGTTATGAATTGAAGTAGTGAGACTTGAATATGAAACCTATTGAATTGAGCAATAGCCAAACAAAGGCGAGGGCGCCCGAATCTGACCACGTCTCGTCCAGCCCAGATTTAATGATACTAATTATACTGGAGTGAGTGCGGAACCTGATTCAGAATGAGAAACATTAAATGATAAATAGTATATTCAATAGAGAGGGTGCATCTAAGTAGTGAGTCAATAATTGATTTATTTTAGATAAGGTGCATCAAGTAGTGAGTCACATTTTTTCAGTTTTAATAATTCACTTATCGCATGGTGTTTAACGAAAATAGTTTTATTAGTCTAGAAATTGCTACTTGCTAACAAATAGCCATACATAATGTTTTTTTATGTACATAATTAATTAATAATAAATTTTCATTTATTAATACTTTGAAAATAATACAAATATGTTATGTACATTGTATTACAATAGAAAAATTGTTAAATAAAAATGAAGTTGTACCAGATCAAATAAAAGAAGCGAAAAGAGAAAACTTCCTTTAAGAATTTGAGTATGTAACCGATTCAGTTAGTAAAATTTAATGTATCTAATGAACACGATGCTTTGCATTATGCTTTTGAGGCACATACCCTGACCTTGTAGGTGGAATTTCAGTATGTAACCGATTCCGTTAGTAAAATTTAATGTATCTAATGAACACTTGCAGAATGCTTTTGAGCCACATTAGGTGATTACGGTGAAAAAAAAAATTGAAATCAAGCCCATTCATGACAAATGTGGATATATATCTTCCCATTCGATTAATGTTTGTTAGAATTGTCAATGCGGAAAACACAATTCACATATGATAATTTACAATCACGAGCATAATATAAACACACGGATTTAGGTGGTTCACCCAAATGTTGGGCTACGTCCATTAAGCATAGGCAATAAACAAACTTGCAAGTTCTCACTCTGTCTCTCTCTCTTTGTCTCTACGGGCTTACATGTATTTATATACATTTACAAGAAATTGTTTATTAAATGCAATCCCTATCCATATTCTAACTTGGTCTATTTGGTTGTAACCAACACAGAATAATAGGATACTAATCCATCATTAGAGAAATTCGTTGTCAGCAAATCCCAACAATCTCCACCTTTACAACAATTAACCTGATACCTTTCTCATTCCTTTTGTTCATCACCTTTTCTGCAAGCCAAGAGAAGCCAAGCACCACTGCAACTTCTCTAATAAAACCAGTTTCATGATCTCGCCTGTGTGACTTGCACGAGTTTGGATTTCCTCAGGGGTCACTCCACCTCCAACATGTCTTCCACAACTATGTTGTGAGACATATTTAGTGATAGATCTTCTTCTATCCAAGACACCTGTAAAATATACATTACAATTATCATAGACCATCTTAGTGTAACCATTATAGGTGACATTTGTACTTCTCAAACGCTGAAGAACCCATTTCACTACAGCCCCTAAATCTGTCACGTATCTGACAACATCATTAGCATGTAAAACATCTTTTATTCACCATTTCATCATATACAATAGACCTCCTACTGAACTTACATGAGACATAACCTTTTCTTCTTTATAGACAGGACCTATGTTTGAAGAAAACTTATAATGGAAAGCAAGAGGGATAAAAATTGGTTTTACAATGTTCATACTGAACTCCAACCACAACTTACCATTTCTATCTATGTGTACTTCCATGCCCATAATTTGTTTTGTTGCTCCTTGATCCCTCATTTGAATTGTCTTGTCCACCTAAGTCATTTTATTACTGATTTTATTCATGCTTCGACTTGTTGAGCATATCATCAACAAAGAACATCAAGACTGTGAATGCACTATAAACCGTATAGTCATTCCTACCCTTTGAAAAATTCTGACTCACTATGAAGGATTCAAACCTCTTGTATATTTGCGTGCATACCAATAGGCCATACAATGAATTATCTACCATGCAAACAAATTTATCATTATGATCTTGAATCAACCCTTTTGGTTGTTCCATAGATATTATATCTCTGTCAATGATGACCTTGTGAGAAGTAGGATCCCACACACAATATCTCTTTATAAGACCATCATAACTTGCAGAGATATAAAACAAGCAGGAATTCAGAAACAAAGATTTTAAGTCTGGAAATGATTTACCACTTACGAGTACCTCCAATTCTTTCTTTCTCTTATGACCTTGATGCTTATGCCATAAACAAGAAGATACATCTGTCACTTCATATGCTACTTCAGTACTCCCTTCTATCTTATAAAGGTTATCAACCTTTCTTGCCTTCATCACTACTAAACTACCTCTCGACAATGTGAGTGCTCCACCTTGACCTGTATACTTATATCCACAAGAATCCAACACTCCGAATGAAATCAGATTTAAGCTCGCGTACATATCTAACATCTGTTAATTCCCTAAGAATACCATCAAACATTTTGATTCTAATACTGCCAACCCCAACAGTTTTATAGGGAATATCATTTCCCATAAACACTACACCCTCATCAACATATTGGTAAGAAATGAACCAATTTCTATGTGAGAACATGTGGTGCGAGGAACCTGAATCTAACTGTCATTCTTCTCGATATTGTAAATTAGTAGAAATGGATAAAACTTGATCAGTCATACCTGAATTTGTTACAGCCAAATTTGCTTCCTTCGTAGAGTTTTCCTCAGATTCCTTTCTTTTCCAACAATATTTCTTGAGATGTCCTGTTTTTCCACAATACTAGCATTTTTCTTTACCCTTTCCGTGTCTTGACTTAGATCGAGAAAAACTTCTCTCATTCGCTCTTTAGTTCAACCTCTGACCAGCATTGCCTCTGAAGTTGAGGTTTTTTTACTAGATTTTATCCTCATCCCCTTAGCCAACAAATCTCCCACAACAGAGTCATAATCTAAAACATCTATTGAGCTAAAGCTAATAGAGGTGATTAGATTATCCCAAAACTCAGGCAACGAACACAATAGTGTAATAGGCTTATCTTCATCTTCGAATTTAACTTCCATACTAGTCAATTGAACTATAAGGGTATTGAAGGTATTTAAATGGTCAACAACTTTTGTACCTTCTTTTATTCGTATACTGTACAATTGTCTCTTCAAGTAGATCATGTTCGTCAATGAATTCGTCATATATAGACTTTCCAACTTGCTACATAAGCCTGATGTTGTATCCTCTCCTACGATATTAAACAAAACCTTATCCGCCAGACATAAACAAATGGTACTAAGAGCTTTCGCATCCAGATCTTCCCATTTCTCATTCGTCATGGATGTTGGTTTCTTTGACTTGCCTGCCAATGCTTTTTGCAACCCTTGTTGCACCACTAAATCCCGCATCTTAAGCTTCACGAGCTCAAAGTTGTTTTTTCCACTGAACTTTTCAACTTCAAACTTCAAACTCTGCATCTTATCCATTAGCACAAAATCTCCTAATACCCACTGCTTATAAAACCCTTTTAAATGTGGAGGAATAATAAATAAGGTTAAATGATAACCACAAAAGGTTTAAATTAATAAAAATTTTATATTTTTCATAAAACCTTTTATATCCTCTTCAACATAACATCCCCGTGATCCACCTCACATAAAGGTACTCCTTTAAATATTATATTAAATTTCAAATAAAACAAACCTTCATCCCTTTAAAAGACCATACCTTAAATTTTCACAAAAAAACTCACAAAAGTTTCTTTGAGGAGATCGACGCTCCTTCACAATGGGTGGGGGGGTGCTACTTTGAATATCAACGCTCCCTTAGGGTTCATGGGGGAGCACTAGCACTCCTTGAATGTGGATGGGCGAGAATCAATGCTCTATGGTGTATGATACGATGCGTGTGATACACGAAATTTTTAATGTCATAAGTGTGAGTGCGTCAGCGTGTCTCTAACACTGCATGGGGAACGCCGATGACTTTCTACTCAATTTCTATCTGCGAAACCTCCTCAATTCACCTTCTTAAACCATAGATCTCACCTCACGTATCTCCAACGTTGTAGCTCTGATACCACTTGTTAGAATTGTCAATGCGGAGAACACAATTCACATATGATAATTAACAATCACACACAGATTATAAACACAGGGATTTCACGTGGTTCACACAAACGTTGGGCTACGTCCACCAAGCATAGGCATCAGTTGTCTTATTATTCAGATCATGGAGATTACAAAAGACTTGAAAGTTCTCACTCTGTCACTCTCTCTTTGCCTCTACAAGATTACATGTATTTATATACATTTACAAGAAACTGTTTATTAAATGCAATCCCTAACCATATTCTAACTTGGTCTATTTGGTTGTAACCAACGCATAATAATATGAGACTGATCCATCATTAGAGGAATTCGTTGTCACCAAATCCCAACATTGTAAACCTCTTAACTCTGACAAGGATGAATTTTGGTCCACCTGGCATAGAGTGTTACCACGTCATTCAGATAAATTTTTAAAAGGTGGAAACTAATGGACATAAAGAAATAACGAACATGATTCTTGTCTTCTTCCCCATTAAAGCAAAGGGGTTGGCTAAATTTCTGAATGAATACTAAGATTATACAAACTTAACCACTCAAATTTGCAGATCCAACCATTCATCACTGGATTTTGGGCAAAATGAAATGGAAAAAGTTGTCGGAAAACAGCTAAAAGATAAAACGTTTAGACCACTGCTTAAAGCAAAGGAATAAGCTTCATTTTCTCAATGAAGGGACCTTTTATCCTTGTGGATATTTATTACACATAGAGCTACTTTCTATAGTTTGGTGGTTAGAATATTTTAATGATATTTTATTATTGATGTTTGTGTGAAAGATAAAAAATTAACTTATAAAAAGTGTAGAATTATTTTTTATATAATTGTATTTTACATTTTATTAAAAATGTGTCACGATTAAATCTCTCCAAAGATTTTTATTATTAAAAAAAGTTTGCATCTCATAAGGATATGATTGATATTCACCCTTAGATGTTACATTAAAACATATATATGATAATTTAATTAAATTCATAAAATACACATTGATGCATGAGTGTTTGGGTCCAAAGTAATTCAATTGGTACAACTTTAATACGAAGAATTGTAGAAAAGAGTAGTAGAATGACACATGAAGGGGAGTAGGAATACCACCATGGGGTAGAGGACAACATAGAGGAGTTAGAAATGAAATCACTTAGATGTTGAGGATCATCTTAGCCAGAAAGAATGGCACATAGGCAACTTGGAGAAGAAAAGTTGCAGAATATGTTCATGATGTTCATGATGAGGAGTGGGAAGTAGATGCTCCACATGAGGAAGTTGAATCCCTAGAGGAGAGGCTTATAAAGGCATTGACATATTGGAGAGGTAGACCATAAATCAAAACCCATTTCTATTCAGGGGGATTGAACATGGAAGCATTGATTGATTGGATTGGGGAAATGGATAAATTATCCGAGTCTAAGCAAATTGAAGACCCCAAAATAGTGAAACCTACATGCAAAAAGTTGAAAGAGCATGCACCCTTGTGGTGGGATAATGTGCAATTGGATAGGAAGAGAAAAGGGAAGTATAAAATTAAGACTTGGGAAAGGATGATAGCCAAGATAAAAGGCAGATTCTTGTTAGTGGATTACTCTTTGAACTTGTTTAAGACGTTGTAAAAAGTAAGGCAAAATATGATGACAATGCACCTCAATAGAGTGCAAAATTTTACAAGATGTCCATCAGATATAGACAAAGTGATGAAGGAGATGAGGCTATCTCTAAAAGAATTAATGAATTTCAATATGTTGTTCAAGATGACTTAATTATAGGTAATAATTTGATCAATTATAGAGGTATATTAGCTTTCCTTGAAGGTTGAGGAGAATCTCTTGAGAAAGAAAAAAAGTTCACATGTCTAGAAGAGGATGAAGTACTATAAGAAAATGAGAATAAGCCAATGTACAAGTACTACAACCAAAGAATATAGAAAGGATTAATAATCCCATAGATGTTTAACAACTATTAGAGGTAGAGGAGGAGGATTCATAGGAGCATGTTTCAAGTGTTGAGCACAAGAGCACACGACTTATGAGTGTCTAAAGAAATAAAATTCCAACAAAAGGTAGGAATGACAAACTCATGTTTCCCAAGGATTTTAAAGAACAAATATATTGGTGATTAGATATGGCATTGGTGAAGTGTAACAAGAGCATGGGGAGAGTCTTATGTTTTGGAGAGTGTTGTTGAAGCCAAACAACCATCCTAAAGAGAAAGAACTGGAACAAAAGAAGGTAATTTTTTAAATCGAATGAAAGATTGGAGACAAATGGTGTTCACTTATTGTAAATGGTGGTAGCATGAAGAACTTACTGTCTAAGTCATTGATAATTTTAAGTTGAAACAAATCTCGTATCTGAATGGTTTTTTAGTCTCTTGGTTGCAAAATGGATACCATGTCACTATTTTAGAGCAACTCTTGATAAATTTCCATCTTGGTAATGGATATGACCAAGTCTTATGCGATGTAGTACCAATGGATGCTTACCATTTATTGGTTCAGAGTCCTTGGGAATTTGATTGGGAAGTTTCGCATGATGGAGTAAAGAAAACTTTTATATTGGAGAAGGGTAGAAAGAAGTTTAGTCTTTTTCCTATGGAGGAGAAAAACAAAGGCAACACCAACAACAAGAATAATTATAGTAGGGGTAGTAGAGTGATGTTATGCATAGTGAAGGAGTGCTTGAATAAGGAAAAGAGAACAAGGCAAATTGATTTTCCATTTTTCCAATGAATTTAAGTTTAGAAGTAATGAAAAGTGACATAACTACATAGGTTAGTTATTTGTTGTTAGAGTTCAAGGAAGTTATCTTTGATGAGATACCAAATGGATTTTCACTTGTGTGGAGTATTTCCTACTAGATTAGTTTTATTTCAAGCTCAATTCTACTAGAAAAGGTGTTAGGAATAGGATCATGGAGCAATAATAATAAAACAAATAAAAATGAGTGTGGAAATTAAAAAAAGAAGAACATGATATAAGAGAGACATCAATATATGTGGTTCATCCCATATATGATGAATCCAATGAAACCTCTTCTTCACTCTCTCATAGTATCCTCTCTCAGACACACTACAATATCTCACCACACACAAGTGCAATACAATTCCCTCTTTAAAAAAGGGTTTACTTCTAGGGGGAAAAGTACTAACATAACCTCTACTAATAATGAATGGTCTAGATTGACTATGAATAGGGTCATGCAACATCCAAAATCCCTAATCCATTGACCTGAATTAGATTGAAACCTTAATTCCTTAATTAGAATTATAAAATCTTAGGTCAAAAACAATTTACCAAAACCAGTTAAAATGGATGCAAAAATATGCCCCAAAATGTTTTCCTAGGTTGTGGTAGGCCTAGTGACTAAACTCTCTCTCGATTTTATGTGCAAGCCAAAGAAAGTAAAGCCTCACAATCCTTCCATGCCCACATTGGTTGATCAAATCCCATGGGGATTCTTAGATGATGCAAGCCAGAGCCATACCCCCAACTGCGGGATTGGTATGGTTCTTCATATATCCGACAATCATCTCTTTCAGGTTTGATACGCTCATAGGCTTGGCTCTAACATGAAGGTTGAGTTCACAGTTATGTACAACTTGTTGTTTTCGGAGAAAAAATTAAATCTGAAAAGAATCCAGGTATTGGGAGATTTAAAAGTGGAAATCGATTGGGATAATAACAAATCTCCGGTTCAGGTGGTGCAGTTGCAGTCTCTGCTGAATCAGATACATGATTTTCTCCTCTATTTTGAATGGTCCTCATTATTCCATGTTGATACGACCCTTAATATTAAACAACTTTTTAAACATATGAGTGAGATTCCCACTGATATATCATCACTAATTAAATTTGTACTCTCCACGTATGCAAATTGGAATACCAATGGCAGTAGTCTAAAAGTTCTATTTTTTGGAGGGTTTTTTTTTGTCACTTTTTCAGTTTGATTTTGCCTTAAATTCGGTGATGAATAATTGGATCTACAAATTTAAGTGACTAAGTTTGTATAATCGGAATTCCCCAAAGGTTTTTCAGCACCTTGAATCTATTTATGCTTTCAGAAAGACAATTTAAACAACAAAAAATAAAGATTTTGTCCAAATTTACATCACCAGATTCCAACCAATTCCTGCCTTTCAACAAACACCATTCCAATGGCTTACTGCACAGAAACAATTAAAAATTAATTCCAATAGCCTACAACAAACAATATATGCTTTTTTTTTTTTGGTTGATGTTCAAATGTATTATACGGTTGCACAATTTTTTTACCATAAATTGGTTTCCAAACATTCAAGGAAGCATAACTCCACATGCAAATCGGCCTACCTTCTCTTTACATTCAATCTCGTTAATGCAAGTGTTGATTGGAGATCTGAAACCAAATTTTGAAACCACATAATACACTCTTTTTATGCTGAAGGCGTTCTATAAGGGGAGGTTATTCAAAGCCTTTCGTCGTCTATCGACAACGTATTAATGAGTGACACGTACATTTATCCATAAAATCAACAAATGTCATTGCCACGTGCATTTTTCCAATCCACTTGTGTTACGTGTGCTTTCTCATTTTGGGTACATCCTCTTTACACCACTTGTCTTTTTATCCTTATAGCGGTGGGTTGAACGAAATCTAAATGTATCGCGCCAACTGAATTCGAATCACGTGAGCCGACCTGTTGTAACCCGTAACTCATCGAATGGGACAACTTACTGAGGCTACAGTGTTCATAACGACTTAGATTCTAGTTGGGCATTAAATGCTCCACAGATCAAATTTCACCATATATACTCATCCCTTCCATGTTTGAGAAAACAATTTAGTTGTCTGAAGGTGCCAAATACATCGGTTTGTAGCCTCTGTCAATGGAAACATTGGGAAGATCAGGCCTCCTTTTGGGTTCACTCAGCTTGTTCTTCTTCTTTTGTTGTGCACAACAAGTCGCGGGACTGAAGGAAAATTACAATGCAACGTTGTGTTGAAGAGCAGAGGACATAATGAAGGAGCAGTTCTACAATCTCTATGAGGAGCACGACAACATTGTCGTTTCATGGATCAGACTCATCTTCCATGACTGCATAGTCCAAGTACCATGCATACAGCTTTGATAAAATTCAACTTAAATCCTAACAAGACCACTTTGATAAAATTCAACTTAAATCCTAACAAGACCGAGTTCACATACCAATGAGGTAAATTGACTTGACAAAATACAAGGCTACGAATTCAGGTAGATCACTAACCATCTCGTATGTTGGGTATTTCTGAGTGAACAGATGCTTATTGCATGGAACTAAACTTATTTATGGATGTATAGAAATCTGATAGGACTGATTCAAAACTTGCACATAAAGATAAACAATGTTGATCTCAAAGTTAAGCCAACTGGTCTTGCTACCCTAACCAAACTAAATCCCAATTTCTTATTCAGTATACCCTAAATACTTGGCTGAAGGATTCAAAACCCATAAAACCTATTATCAATTACAACACTCTGATAGTGACTTATCAACTCACAAGATAATTCATTGGGTTTTGTAGTAAATGGGAAACAATAATAATCAGTTCTTGAACTATGTCATGTGTCTTAATTTTAACATTTCTTTTTCTTTTTCTTGAATTCTTGGAAAGAAGCAGAAACAAGAAAGATGGGTGTTGTGAGTAGAATGAGTACATCGTATTGATGATTCTGTGTCTGCATTCTTCGCTTCTCAAGTGGTTGTAGTTATCTGTGTCTCTCTCCAACCAAGCCAGTGTAACACACCCACTACGGCATAATAAAAATTTTCACCTTTTCTCGAGGAACAGAATCCCTGAAGTCCTACGGGGCTTAGCGCAGGCTATCTCTTCCCTTTTTCCACCTCCATGTGATCATTGATTATGACCATAGGCCAAACCACTAGGCGCCTTTTTGCATTTCTCGACTCAGTGATATAAGCGAGTCGAGTCTTTCAACTCTGCAAACCCCGAAATGCTAAAATGTCGAATAAGCTTCGATCAACAATTAGCCCCCTGGGCTATGCCTTGGTCTGTATGACCACTACTCATAAGACCGCAGTCTTATTCCTTTAGAGACTTATCAATACGATAGCCCGACCTCGTTTCAACGGGACTACCGAATTACCGATTTCCTATTTCCCGAAGTGGACTTTCTCACATTTACCCTCATGGCTATGCACTGATCTAGGTGACCACTCCTCATAAGACCTCATTCCTATTTATTTCAGGATTTATGAATACAAGAGCCCGACCTTTTGTCAACGGGACTCCTGAATTCCTGATTTCCAAAATCTTGATGGACTCTTCCTTTCGAGATTTTCCCAAAATCCTAGATTGCTACCACGTTTCCTCCCTTAGATGGATGGTCCTCATCATTTTGCGATTTCGCAACTTGCGACCCCTAGTGACACAAATCCTCTGTAAACTCGAATCGTCGGTATCTGAAATACTGATGGACTCTCGATCTCTTCCACGTGTCCTCCATGGATGGACAATCCATATTGTTTCGGGACTTCCACCATGGAGTGTCCCGATCTCTTGTCCTCGAGACCTCCAAAATCCCGAAGTCCGAATCCCCGAAATGGGTGATCTCACAACGCGTGTCCTCCCTTAATCGGATGATCTAGATCTATTTCGGGACTTCCACCATGGAGTGTCCCGATCTCTTGTCCTCGAGACCTCTATAATCCCGAAGTCTGAAATCCCGATACCAGCTCCTCTTTCGAGACTTTCGCCTCCGTTCACGAAGGCTTAAACCTCATGCATCTCCTGACAGATCCAACGACTTTCGGGTTTTCTGACTAAAATCTGACGGTTTAGATTTTCCCCACACTGTGCACCCTCCTGCTGCTCCCTGGACATGGAAAACCAATAGTCCAGATCAAATCCCAGCTTTCTCAAACTTATTCACACTTAGAACTATTTCGGGGTTTCGGTTATCGGTATTTCGCGACTCGCGATGACCAGGGTTCTTACCCTTTGATTCCCTGAATGCCGAAATGTCGAAACGCTTACCGAATACCACGTGCCCTTATAAAAGGATGGTCTAGATATTCCCACGGATCTTGGGGATCTACGGTCCCGATTTCTTCTCTACTCACGAAGATAAAAGAAGAGGGTTGAGGCATTTAACGCCCTTGTTTCTCCCTCCAATCTAACGGTCGTGACTGACTGCAAATCTTCCAACAAGATCTCGTCCATCAATCGATACTTATCCTTACGATGCTACTTTAGGATTTCGCGGATCGGGGTTTCGGGAATTGCGAGTGTGAGAGGACTCTCACTTAGATACCCCGGGTGCCAAAATGCTGAAATGTTGGGATTTTAAGAAGATCATTCTTCCTCGTACAAGATTACTAATATTTGCACCTTCAAATCCTTTTTCAGGTTCTTGGTAAGATTTCCAAGAAGGGTGTCTCAATGGGGAGATCTATCCAGGGTATTACCTGAGATGGATAAGGGTATAGATTTCCCGAGAACAGACCTGAAGTCTGAGTTAGATCGGTATACATATATATAGAAATTTATAAAAGATAAGCCATATGTAGTCTTTCCATTATAAGCATGCAACCACCATTTCTAGTCAAAACACCACACAGATAGTCGTATACTGAAAACATTTATAATTGCACAGACTATGATCGTAAATGTGAGAATATACATTTCAAGATGCAAGATGTAAAACACTTATCAAAAATAACACTAGAGGTGATTGCAACTGCTGAGAGGGGTGCCCGTTTCCACCCAACCGTAGGCTCAGCGACTCCCAACGGATTTACCACTAGCCACCCCTGAGCTGAGACCACGATGCTGTGAGACTGAGTCTCTGTTCACCAGTGACCGAGAACGAAGGTTACTCTCCTTCTTATCCACTATCACTCACTCTGTATTTTCCAGAGTTCTCCTTTTTCCTCTTTCCCTCGCATCTGCCCCTTGATCCCACACTCTTCCTGCCTTTTCTCCTTTCGGCGAGGTTGCGTGTGGCACGATCTTCCTTGCAGTGGTCAGGTCCGAGGACTCTACGGATGGGAGGTTCACCCCCATCCCTCATTACTCATGAGGAGGCATTTACCTACCAATATGGCGAGTCATTTAATTTGGGGCCAGTGAGCCGGTCTTGGTTCTCCGGGCCATAGTCCAAATACGGTATTGGTTTCAGTGGAAGTTAACGCCGCCTTTCTAGGTGCATTCCACCACCTTTCTTCAACCATCGTGGTCTCTTTTTTAGCACACCCCCTCTCAGCAGTCCTGCAATATATATATTTATAATATTATTTACATTCATTGACCTTTTTCACAAGGTCCATTCACATCACACATTCACATTTCTGAGTTTGCCACAATACTTGTCCAGTATATTTATTTTTATAGACTGGGGGAAACAGCGTGTTAAAATTCCCTCCCTCTTAAAGTAACATTGTCCTCGATGTTCTATCTATCAACTTGACATGCATGTATAGGTGTAAACAAAATCGGATATGCCCGTTTCATGGCATCCTCCATTTCCCATGTAGCCTCATCTAGGACAAAATGTTTCCACTGCACCTTGACCTGTGCAATGGTTCGATTCCGAAGCGGGTTTTCCTTTCTGTCCAATATGCATTGAGGTTCTGGTAGAAATTCTCCCTCTGGTTCCCCCTGGATCACATACCAATCAATTATATGGTTAGCCTCATGTACATATTTCTTCAATAATGAGACATGGAAAACATTATGTGCTTTGACTGTGGGAGGAAGTGTTAACCTATAGGCTACATGTCCCACTCTATCTAGAACCTCAAAGGGTCCACAATACCGAGGTGCCAACTTGGCACAAGCTCCCATTTTCAGATAACTCTTCCTGGCCCTAACTCTAAGATATACATGGTCTCCCATATTGAACTCTCTTGGAGTTCTCTTTTGGTCGACATAACTTTTCTGTCGGTTTTGAGCGACCTTCAAGTTTTGTTTTATCTGAGTGACTTGTTGTTCCATTTATTTCAACATGTCGGGTCCAAAAGAAATCATGTTTACGGGATTACTCTAGCTGACTGGAGTGTTACATGGTCTACCATAGAGGACTTCGAAGGGACTCATCTTTAAGGATGCTTGGTAGCCGTTGTTGTAGGCGAATTCTACTAGTGGTAGGTAGTCTTCCCACTTCTTGGGTTGATGCATTACATGCATTATTAGCATGTATTCAAGTACTTGGTTCACTCTTTCTGTATGTCCGCTGGTTTGAGGGTGATAGGCGGTGCTAAACAACAATTTGGTCTCTAAAACAGCCATTAGTGATTTCCAAAAGTTAGAAGTAAATTTTGTGTCTCTGTCAGACACGATCTCTTTCGACATACCATGCAGTCTGAATATCTCCTGCATGAATACCTAGGCGATATCGATTGCTTTGCAAGTGGATTTGATAGGGATGAAATGGGCAGACTTGCTCAATTTATCCACCACTACCATAATGGCATTGTTTTTTTTGGTCGATGTTGGTAATCCAGTGATGAAATCCATGTATATGGTTTCCCATTTTCATTCTGGGATTGGTAGAGGTTGTAATAATCATGTTGGGTGTCGGTGTTCTGCTTTAACCTGTTGGCACTCTATGCATTTGGCCAAGTACTCAGCTATGTCTTTCTTCATTCCAAGCCAATAGAATTGTCTCCTAGTGGCCGTGATCATCTTCTGGTATCCTGGATGAAAAGAATAGGGTCTTTTATGTAGTTCATCCAGTATGAACCTCTTCAAGTCGTCACAATCTGGAATATAAAATTTGCTTCTGTAAGTGAGCAGACCTCCTTCGGTCATCTGGTAGCCTTCATATTTTACTCCGGTGGGTTATTGTTGTAGGTACATGGTCACGGTCTAGACGAAGGGATGTGTTTCTTGTGCATTTTGTATTCTTTCCTTAACATCTGTCTCGCAGGTGCTCACCGTTGCCAGGTGAATTGTTTTCATACTTCTGCTAAGGGCATCGACCACCCTATTTTACTTTCCTTTAATGTGTTTGATTTCGAAATCAAACTCGCTAAGGAGGGCCATCCACCTAGCTTGTCTAGCATTGAGCTTTGGTTGATCAAACAGGTATCAAAATCCACAGTGATCTGTCATAAGTACAAATTTTCTTTCTAGGAGGTAATGCCTCCACATTTTCAAGGCATGCACTATGGCAGTGAGCTCTAGATCATGGGTCACATAGTTGACTTCATTCTCGATCAATTTTCGAGATTCATAGCAGATCACACTTCCTCCATGCATAAGGACTCCTTCGAGCCCTTCCTTATAGGCATCTGTGCACACGAGGAAGTCAGCTTCTGGATCGACAATCTTCAGCACAGGTGCATTGGTCAGTAGATGTTTCATGGTTTGAAATATTTCTTCACATTTTTGTGTCCACAGAAATTTTGTCCCCTTCTTCTGGAGGGCAGTGATTGGACAACAAATCTTGTAGAATCCTTTTATAAATATCCTATAGTATCCGACTAATCCCATAAAGGATCTGATGTCCGAAACATCCTTTGGGGTAGGCCATTCCATGATAGACTTGATTTTGTCAGGGTCTACCACTACTCCTTCTTCGGAGAGAACATGGCCTAAGTAATGTATTTTCTTTTGGAAGAATTCACATTTGTTGAATTTGGCATAGAGCTGATGTTCTCTTAGCACTTGCAGCACAAGTCTAAGATGCTCTTCATGCTCTTTTTTGTTCTTGGAGTAAAGTAATATATCGTCAATAAAAAAAAGCACAAATTTGTCTAGGAACTTGCTGAGTACATTGTTCATCAAGCACATAAAAGTGGCAGGGGCATTGGTCAACCCAAATGGCACCACCACAAACTCATAGTGACCATACCTCGTTCGGAAGGTATTTTTATGGATGTCTTCACCCTTGATTTGGACTTGATGGTATCCTGACCTCAAATAAATCTTTGAGAAAATAGACACACCCCCAAATTGATCGAACAAGTCATCGATCCTGGGCAAGGGGTACTTGTTATTTATGGTTACCTTATTGATTTGCCTATAATCTATACACAGTCTAAGGGTATCGTCCTTCTTTTTCATGAACAGGAATGGTGCTCCCCATGGAGACACATTGGGTCGAATATAGTCTTTATCCATCATTTCTTTTAATTGCAACTTGAGTTCAACTAACTCGGGTGTGCCCATCCGGTAGGGTTTCCTAGACACCGACACCGCTCTTGGTGCAAGTTCTATCGAGAAGTCAATGTCCCTTCTTGGAGGTAAACCCGGTACCTCTTCTGGAAACACATCTCTGTATTCTCTCGAGATAGGGTGATCGTCAGGGCTTGGTTTGTCACTTTCGATTGTTTTCAACCCCTGTAATGCATACAGGGGACATCCATTTCGGCAATACCTTCTCATTTGCAGAGCTAATATTTGTCTCACCAAGACAGGTTTTCAAATCCCTTGAAGGGTTATCTTTTTCCCTTCTTTACTTACACATTCTAAGGTTTTATGGCAACAGTCCAATCTGGCTTTATGGGTGGCTAGCCAGTCCATACCAATCAACAAATCATATGATCCCAGGGGTAATAAGTTAAGGGTTGCTTGGGTGGGGAATCTACCCAACATCAATTGGCAGGCTGGTATAACCTTTGCTACCCTTCTTTTGGTGCCAGTGGCTAACTGTACCAACCATGGCTTGGTATGTTTTTGTGGCTGTAGTTTACACTTATCAACAACTTTAGGGGCTATATAACTCAAATTTGAACCAGGGTCAATTAAAATAGACACTAGATGGTTGGAAATCATACCTTCTATTTCCACTACTGAAACTTGATGGTTGGCTTGGTTATTATCCAAGGCTGCATAAATTTGTGGCACACTCCTAGCCACATTATTGACGGTAGTAGCTTCCTGGATGTTATAAATCCTCCGACTATTCTGTTGTTAGTGTGGACAGTCTCTTAATAGATGTTCTTCCTCACAACCCCAACATTTCAAAGGTTCTCTCTTTGGGTTATCAGTCTTCCCTGATATGGGTCCAGAAGTTTTATTTCTGCTCAAGGAGGGAAAATTTTTTTGGTGCATACTCTGGGCTGGGAAGCTCATTCTTGGATTCTTTTTATAGTTCTTAAATCATGGGGATTTAATTCCATTTTTCTGAAATATTTAATTATTCTTCTGTTTCCATCATTCATGAGGTTCTACTTGATGCCCAAATTGTTCATGACAATAGGTTTCCTTTTGAATAGTACCTTCTAGAGTCTTTGGCTCATCAAATTCAATTCTCTTCTGATAGTCCTTAGGTAGTCCACTGATGAAGCGTTGCACCTTTTCCTTTTCCGCTTTTATATAGGGTACATACCTCAACAAATCGAGGAATTTGTTGACATATTCTTCTATAGTGAGTAGTCCCAGTTTGAGTTCATAAAACTCTCTGGTCTTCTCGTCGAAATATTTTTCTGACAAATACTTCTTCCGAATGTATTTCTAAAACTGCTTCCAGGACAGGTCCTCTTCGCGAACCCCTTTCACATTCTTAAGGTCTTCCCACCAAATGGAAGCCTTTCCGTTCAAGTTGAAGGTGGCCACTCGGGCCTTCATATTTTCTGAAAAGTCATGGACTCTGAAATACTTCTTTAGTCCAAGCAATCAGGCCTCTGCTTCCTCTCCCTTATTTATTTCACCGTCGAAGGAGGGTGGTTTGGCTTTTCTGAATTCTTTGAATTTACAACCTTTGGAAGACTTTTTCTTTGTTTGTTTCCTTCGGGAATAGGAACTGGTTCTGCTGCTAAAAGAGCCCTCCGAATCGCCAGCTTCCTTCTCAGAGAAATCATCCGACGCTTGTCCTTTACCTTTGGGGTGGACCCTTTTTGAGGTGCTCCTCTCAGTGTGGCCACTAATATGACCATGTTTCTGAGTTTCAGGTTCATGTTGCATTTGTCTTTATAGATCGGATAAACTCTGCAGTAAAACTACGTTAATTTCTATTTTCTTTTCTTGTTCTTTCATCATCCTTTCATTGTCATCCTTGCAGCTTTGTAATTCGACCATGAGACTCCTCACAATCTCGACTAGATCTGGAGGGGTTCCTACTACCCTCCTTTCATCAGACTCTTCATCTCTATTGTGGGAGCCCTCTCCCACTTCATGGTGAGTCACCATACTATGTGTTGATAATTTCCCATGGTTGATCTTCCGCTTGTGTGCAAAAGGAAAAATGTTGGTTGTTAGTTAATATTTATATTTATTTATAACCAGTACATAATTCATATTTTCACATGTGCACACACACAATAGGGGTTTTTCATTCTTAACTTCGTCTTTTGATTAGGAAGGTTAAGATAGGGGGTCACTCCTTTTAGGAATGTTCCGAACGGAGCTTCTGTGCAACTCGTTCATGAGCCCAAGCAGGCCAAGTGTTGTAACCATGCTCTAATACCAATTTGTAACACACCCACTATGGCATAATAAAAATTTTTGCCTTTTCTCAAGGGACAGAATTCCCAAAGTCCTACGGGGCTTAGTGCAGGCTAGCTCTTGCCTTTTTCCACCTGCATGTGATCATTGATTATGACCACAGGCCAAACCACTAGGCACCTTTTCACATTTTGCGACTCAACGATATAAGCGAGTCGAGTCTTTCGACTCTGCAAACCCCGAAATGCCAAAATGTTAAATAGGCTTCGATCAACAATTAGCCCCCTAGGCTATGCCTTGGTCCATATGACCACTACTCATAATACCATAGTATTATTCCCTTTGGGACTTATCAATACGAGAGCCTGACCTCTTGTCAACGGGACTCTTGAATTCCCGATTTTCGATTTCCCGAAGTGGCCTTTGTCACATTAGCCCTCCTGGCTATGCCCTGATCCAGGTGACCACTCCTCATAAGACCTCTTTCCTATTTCTTTCAAGATTTATGAATACAAGAGCCCAACCTTTTGTCAACGGGACTCTCGAATTCCCGATTTCTGAAATCTCGATGGACTCTTCCTTTCGAAATTTTCCCAAAATCCTGGATTGCTGCCATGTGTCCTCCCTTAGATGGACGATCCTCGTCATTTCATGATTTCATGACTTGTGACCCCCAGTGACACAAATTCTTTGTCAACTCGAATCCCCAGTATCTGAAATACCGATGGACTCTCGATCTCCGCCACGTGTCCTTTACAGATGGACAGTCCATATTGTTTCGAGATTTCCACCATGGAGTGTCCCGATCTCTTGTCCTCGAGACCTCCGAAATTCCGAAGTCTGAATCCCCGAAATGGGTGATCTCACGATGTGGGTCCTCCCTTAATCGGATGGTCCAGATCTATTTCGGGACTTCCACCATGGAGTGTCCCGATCTCTTTTCCTCGAGACCTCCGAAATACCGAAGTCCAAAATCCTGATACCAACTCCTCTTTCGGGACTTTCACCTCCGTTAATGAAGGCTTAACCCTCATGCATCTCTTGACAAATCCAATGACTGTCGGGTTTTCTGACTAAAATCTAATGGTTCAGATTTGTCCTGCATTGTGCACCCTCCTGCTACTCCCTGGACGTGGAAAACCAACAGTCTAGATCAAATCCCAACTTTCTCAAACTTATTCACACTTAGAACTATTTTGGGGTTTTGGTTATCGAGATTTTATGACTCACGATGACCAGGGTTCTTACCCTTTGATTCCCCGAATGTCGAAATGCCGAAACGCTTACCGACTGCCACGTGCCCTTATAAAAAGACGCTCCAGATATTCCCACGGATCTTGGGGATCTACGGTCCCGATTTCTTCGCTACTCACGAAGATAAAAGAAGAGGGTTGAGGCATTTAACGCCCTCGTTTCTCCCTCCAATCTAACGGTCGTGACTGACCGCAAATCTTCCAACAGGATCTCGTCCGTCAATCGATACTTATCCTTACGTTGCTACTCCGGGATTTCACGAATCGGGGTTTCGGGAATTGCAAGTGTGAGAGGACTCGCGCTTAGATACCCCGGGTGCCGAAATGCCGAAATGTCAGGATTTTAAGAGGATCATTCTTCCTCATGCAGGATTACTAAGACTTGCGCCTTCAAATCCTTTTTCAGGTTCTTGGTAAGATTTTCAGGAAGGGTGTCTCTATGGGGAGATCTATTCAGGGTATTACCTGAGACGGATAAGGGTATAGATTTCCCAAGAATAGACTTGAAGTTTGAATTAGATCGGTATACATATATATAGTGATTTATAAAACATAAGCCAAAAGTAGTATTTCCATTATAAGCATGTAACCACCATTTCTAGTCAAAACACCACACAGACAGTCTTATATTCGAAACATTTATAATTGCACAGACTATGATCATAAATGTGAGAATATACATTTCAAGATGCAAGATGTAAAACACTTATCAGAAATAACACCAGAGGTGATTTCAACTGCTAAGAGGGGTGCTCGTTTCCACCCAACCGTAGGCTCAATGATTCCCAACGGATTTACCACTAGCCACCCCCGAGCTGAGACCACGATGCTGCGAGACTGAGTCTTTGTTCACCAGTGAACGAGAGCAAAGGTTACTCTCCTCCTTCTCCGCTATCACTCACTCTGTATTTTCCAGAGTTCTGCTTTTTCCTCTTTCCCTTGCGTCTGCCCCTTGATCCCACACTCTTCCTTCCTTTTCTCCTTTCGACGAGGTTGCATGTGGCACAATCTTCCTCGCAGTGGTTAGGTCTGAGGACTCTACGGATGGACAGTTCACCCCCATCCCTCATTACTCATGAGGAGCCATTTACCTACCAATATGGCGAGTCATTTAATTCAGGGCCAGTGAGCCGCTCTTGGTTCTCCGGGCCAGTGAAGTCCAAATACGGTATTGGTTTCGGTGGAATTTAACGCCACCTTTCCAGGTGCCTTCCACCACCTTTCTTCAACCATCGTGGTCTCTTTTTCAGCACACCCCCTCTCAGTAGTCCTGCAATAT
>JZKD02S1676101.1:6093-36753 GCA_000966675.3 Picea glauca | reverse complement strand
ATATATAATATTATTTACATTCATCGACCTTTTTCACAAGGTCCATTCACATCACACATTCACATTTCTGAGTTTACCACAATACTTGGCCAGTATAGTTATTTTTACAGACTGGGGAAAACAGGGTGTTACAGCTAGTTATACAAAGCAAAAGAAAAATAGAGAGAAAGAGACGCTCGGAATAGAAAATGGGTGTTTGTGTGGGCTAAAAGACTTTATGGATCCAATCGTTTTCAGGAATTTTTGACAAAGGAGAGAATAAAACACACATAATCCTTGTGAGAAAAAAATAAAACAGAAAGGGCAAAAGCACATATTTTTCCACAAGAAGATTCATGAATTCCCCTTTAAACTTATCCAATTCGACATCCAACAACCCTCCATCGAGCCAGGATTGATCTTGATCCCTCTCTAATTCCCTCAATCCCTCCATAGACTCCTTTAATCTAGGAAAATGACACCCTTCACCTACATTATTCCTATCAAGGTACTCTACGGTGTCCTCCAGCCACTAAGTGGCCACAATGCAATTCTCGCTCAAGAACTTAAGCACCTCCTCAAAGCTATTCACCCTATTCACCACTTCCAAATAGCCCCATATGTCCAACCGCGGATTAGATAACAGGATTTTCTCAAGCCTGTGAACAACATAAAAAACCCTCAAATAACAACATGGCCATCTGCATGGTCTATATGCCCCCCCTAACCCCAGTAATATTTGTTTATGGTTCCTCATGGTTTAAACCGTGACTTCAAGGGCGGACAAGCAATTGCTCATTTGTTCCAACCCGGGCCAAGTTTTCTCCAATGTAGAGGCCAATGTTAATGTTTCGTTTCGTCTCTGAAGAGCACACATGCCTAGTAGTTGCTACATTTTTATCAGCAGATCTTGTTGCACCATGCTGTGAAAGTTGAATACTGATGGAGAATACTATTCCCCTTTTTGGCATGGGCATGCTACCAATTGAAAGGGTGGCATGTTGAATGGCCCCCTCACCATTTTTCAACAATACTTATCAATTACTTAACACATGATTGATATAATAATAAACGTGATTGATATAATAATAAACTTGGGAAGAACGCTAATTCTCCATGTCACTTCCCTGCAAAACTTAAAATAAACATATGCAGAAACCTTGATGAGCCCTATCACCTAAAAAATTAGGTCCCTCATATCTTGATTCCATTGAAACAAATTAAAAAAGCAAACCCATTGGAATTTATGCATAAAAATAAATTAAACCAAACTCTACATTTATATTTATTAGTATACTATTAATATTTCATCATGTTAGTCAGAATAGAAACTCTCTTTTTAACAATCTCCTCGTTGAATTTTACACTATTATAAAACAATCTCCTCGTTGAATTTTACACTATTATAATTATCCTCTGGGTGGTGTCCATTCACATCTCTCATGTGGTAACTTGTTCCCTACAAAGTGGATGTCATGAATCCCTCTAAGATAGTATTGTACTTCTTTGTGATTCCATGCATGGCATAGAAACCGAGTTGTTTATAATTAACCACTATTAGTATTCGACGCTAATATAAAATCCTTAAATTAGAAATGTCACGTTCTGATAGTATATCTGTTTTTTATATTATTTTAGAGCAGATTCATTTAACCATATATTAAACGTAGAATTTTTTTGGTTTGGAAAAATATTAAACGTAGAAATTTTTTTTTTGGAAAAATATTAAAGGTAGAATTTTTTTTGTTTGGAAAAATATTAAAAGTGGAATTTTAAAAATACAAGTATTGCAATAATTAATGTTTTCATCTATCACGTAAAAAGATATATTATATTAATTATTCTAAACAATATGTTTTTTTATTGAATAGTCGTAATTAATGATGCCATTTGGTAAATTATATTGATTATAATGGAGAAAAAAAAAACAACAAAGTACTTAATTTGCCTGAGCCTTAGAAAAGGAGTGTGGTAAATTGTTTTTATTAATTTTTAGAAAAGTTATGGAAGCTCATGCAAACTTTGCCTCTTTAATGAATCTATATATATACAATGTATTCATTCAACTAAGAGAGAGGAGCAAAATATAAATGAGCACGAATGTGTATTATAAATATATATATATAATTTTCAACTTTGAGGTAATAATTAAAGTGGTGTTGAAAGTGGTGTTTAACTTATTAAATGTATAAATTCAATTTTTCTATTCTAAATGGGATTAATGCAAAACCATTTGAGTGAGATTAACATATAATAGTAAAATATCTTATGAATCGTTTCTCTTTCAATTAGTGTTACATTTACAATTAGTAGAACTTGCTCCATGCTATTTGTGGAAAAAAAACAAAAATAAAACTGTTTTTTCCATTGGTATAATTTGCTCCATGTTGTTTGTGGAAAAGAAACAAGAAGAAAATTATCTTCTTTCCATGCTGCGTTCCTTTCATACTTTAAAGGAGAACTTAATTACTTAAGTATGCTGCCACTTGAGGATCTAATAAGGACTATTCAATTAACACACTATTCGTTTGGGGAAACTATACCATTCGTTTGGGGAAACTATACCAAAATGTAGATGTCCAAATCCATCAAACTCCATTTTCTCAAAAACAAATTCCGAGCCATTAGAATAGTGGTGCAATATAAAAAAATGAAGAACCACAAATTTTATCTTTACCGACATTGGTAGGCTTACCACGTCCAACCATATTTAATAATGAATAAATCATAGGAGCCATTATGTCGATTGTTTGGTATGAAACTATGGTAATTACTAATTGGTAAGAGAACTTCTACAATCTAGATATGCCACCATCCCTATCACCAAATCAAACATTTGTTAAATCAATATGTGTATTCATAATTCATCTTTGACACTTTTGATCAAAAGTTGTTTTTGACCATGTCTACAAGGTTTTGCATTTGAGTATTTACATGGGGAGTAAGCTCTTTCCCGTCGAGTCCATGAAAATGTTGTGGCCTTGCGACTCAAACCTTTGTCTACTCCTCCTTTCATTTAAGAGAATTGGATTACAAAACACACAACCACAAGCTTTACTTCAGACATAAATTCTTTACTTCACAATCACTCCCTATGTTGAGCTTGTGTAAATCTTATGGCCTTGTGACTTGAACCTTTGTGTGTTTCTCCTTTTTCCTAACCGATTTGAATTACAAAATGCAAGACAAGAAGCTTTGCTACAAACACAAGTTCTTGATCTTACCAGGCTCTTCCATTGTCAAGCTCATGAAAATCTTATGACTTGCAACTCTTGCCTTCGTCTTCTCCTCTTTTTGCTTAACTGATTTGAATTACTCAACGTAGGTCAAGGAACTTTGTTATGGACACAAGTTCTTGATCAAGCATTTTCGTTGTCGAGCTTGTGAAAATCCTACAAAATCCATACTCGAAGCTTTGTTTGCTCCTCCTTTCACTTAACTGACTTGGATTACACAACGAAGAATGTGTAGACTCAACGGAAATTACTTCTTTGTAGATAATCACAATTGATTATGGAAGAAAATAAATCTCTATATAATACCAAACAATACACAAGAAGCTTGTGGAAGAATCTACAATTTGATGAGGGATGTTTGAAAAATTTATAGATCATTGAGCCATACTTGGAGACTGAAACCTGTCCTAAGAACAACCCTCAAACTTGTCAAGCTGCATATACCTCGTGTCTTCTTCTTTGTCTTTATCCGTGATATGCTCAATCCCCTCGTGTCCTAAATGAATGAGTTGAGATACTCCCTCACACCTCTCATTGTCTTGTATTAATGGTGTATGTGTACCTATTCAATGCCATACCACTCCCCTGTGATAATTTTATTATACTTGTTTATAATTGATCTCTCGTTCTGACCATTCTGCTTGCAGGCACAACCAAGTTAGCCAAATTCGCAAGGTATCTACTATTCCTATGCAGGGCAACAGGGTTGATGGATGCATATCCATGTAAGTAACCCCTGAACAAACTTGCATGTTGGCATTGGGTGTCGGGAGTCGAGACCTCTTCGTACTTAACTGTTTATGCGATTCAATGTTGTAAAATTGGAAAGGGCCATGGAACCTCCTCAGCGCAGACTTCTGTCAAAATTTGTCTCAGTTTCTTTTCGTAATCGAGTAGAATGTTTTGTCTCCTGAATTTTGGAACAAACTCAATAAATTTATAGGTGAAGGGTATCTTCTCATTTTATTCATAAAAAAACGATGCAAGAATTGAGGATTCAATAGATTTTTTAACTTTTAATGATAATGGATGTGATTTTCTTACTCTACTATTTGAACTGGTATTGCAGCAAACTAGTAAACTATTAATGTTATTTATGCTCGAGTTTGAAGGAAAGTAAATCCATAAAAATATAGGAGGCATCGACATCTTAATTGCCTTTAACATCTTATCCATGCATTTGTATAGATAGTGTTGTATAAAAAATATTTTAATTACTTATTATACACTTATTTAGTTAAAATTAATGTTATTGTTGTATTTACTTTTAAAAAAAAATTCAATATCATTTAAAAAAAATCATGACAGGTTAAGTTCATAACATTGAATCTCTTAAGGGGAAAATAGATTTAACATTAGTAGAAATGTTTTATAGGTATCCCAACAAATTTATTATATCGTTCATTTCTCTATATTTTCTTTGTTTCATTATTTGTTATCTCACTAAATATTATAACACTCATAAAAACAATATTATCTTTATTTCATTATTTGTTATCTCACTAAATATTATGATGATCTTAAAAACATATATTACTTAATTATAAGAGTCATAGAAACAATATTATCTTTATTTCATTATTTGTTATCTCACTAAATATTATGATGATATTAAAAACATATATTACTTAATTTTTTTTTAGACATTTCCTTTCCCACCTTAAAGATATGCTAGTATTATAACTAGCACAACCACATGATTGTGGCTGATGAAAGCAGAAAGGCTAATTTCATTTACAAACCATAATTAGGGTTTCCATGTAATATATTTTTTGCCAAAGCCCCCCCTTGCCCAAAACATTTCCATCCCTGAATCCACTCGTGGCGACGTTGAGCTCCTTGTAAGTGAATTTATGAGGCCATAATTCCTACTCCCATCCTTCTATCTTTTCTATGTATTTCCCTCTTTTGATAAGCACGACAGCAACCGCCAGCAAGAAGACAACTAGACTGGTTGTTGTAGCACCGGCTATGAATCACCCTCTCTGATGCTTGGAACGCCTGAGTTTATACTTGTTGGCAAACGACGGGAGACTCGAGATATAAAGTGTGGGTGTCGTGCCTTCCGTCGTGAAGCTCCACGCAAGAACGTAATAGTCTTCGAAGAAATTGCCCCCCTGTACCCGCTGAAAAGCCAATGAACATCTACCCACTGAGGGGCTTATGCGGTCTCGGCAAGCCGGCCAACGTTATGGTAACGTTGAGCGGCTTTGAAGATGGTCGTAATCGATCCAGGACTGTATGTGGTCGTAAACGCTTAACCATTGCGCCCAGCTACAAATGCTTAATCTCAAGGAACGTGGCAATATAGAGTTTTATACATATTAATTTTTCTTAATCAGTTAACGTGTCAATCAATGGTTAGAGAAGTAATTTAACCATAAAATTAGAATTTTAGATTAAAAGATGATTAATTGTGCCCATTATCAATAGGTATACGCCTTTAGGCGTAATAACTCTGATATACAATATTATCAACCACTTTCTATCTGACGTCAAGGAGTAGAGATAGAGGGCGGAGTGTGGATTCTATTATAGTATACAATATTTGCAGCACCATCCACATAACTCTCAACTAAATGACCTTAAGCTCCTTGCAACTAGTTGTATATGTAAATAAGGTGTTCAATCTTCTTTTTGGGACCTTAAAATATAAGAGAGGTAGATGCCAGCACATAAAACGAGCAGAGCCGTTGCTACTAAGACCCCACGATTAGAAAGCATTGAACGTCCACTGGTGGAAGAGGGAATTTGAATTTGTTTCTCTGGAAATGGATCATTTGGCGAAGGCAAACAGCTTTCATCATCTTTCTTTCGTTGATTGGATTTCGATTGTAGAAATTGAGATTGGTCTCGATCAGAGTCGGCCTGTTCTGCAGATACTGCTTTTGTGTTAGTTGATATTGGTTGCTCCCCATGAACAAAGTCTTGGGCGTGCTTAGGCGCCGCTGCTTTTGATTCTTCCGCGGCTGCACTCGTTTTTGCTTTATAACCATCCGGTCGTATCACCTCTGGTTGATCGTTTTGTGTTTCTGCAGGTCGCTCCTGCATGAAGCCTTGTTGTTTTAGGGGGATCGATCTCTCGTCCGGCGTTGACTGTTTCGATAGATCTGCATCATGCGCTTTTCCACCGCCATTAACGTCTTGTGTAAGCGACGTCTCATTCTTTTGAAGGAAAGGCAGGGAGACACGCAACACTTAATCCTTTAACTTGGCCGTGATGTCATCTAAATTCACATTCTCGGCGACGTCGATGACCTTTCTGAATGTGTGCCCCGCGCTCCGCATTGTATTTACTCTCCCTCCCACCTTTGTTATTTCCCCCATTTCCTTCACACTACGTTCTCCACTAACGATGAGGTTGCCCAGGTTATTAACCTGGACTCTCAGATCTTCTCTTCTAAAACCTGAACAGATAAATCATGGAAACAAATTATCCCCAAAAGTATTGTACAAGCAAATGTAAACATTTCAAAATAAATATACTTAAAAAAGGTATAATAACTACATATTCATGGATATCACTTACCTGGGAGAACAACGATGATGATGCGAGCTTCAGGAGTCTCTTCCGTGCGTACAGCAGGCTCAAACTCAGACTCCATCCCGTATCTTAATCTTCTCTCTTAACAAACCACGCAATGGATGATTAATGTTGAGAAAATCTGAATGCTGCAAATATTGGGCAAAGATTTTTGCGGCTTCTTTTAAAGATCAGTAAGCATGTAGTCTGCTCCTCCACAAAACCAAAGCAGATAGATGGCTCTGTTACTGCTCTGTGTATGCATATTTATATGCATTTCCAAAGTCTGGAGGAGCCGCGTAACATGTATTGCGTGTGGATGGGTATGATACGGTCGGCAAGACTTCTCCAGGGATAGCGAAAGTGTGGACAGTAAGTTAAGGATCGCGTTGAAGCAATGGAAAGTTCGTTCGTTACAGAAAGGGAGTTGCATGTATATGAAACTCTTCTTGAAGAGACAGTTTGGAATATACTGATGACTTTTAGAAGTTGTGATCCGAAGTTTGAAACAAGTATCAATCAGCCTGGCATCCGATTGCTGTGGCGACTTTTGCAACGCAGTGTCCTCTCTTTTATGATTTATCTACTCTGCCTTTCAGATGCTAGCTTCGGCTCAACGATGTGTAACAGTATACATGAAGTGACAAGGTGATCACCCTTGAAACCTATGATCATTATTACCGTCAAACTTAGGTACAGTTTGGTATCTTTGAATTTTGATTTATTAATCCGTAAGATTAAGCTTTTGTGTTTAAGACTGAAATTATATCCAAGTTTGTTATATTTTAATATTGATTAATTTATAACGGTAGTATTTTAGTTTTCATGGTTAAAGGATTGAAAAGAAACTTTATTTTATTTTTAGTTTTCCTATGAGCAAATAACTTAGTAGAGTTGCATATTATAAAATTGATCCATAGTATATTTATGAGAATGGTGCCATTAATTATAAGTAATTATACATTAATGGGTGCATGAGATTGTAACATATGGTAAACTTATGGTTGACTTGTAGACTATGTATGAGCACGTTTGACGATGCTTAACTTAACTATGGTTATCTATGGTTTTTCATGAAAGACTATAGTTGATTATGGTTGATCATGGTTTATAACATTTGACATAATTGACCATGTTGCCCATGTTGATCATGGTTGACTAATGTTGATAAGGTTGGCTATGGTTAATTGAGTATGGTTGACGAGGGTAGACCATGGTTGATTATGGAGGACCATGGGTGACTATGATAAAGTTATAATTTACCTTGTGACCATGGTTGACTATGGTTTCCTATGATAGGCAATGGTTGACTATGGTAGGCCATGGTCCACTATGAAACATCATAGATGACTATGGGTGACTATGTATGACCATGGATGACTATGGTAGAATATTAATGGAGGGACAAAGCCCTCATGTAAAAATGGAAAATATTTGATTTTATTGAAGAATCCCCAAGGTGGTAAATTTTTAAGGTTTCAAGGGGGAAATGATGAATTTTATCATTAGTCTATATCATGGTGTGAATACCTAGTTGGTTGATCCAATTGAGATCACAATAAATTTGAGAATTAGGGACATCATTCCCAAGATGATTTCTCTGATCGACTAGATTGAAAATTTCGTTGGAAGCACCATAACAAAGAACTCAAAGGGGTTAATGATCAATCAATTTAAGAGTGAGTAAGTTAAGTGGAGATGAAAATGACTAATACTTTGCTTCATAATCTCAAGTCGGGCATCTAATGTCGTACTATGTATGATAGAGGAAATTTTGTATATTCTCAAAGAGGGAATGGTTTAAAATTTAGTTGAGCATGTCACAAATATTGTCAAGGTGAATTTCAAATAATGTTAGGAAACTAGTAAAGCAATTGGGTAGTCATTTCTCCCCATTTAAATCACCATGGCTAAGGTTTTCCTAGTAAATGAATCTACATTCACATCACCTAATGTGTCAACTATGTCGAATTTCTAGTGTTATGCACCAATATGGAAGGGGAAAATTGATGACCTAACACGCCATCATATGTTTTTAGAAAGGGTGAAGGCCATAAAGTCAACCTGAAATAGATGGTGTGTACCGCAAAATATTCAAAGAAAATTACCACCAAACATACACTTAGAACTATGCCTTAATTGCACAAAGTTTTGGTTCACAATGTTGGGGAATAGGGTGGAACATGACATGAAATAGAAAATACAACACTACAGATAATCGAAGAAGAATAATTTTTTTTAAGATAGAGGTGGTGTCTAAAGACATCGTTAAAACACTTAATCAGATTGTATTGTGATCATAACATCACAGTGAATACTTGATCTCGATTTGGTTATCGCCATGATGATAATGACCCAAGCGGTCTACTATTTATAACCTCAAGATCTAACTAACTTCCATGGAATCTAGAAGATTTTGTCCACATGTAACTATCGGTTGTTAGAGTTGAATCCACCAAATATGTGTTTTTGAGTCAGATTGACAAGGATGCTCAAACCAACTGCTTATGTGTACAAATCGTATTTGATTGTTGAGCCAATCAATCCACCACCTAATTATCTTCAAATGTCAGTCGACTGTCCTACCAACAATAACATTGACTACTCAACCGACTAATGTAGTGTGTTGGTTGATCACTCGAGTGATTGTATCTAGGTGTATCTTGATCTCTCAACTAACTGAACCCAAGAGATGTGTGATGAACCATCAATGCTTGATGTTCAAACACCCCCCATCAACACACAACTTTGGATATTCAAGAGGTGAAATTACGTCATTATGACACCCCCCATAATTGTAGCTTCTTGAATCCCAAGCATTGTGTGGATCTTGATAAATCTAGCTTCAAGTAAAGGTTTGGTGAAGATATCAATAGCTCGATCATCTGTTCTACGCTATTCAACAGAGACAATGTTCTCATGAACCAAGTATCTCAAATAGTGAGCATGGTCCTCAACACGCTTCATCTTACTATGAGCAACAAGTTTTTTGGCAACTTGTATAACACTTTGGTTATCACAGTACATTGTAGTCAAGGTATGAACATGAATGCCAAGTTCTCCCAAAATTTGGTGAATCCATACTACTTTAGTACCTGCTAGAATGGTGCCATGATATTCTGCTTCCATAGTTGACAAAGAGACTACCTTATGTTTCTTGTATGACCACACCAATAGTATGATGATATATCAAAACACATAGCCATAAGTGGTGATCATCATTGTTTCCAGGCTAGTCAAATTTGGTGAAGCTGACCAATATTGAATTTGAACTTTGACAATATTTGATACCAAAATGAGTGGTACCCTTGAGATAGAAAATGATTCAATTTACTACTTTCCATTGGCTTTATTTAGGGTCTCAAATAAACTAGGAAGCCACACTAATGATAAAGGAAATGTTATGTCGATTATTATTAAGATAAATAAGGCTCACAACCAATTTTCGATAAAGAGTACCATCAATTGTAGGAGTTTGACAAGTTCCGGTAAGCTTTACTCTAGACTAAAAATGAGTAGCAGAAGGCTTGCAATCAACCACCTTAAAATGTGTCAATAGATCCATCACATATTTTGACAATGAAGTGAAAATGTCATCACATAGTGGTAATATTTGAAGACCCAAAAAATAATGTAGAGTACCAAGATTTGTCATGTCAAAGGAGTAAACAAGTTGTTTCTTCAATTTAAGGATGAGATCATTATCATTTCCAGTAATGAGTAAGTCATTGACATATACAACAACAATTAAGGTGTCTCCATTGGTATGGAGAAAATACAACCTACGATAAGATTCACAATGTTTGAAACTAAGTCAAAGAAAGAAACTATAAATATTAGCATACCGATCTCAGGGAGCCTGTTTCAAACCATAAAACGACTTCTTGAGTCGATAAACCAAATTTGAATCTCTGAAAAAACTAGGTGGTTGTTCCACAAAAAATTATTTAGATAGGTCTCCATGAAGAAATGCACTCTTCACATTTATCTGATGGACTAACCATCCAAAATGAGCAACAAGGGAAAGAATTAGTCGAACAGAGTTCATCTTTGCAACAAGGGAAAATGTTTCATTGTATTTTATTCCTTCTTGTTTATAAAATCACTTCTCAATGAGGCATGTTTTATGTCACTTAAAAATATCTTCAAAGGTAAATTTGGTCTGGTAGACCCATCGACACTTCACAATGTTCTTTCCTTGCAGCTGGGGAAATAAGTCCCAAGTGTGATTCTTCGACAAATAATCATTTTTTGTCTAAATGGCCTATTATCATTCATTTCATCCTTCAACAATTGAGTAGGAAACAAGATCATATGTTTCAAGCACACGAGTCATAAAAGAAATGCTAATATATTTTTTTTGACTTCAAGTTTGTCGCTTGGAGGAAACATCCCCGACATCATCTCCAACAACTTCAATCATCTTGGAAGCCCATCTGGGTAGAAAAGAAACAAGTGAACTATGGTTTACTTCATTAGGTCAATCATAAGTCAGAGCTTCATCATTTGGAATACTAGTTGAAATAGAGAATGATGAACTAGTTGACTTAGAGGTTGATGATCTATTCAAAATAGGAACAATGTTTGAATGTCCAGACGAAGGAATGAAATATGGAACATGAGAACCAATGTCGGAGACAACATCAAAGGGATCATCCTACAACAATCTAGAGGAGGCATTCAACAACTTAATTCCAGATGAATTCTCATCAAACTATACATTTCACCTAATAGTGATTTCTCATTTGACAGGATCAAATAGTCGATAGAATTTTTACTCTTCAAAGTATCCCATCATGATGAAAGCACGACTCTTTGAATCAAACTTATTTATGAAATAATAAAAAATGTGAACCCAGGAAACACATACAAACACATAGAGGTGGCAAATTCAAGGATTCTTTCAACACCATCGTTCAATTGGAGTCATGGAAGGAAAAAATCTAGTCGATATGTGATTGAGCAGATAATTTGCATAGTACATTGCTTCATCCCAGAAGCAAGGAGGAATATCCTTATATTGTAAAAGACATCTAGCCATTTTGACTAATGTCTGATTCTTGCATTCTATGATGCCATTCTACTGAGGTGTGCGGGGAATCAACCACTTCCAATCAATACTAGATCTAAGTAGGTATTCTTCAAAAGGTCGATTGACATACTCACCACCATTTTTTGATATGAAGCACTTAATGGATCGACCACATTGCTTTTTCAGCAAAGGCTCTAAACTCCTTGAACTTTTCAATGACAAGGTTCTTATTCTTTAGAAAATAAACCCATTTAAAGCGAGAGAAATCGAATGCTAAAATCTACCTTGCACCTACTAATGAAGGTATATTAATGTAGAAGACATCACTATGAACCAATTCTATTAGGTTATGTGCTTGCCACTCTTTTCTAGAGTCAAATGGCTCCTAATGATGCTTTCCAAGAACACAACCCTTACATAATTCTTCATGGGGAAATAAATTTGGTAAACCATTAACCATATTCTATGTTTCCAGTGCTTGAAGACTTCAAAAATTCAGGTGTCTGATTCACTCAAGCCATATTCTACTTCTCTCATTGGTGTGAGCAACAAGTGCATTCAGTTTAGTGTCAAGTTGAGTCATCTCACAAAATTTATATAAACTATCCGTTGGGTTGAAAATCCCACTGGTGGAAATCAACTCACCTTTATTCAAATAAAAAACATGGAATCGCTCTCACCAAAATTCCATAATCTTACATGTTTGTATTAACTCAGAAACAAACAATAGATTAAAACTGATGTTTGGCACATGATATACATAAAAAATCTTCCCATGTCGACATGAAGCATCACCTTGACCAACAACATCCAGAGAAAAATCACAAGAAACATATATTTTCCTCTACATAGCTTCATCCAACCACGTGAACAAGGAGGAATTTGTATCCATGTGATGAGTGCACCCAATGTCAACTACCTATTTGTTCCACTCAGAATGAGACAACAAGGCCCAAGAAGTTTTGACTTCGAAGATGAAATTATCAGTGGGCCAGTGTACAAGAGAAATGTCTCCTTCAAGGAATTTAACCTTCTCCTCTAAATCATCTCTCTTCTTATAGAAAAATTTCTCCACATGTCCATTCTTTCCATAGTACTAAAATGTCTTCTTCTTTCGACTTCGTTGGGGAGCATTTGTCTGTCTCTAAGATTTATGATAATGGTATGTAGGTTTAAGTGTAGAGTAATCAAACTGTACTCTATCCCTAGGATCCATCTGGCCCTTTATATTGATCAAGTGCACCTGGTTTTTACCACCAATATTTCCTTCTTCAAGAATTCTATGTTGATTGTTAATCAAAATACCATAGAAAGATTCAAAGGTGTAATCCTTACCATATTTCTTGCATGCTTTCTAGTTGGTGAAGAAATCCAACATGAACATGTCGAATGGTGTTCTCAAGTTCATTAGGACTAGCTCGATGAGTTTTTCATCCTTATTATGATATTTCTTTCCACATCCTCCCAATTTCAATTGGAGTTATTTGACACGTGCCAAAGATTCCTCCATTCTGTCAAAAGAATGAGGATCGAGAGAGATCAAATCTTTCTCCAACTGCATGACCTGGATCTTGTTGAATGGTCGAACAATGACTTCAACTTCCTCCATAATTTATGAGTGAAATTGATTCCATTAAGGTTAAATCATATCTCCCATGAGATGTAGGTTGTGATGACCCCGACGACCTCATCCTTCTTACCATCAACACCAAAACTTTCGTGGTCATCTATTGGATCTGGAGTTGCAAGATTTGTATACTACCATAATCCTTTTATCTTAAATAGGGTTTCCATATATGGTTCCCATACTGTATAATTTGATCTATTCAGAACAACAAGGTCAATCTTTGAAGCCATCTTCGATATCTAGACAGAAGATGATCTATTTCAATAAGTTCCAATCAACAAACCATCAAACTAGAGTCAATCACACAACATATCAGAATCGATAAGTTTTCTAGATAACGGGTCAAGGTTTTAAACCATCGACTTTGAAACCATGTTGGGAAATAGGGTGGAAAATGACATAAAATAGAAAATATAGTACCACAGATAATCGAAGAGGAAGAACAATTTCAAAGATAAAGGTTGTGTCTAAAGGCACCATTACAACACTTAAGCAGAGTTTATTGTGATCAAAATGTCACATTGCATACTTGATCTCGATCTCTTGATATCCATGATGATAATGACCCAAGGAGCTTGCTATTTATAACCTCAATATCTAACCAAATTCCATATAATATGGAATATCTTGTCCACATGTAACTATCGGTTGTTAGAGTTGACTCCACCAAATCTGCACTGTCGAGTCTGCTTGACAGGGATGCTCGACTTGAACACCTATGCATCCAACTCATATTAAATTGTTGAGTTGGTCGATCCACTTCCTGGCTATATACGACTACTGGTCGATTGTCCAAATGACAGGCACATCGACTACTTGATCAACGGATGTAGTGTGTTGGTTGATCACCTGACCAATTCTATCTATGTGTAGATTGACCTATCAATTGAATGAATCAAGGATATGTGCGATGAACCATAAATTCTTGATGTTCCAACACACAAAAGGAACTGGAGGTGAGCCCAAGGACCTCAATTATTATCTAGGAGTTGAGCCTGCTTTTTTATAAATAATGAGGCAATCAAACACCATCTAACCAATTTTTTTAGTAGCCTAATTATCACCAAAAACATTAATTACACCTCTAAAAGATAGTGAGTCAGAAGAGGAAAAAGAATCAACATTATATACCATCCTATCTGTTGTAGGCTCAATAACTAAAGCAACACTACTAGTCAAATTTAATGATAAGAAGTCAACCAAAGGTGACACAACACAAATAGAAACTGACACAAATAGATAGTTGACAGAGCGTTAGAGAAATTTTGAGATAAAAAATGATCCTTAAAAAAAAATTGTTCTGTCAAAATCAAATTTAAAAGAACCAATAGGATTCAATATGATAATGTCAACCATAAGGGTAACTATTTTTGGAGGGAATGAAGAAAACTACTTTTTTTAATTGTATTTTAAACTTATCTCTTAATAGGTTTACTCATATTTCAAGTGTAGGCACTCATTGGATGCTGAATTAAATTTCACATCCAATGAGTACCCACTCTACAAACATTTAATACACCCACAATGAGACAAACTAGAAATAAATGAAAAAGTGTGTCTTTCTATAAACACACCTTTTCATGTATTTCTAGTTTATCTCACCTTGGATATATTAGAAGAATACATAGTGGGTACTTGTTGGATGTATAATTTGATTTTTCATCCAATGAGTTCCTACACTTGAAATTTGAGTAATCCTATAAGGAGACAAGTCGAAAACATGATAAAAAAATAGTTTTCTTTCTTTTCATTTGAAAATTCACGACTCTTGTTTTATTATTTTCCATATCAAGCCCATTCTAAACCTCAAAATTTCCCTAATGGATGACTTGCATTCCCTTAGTCAAGGAAAATATGAGGTTGACTTTGAGGAACATAGATTAAAGAAGAAACTAGAAGAAATAACTAAGACAATTTTGACTACTAAAGATTATTGTAAAGGAAAATTAACAAGGGAGCAAGAAAGGAAAAGGAAACAAGTATTAGAATCAAGTGTGGGATAGGAATACCTAGAAGAAATTGGAAAGGTGAAATTCATGTTAGTTGGTTTCACTTTAGAATAAAATCACAATTGAGAAGCAATTTCAGGTCAATACGAAGTGACTACACCAGAATAAAGAGGAAGAATCTTAATCAATGAAGATAAAGAAAATAGAAGGGCCCAAAATCACAATAAAGCCTCAAAATAAGCCAATATATCCAAAAGAGGGAAGAACAGGACCAAAGTTGATGAATAAATCAATAGATCCGATAAAGGATCCTGGCTCAACTACATCGACTTCAATAATAAAATAAAATATAGGAGGAGACCAAAATAAGGATGAAACACAATGCCAAAGTGAGGAGAATGATCATGTGTAGGATGAGTAGTAGTAGAATCTCACAAAATCACACCAACCAACTGATCTAGATGGATATTGGTGGCCACCCACCTATTCCAACTGGCTCATCTTGACAGTTTTTAGTTCATCATATTTCTCTATAATGATGACATTTATTTGTAATTGTGGGTTCTACACTTCTGGGGTTGTCCTGAAGCCCTACACAACATCCATGTGGATATTGGCGGCCTCCCACCTATTCCAACTAGCTTATTTTGGAAGTTTTCATATCAGTACAACTTTTTGTACTTCCAGGGCTGTTTTGGGGCCCTAAAAAGTGTTTTTTGGCTTGCCATAGTCCAATTGTAGACAGAGTCAAAGTTTGATAAAATAATGTGTATTTATCGAAAATACCTTTCCAACGGGCTATCACATGCCTAAAACATAGATTGTGTGCAAAAGTTACAACCATGGGAAGTTGAGGTACTAACTTACCCATCGCGGCCCACATAAATTTTGGAATTTCATCTATTGGGGGTAGGCTTTTATATGTATAGGGTTTTGGAATTCATGAGTAATGTTAAAAATTCCTCTGGAGCCTCATTGCAATCATTATGCTCAGAAGGATGCGCGTAGCAGCCACATCTCTTCTCAAAGATAACTACCACCATTCAAGCAAGTTATTTCAGTTATGTAGTTTTACAGTTTCAACCTATTTTCTTTTTTCAATAGAAGTTATTGTTCACTAGATATTTGTTGTTGTTATTTGTATCTATGTTTTATGGTATTCAATTTGTTATTCATTTCATTCCACTCATAAATCTGGATCAGTGGTATCATAGCGATATGCTCTTCATTTGTTTTTCTCTGTGCGTGTCCCCAACACGATCTGGGTACAAGAATATTGGACTCGAACCAATGGAGTCATTGCAATATCAATCATGTCGAACCTAACCAAAAATCATGGGGGACAAGAGGAAATAGGATGGAGCAAGATATCCTTTTAAACTATTGCTGGAGGAAGCGCTTGCACGACAAAGGAACGAGATTGTGGACAACTTTGCATAGATCCTTTGGCGACTTCCCACATGAGAAGCATCTTCATCAAGATGCCACACAACCCCCTTCAAGGTAAAAGTAAATTTTGATATTCCATTATTTGAAGGACTGATAGATGTAGATGTCATAGATAAATGGATGAATCTGCTCGAAGGATGTTTTTCTATCCACAATTTTTTTGATAAGGAAAATATTACTTTTGCACTCCTCACGGTCGTCTCCCATGTTAAGAACTCATGGGATACTGATCAAGGGATCAAATTTTGCTCAATTTTCAAAGTGCTCGGAATGCGACGAAAATAGTTCCATTGCGTCTATCCCGTCTTCCTGATTCTGGTGGTATATTTACTTTCGCAAACGGAGTCCGTATGGAGGAGATATCACGATTTGTTCGCTAAGACAAATAGGCAAAAATTTGGGATGCTGACTGTACCTTGTCCGTACAGTCCGTACAGCCACGTGGCAGGGCCGTACCATCATGATGACATGGCAGAGGGAAGATGTGGCGCATTTGTATTGGTTGTGGTTGTCCAATTGGATGTTGACATGTGTCGTTTTGGCAGCGAATGAGATGAGAGCACGTGGACCAATGCTTGGGCACCACGTGTCCCTCGTTGGTTGGTCTATAATTGTTATGTAAAACTAATGGAGGCCACAGTGTTCGACCCCCGGACCTCCCACAACATAATGCCTTTACAATTTCCGCTAACCGTTATGCCGACCGTTGGTTCTTGTTCCATATGCCAATGCACATATATTTATTATGGTGTGTTATTGTAATTGGAAAGGGGCACGGGCCGGGGCCTAGCACCGACCCATGGTTTCATTACAATACATATGACCGAATATATATTGGCCCGGAATTGTTGGCGCGCGTGCATACTTTGGATTGCAATGTATTCCATTGCATATATGTATATGTATTAAAGTTTGCATATGATATAAACATACGCGCGGGGTATTGAACCGTGACCAAAGTTTTAATATGCGCGTGGTTTGACCGATGGGTTGAACGCGCAGGAAGTTACATGGTTATACAACGGAGTAACCACTTTTTCGCCGACCCCAAGGTCGCATGAGCCATATGACCGAGTGTTGAGGCGGTTAGGGGCTGGAGGCACCTTAACTGTCCTACGGTTTGCACCGTTGGTGCGTTTGCGCCCGGTGCCAAGTTTTTACGCTTTATTGAGCGTGTGAGCCAGGTTTGAAGCACAAGGGTGCGATTTGTAGAACCAGAGACAACAAAGTTGAAGAGGAAGACTTCAAGGAGGATAACTTCTTCATTTTTCGACCGTTTCAGGTGCCGAAAGAGCCCAGACAGGGGTTTTGGGACGCTGTGGAGCCATTGGAGCAGTCGGTTTGTCATTTTGAGCATTGTAAGGCATGCTTTTGAGCACTTTGAGAAATTTAATAATAATGATCCATTGGAAGCTGGACCAGGAGATGTAGCCCGGAGTGGGGTGAACTCCTTTATCAAGTTGTTGTGTTTATGTGTTGATGTTCAACATTTTATGCTGTTGTCTATGTGTATTTTTACATAAGTAATACTTTATTATGTGTTGCAAATTGATCCGGTTGCTTTAAAACACATAACATTTCACTTGCAATAATTATTCAAGTTTTTCAAGTCTTCTTCAATTTTAGATCAGATACATACTCTGATCAAAGGGCCATAGAGGAATATGAAATATTTGTGGTCACCCCCACCTAGGATCTCTTCAAGGATGCCATTAAAGAATAGTACTACCATGTTTGAAGCTATGAGGACCGATACATAAGATGATTCAATTGGAATAGGTGGGTGGCCACAAATATCCACCTGGATCCTTATAGGGCCCCATTGAAATCTTCTCCCACTTCGCTATGGGCCTTACATTATCACTAAGGCTATGGGTAGCAATGCTTTTGAGGTCAACACTCCACGCTTCCTTGGCTTGCACCCAATGTTCAATGTGGACCTCCTTCGGCCATATTTTCCACCATTATTGGACACCTCGGAGATCGCAGAAAAATTAACACCAAAAAATCTCAACCCTGACTGCATGAAACATTCATCCACTGATCAGATAGTGGAGACACAGGTCAAGGGAACTCGTCAGCAGATGATCCATATTTATCGGGTTGTCAAGGCAAGACAACTCCTGTACCAAGGCAAGTGGCTCACCTAGGAAAAAATTAAACAAATGTTTCCTCACCTGATGGGGGAGCTCAATGCAATGGATACCATTTCTTCCTAAGGGGGAGGACTGATCCAAGTGGATATTGGTGGCCACACACCTATTCCAATTAGCTTATCTTGACAATTTTTGGTTCAACATGTTTCTCTGTAATGATGTCATTTCTTTGTAATTGTGGGTTCTTCACTTTTAGGGTTGTCCTGAAGCCCTACATAGCATCCAGGTGGATATTGGTGGCCTGCCACCTATTCCAACTGGCTTATTTTGGAAGTTTTCATATCAGTACATCTTTTTATACTTCTAGGACCGTTTTGGGGCCCTAAACAATGTTTTTTGGCTTGCCATAATCAACCTGTAGATGGATTTATATTTTGATAGAATACAGTGTATTTCTCTAAAATACCTTTCCAATGGGCTATCACATGCCTACAACGGAGGTTATATGCAAAATTTATGACACCAGGAAGTTGAGGTACCAACTTACCCATCGAGGCCCACATAACTTTTGGTGTTTCATCTCCTAGGGTTAGGTTTTTGGATGTCTAGGGTTTTGGCATTCATAATTATTGTTAAAAGGGCCTTTGGAGCTTCATTGTAATCATTTTGCTAAGACAAATGTGCGTAGCAGCCACATCTCTTCTCAGAGATAACTACCACCATTCGAGCAAGTTCTTTCAGTTATGTAGTTTTACAGTTTCATCCTATTTTCTTTATTCAATATAAGTTGTTGTTCATTGGATATATGTTGTAGTTCTCTGTATCTCTATGTTATGGTATTCAATCTGTTATTCATTTCATTCCACTCATAAATATGGATCACCAAGTCAAATCAAACATAGGATCATCTGCAAGAAACTAACAAATGAAATTATCCCCCAACAAAAGAATGCATACACAACATGAGTTGACTCACTATCAAACTGAGTAGATACAATAGACTACCCACCAATTAACAAAAGTAGAACGAACAATTATTGGGAAGAAGGACAATAAATCAAGGAAAGGAAAAAGGAAAAAGGAGAAGTCAAAAGGAAGTCTTACTACATTCATACTAAAGGGAGAACAATAAGGAAAGAGTGTAGTATCATTTTAACCATAATATGTGTTGGATTGCAATGTCCAATAATTGTACAAACTTGTTGGAAAGAAATTAATAAGAGATTAAGCATCTTTTCAAAGAAGCTAAAGAAAAAGAAGGAAAAATGGATCTTGTATGGAACAGTTGTAGTTCTCATATTGAAAGTGAACTAGGATTAACCTTGGTTGATCCACCTAGGGATCCAATTGACTATTTGAAAGGGATGGTCATTGATTTTCTTCAATGAAAACATAACCTCGTTGTCTAGAACTGGTTGTTAATGGTTGAATTGACAAAAATAATTCTAGAAGAATACTATTAGAGGTTTTAGAAAATAAAAATCAATTGTAGGATGTTTGTTCCATTGCTACATATAGTAAGAATTCTCTCTATAATTGGCCATTGTACCATGCTAATGCATGCAACCAACTGGAAATAGCACAAACATTGATAGCAAAGTTGGATAGCTAATGATACGATGTAACTAACCTTAGAAGTTGGGACATGTTGGGAAATCAAATTAAACAAGAAAGTAATATAGATATATAAGTGATGGCTCAAGAGATAGAATGGTATGAGGAAGGGAAAAATGCACAATTGGAGGGGGTTAAAGCCACCAACAATATTTTGGAGATGTATTGACAAGTATGCTAGATATAGAAGAAATATAACCCTAATATTCTCTTAGTTTAGGAAACCACAATGTAGGAGAATTTGTATAGTTTGATTGAGATGAAAGAAATGAACATTGAGGTAGAGTGGATCATGGAAGAGTTAGAGGATTTTGAGAAATTATTAAAGAAAATTGCTTCTCATATTTATTAATTTTGTACATATATTGTGAAAAAATTGTTGATATTATGGTAGCTGTGAGAGGTATTTACCTCCACGTGTAAACCTGACAAAAATAGAATATTTTGGGAAGCAAGAAGAAACCCTAATGAGTTGGATAATAACCCTAGAAGACATGTCAGCTTAAGAAGATAACTTGTATTAGTTTATTAGCCTCCAAGAGAAGAATTCGGCCAGAAGAAATAATATATATTGAATAGACAGATACCCAGAATGAGAAGTCGGCCCAGGCAGTTAGCCATAATTACTATAAATACAGGAGGCCAGTCTTCATTCTGGCAGGTAGTCTCAGAATTGCAGATTAGCACTTGTGCGCACTACAGTGCCCAGTTTTGTGCATAAGTTTGGAGGAGAGTTTCCATTGCCGCTGCTACAGCTAGCAGATCACGTTTGGCTTGGATTGTCTCTTGGTTAGGGTTTGGACTATCTCATCAACTCTTGTTGGTGCACTATCCTTGGGGAAATCTGAGCTACCCTTTGTTTGGCTATCTAGCCTAGGGTTTCCTTCTGGAGTGATTCTCGGTCAAGGTTAAGGTGCTCAGAGGGTGGCTTTGGCCTATGGTTGGGTGACAATAGTGATATTGTCAATGGTAAAACACACACATTCATTCATATTCTAACAATTTATAGGCCCACACCTCCTATATTTAGTCTAACCACTGGAAGGAAACATAACTATAAGGATATTAAGCTCGTTGAAGAACTGCCAGTAGGGTTTCTAGTAGGAGTAGTCACCATAGCACTGTCGCTAGGGTTACTAGCAGGTGCAGTTGCAAAAACCCTAATTCTCTTGTTGAGGCACCTTAAGTGAAAGTACTAACCTAATTTCTATATATATCAGTGTGCCCTAGCCTAACACATCTCCTGGTACTCTCAACAAGCCAAGACGTCAAGTTTGAGTTTTTGGTCAGATCTAGGGTTGACCAAGTGAAAGAAGCCATGACTTACTCTATGAAGCCAGAAAATAAGTTAGAAAGAGCTTCTAACATCATAGCATGGAAGACAAGGATTGACCTCATCCTTGCCAAGAATAAAGTGTTGGATATCATGAAAGGAAAGATCATGGAAACAAAGTTTGAAGAAGGAAAAGAGAAGGAACCATAGAACATTGCAGTTATGGAGAAGTTCAAAGATGGTGACATCAATGCCATGATTATCATAGTGGACTCTATAAAAGACCACTTTATACCCTACATCTCCCATATTGATTAATCAAAGAAGATGTACGATGCCCTAACAAACCTTTTCTCAGTCAGAAACATTGGACAAATAATGAGTTTAAAGAATGAGCTCCATGACATGAAGATGAATGAAGATGATAGCATAACATCATACTTTGTGAGGATATCCTAGTTAAGAGATCAACTACAATATATTGAAGAGATCATTTCAGAGAAGGAATTGGTAAACATAATACGAAATGGTCTTCCCAAGACATGGGCTGCATTTTCCGCAAGCATGAACACAAGAAAGGAGTATCCTACATTTGAAGAACTTTGGACTTTCTTTGCTCAAGAAGAATCCAGGATTAGTGCAAAAGAGAAACCCTAAAAGAAGTAAGATGATCAAGCCTTCACAACAAGATTCAACAAATTTAGGAACAAAAAGAAGTTTGGTTCAAGGAGGAAGCCAAATCAAGAGAAATATATTTTAGAAAAACAATGCTTCAACTGTCGAAAGTATGGTCACTACAAGAATCATTGTCTCGAGCTAAAGAAAAGTAAGGAGAAACAAGAAGCATCTGTTTTCAAAGAATACTAAGCAGGATGAAAGAGACTTCTTCTTCTGAAGATAACAATATTGTTCTTAGTACTTGTACATATCTTGTTTGCACAGACTCTGTACATATCTTGTATATCTATCTATTAGAAGATAATATGTTCCAAGAAGAACTATACTTATGGAAGAACAACAAGATAAGGAATGCTATCATTATACAAGTCAGATAACACACATGAAAGGATGAAATACATCAAACAAATCACATGGAAGTTATTACAAGATAAGACGAAATCAGAATCAATCCTGAAGAGACTTAGAAAAAGCAAAGGCAGAAAGAAGTCAGCAATCTAGAGGAAATTGGAAAAATATTTGTAACACTTTGCAGAGGGCAATAAGGATGCATATGGAAGCGTGGAATCTCCTAGATGGAGGGAGTTGATTATATATTTCCAAAAGAAAAACATGCACTCATACATGAAGCAAGGGTTAGGAGGGAGCTAATCCTATGATCCATTGAATATGATGAAGCATATATCCATGGTAGTATCCATGAAAGGCAATACATGTTCAGTTCAACCTCAGAAGAAGTCTTCTTTGAAGAGAAGCCTTAAAGTATCCCTAGTTTTCCATCCACATCTGTGATCCTATAATGAAAGGAAGAAGTGAAATATTTAGGGCATGGAATCTATAAGAAAATCCATTGACCCAAGAGATAAAGAAAAACATCAGAAAGAACATAAATATTCCAAGAAAGAAAGAGAAGCCAGAACAACCAATCATTGTATTAAGATTCACAATATCACCAACCTGATATGAACTCAATAAAAGAAATCAAGAAAAGGAACTGAAAGTTTTGATTAAGAACAGTGTATATATGCAAGCATTGCAAGATCCAGAACTAGAGGTTCTCCCAGATGGAGGGAGAAGACTATGATGATTACTTGTTCCAATAAATCAGAAATACCTCTACGAGAGTCTTTATCTCATCTGCTATATCCATAGGTTGGATTTCTACATCAAATGAATTCAAAGACTGTTCTCTAGAGCAATTGAACAAATAGTGTATGAAGAGCAACCTCAAGACTTTGAATCATACTAGAAAGAGATCCTTGTATGAAGATAAAAGAAGATAACTTGGTGGAAAACCTCCAGTGCACAACAGAAGCGTGGTGAAGATTTTATATACAGAGATATTGTATCAATATGATTACTCAGAAGATCAGATATCATGATGAGAAAAGAAGTGCCACATGGATATGTTCCATTTTTCCAACAATGATATACTTTATTGATCAGAGCTACATGAAGCCTTCACAAAAAAATAGTGTTCTAGACCGAAGTACATTTGAAATCAATCATAACATTATCCATGATGAATTCCAAAAATGAGAAAGTGGTTTTCCAATACATATCTCCACAGATGAGCATATAAGAAGACATTTTTGGTAAAGCTTATGTCCAAGATGAAAGAGTTTGCATAGTCAGGCTAGAGCTCATGGAGACGACTTCCTTGTTGAAAAAGGAAGAGATGACTCCAAGGTTGGGAGGGAGCACTGATGTATTATTGATTGATGGACAATCATTTTTTCAGTTCGAAAAATGGTCCAGGATGTGCAGATTCTTTCCAGTTCGGAAAGTGGATTGAGATTTCTGACAGACAGACATTTTCCAGTTTGAAAAATGGTCCAGATTTTTGATGTACCATAGACAACAACTTCCCATTGTGGTTAGCATGGGAAGTGGTCTAGTGCAGTCTCTCTTCTTGAGGGTTACTCAAGAAGACTGTCCCGCCTCATTGGATAGCGATTTCCCATTGTGGTTAACATGGGGAATGGTCCATTTTTGAGGTTGGTGTAAGGCAGTCATTTCCTTTGGAAATGGTCCGGATAGTGATTCCTTAGGGCAGATTCATTCTCTCCAGGTTTCACTTTGTTTAGTGCCGGAGGAATGGCCCAGGACGGGGAATGGTCCAGGTTCAACAATCAAGGAAAAACATTCCTTAGGGAAGACTCATTCTCCCTAGGTTACACTTTGTTTAGTGTCATAGGAATGGCTCAGGGTGGGGAATGGTCTAGGGTCAAAAAATTAGGATAATTGTTCTTCCTTGCTTGAGAAGATCAGTCCAAATAGCTCATCATTGATGTTTGACTTTTTGAGGGAAAATACTTTTTCAGGTCTCACATATGTGAGTAGAAGAATGGCCCATATAATTCAGTTTATATCATAACAATGTTTCTGTGCAGGTTGATATCAGATGATTGTTCTGAAGACTGTATGTCTCTAGACAGTAGATGTATACTATTGTGGTGGATGTGTTCCACTGTTTGATAAAGTACATGTGTGCTACTTGGTGTGGTAGTTTACCACTAGATTGTAGTTGTGTATTACTATGGATAGACACAGTTGTGTTCTATTGAATTATATTGTTCTGATTGCCTTGAATACTATCAGTAATGTTGAAAATGATTATCGGCTAGATGGATGATCAATGAACAGAGATTTCCCAGACAGAAAATGGTTCAGAACATTTATTCTTATAGATTAGAAGAATGGCTCCTGTGTCACTCTGCGGAGTGAGCATCATGTTTGATTACTCAGATAGAGTATGGTTCCAAGAGATGATGTAGTTGATGACACTGATGGTGATGATGGTTCTCATGATCTAGTCATGAGATAGTCTATACAGCTATGTTGACGCTACCGGGTGAATGGTATGTTTTTGCTCAAGACCATTACCTGTAATATCTCCCTAGCTAGGAGGGACTGTTGATATTATGGTAGCTACGAGAGGTATTTATCTCCACGTGTAAACCTGACGAAAAAAGAATATTCTGGGAAGCAAGAAGAAACCCTAATGAGTTGGCTAATAGCCCTAGAAGACATGTCGTCTCAAGAAGATAACTCGTATTAGGTTATTAGTCTCCAAGAGAAGAAGTCATCCGGAAGAAATAATATATAATGAACAGAAAGATACCCAGAATGAGAAGTTGGCCCGGGCATTTAGCCATAATTACTATAAATATAGGAGGCCAAACTTCATTCTGGCAGGCAGCCTCAAAATTGCAGAGAAACACTTGTGCACACTGCAGTGCCCAATTTTGTGCACAAGTTTTGAGGAGAGTTTCCATTACAGTTGTTGCAGCTAGCAGATCACATTTGTCTTGGAATATCTCTTGGTTAGGGTTTGGAATGTCTAATCAACTCTTGTTGGTGCGCTATCCTTAGGGAAAGGTGCACTACCCTTTGTTTGGATATCTATCCTAGGGTTTTCTTCTGGAGTGATTCTCTGTCAAGGTTAAGGTGCTCGGAGGGTGGCTTCGGCCTATGGTTGGGTTAAGGTGCGATACCACTAAAAATATACCAATCAGATCCACAACCTATGCAACTAGAATTCACATTCCTCAACTCCAGTAGCTTCATGAATCAATAATCATTGACAACCAAGATTGGCATCATCTAGATGTAATATCCTTAGAAAGATTGTAACAATTAGGGAATATCTTACTAATGCAATGCAAAAGGATTTCAATATGACATAATAACAATTCTCAATAGGTAATTGTGTCACATAAGTGATGCTAAAATGACACATAAGTAAAGAAATATTATGCTTGGACGACACAAAAACATTGCAAAAATTTCATATTTTGACAATAATACGATGCTAATATTTTAAACTGTCACCAAAACAATGTTATCAATACTCATAACAATGCTAATAAGATGCAAAAATGCCATTTAGAGACACAAAAAATAAAAAGAATCAACATCAAGAGATCATTTTTAAATAACTTTTGGTGTGATCATGACACAAATTCTATGTGTACAAGTAGTGCATGTTGAAAATAGAGGTATAAAAATGATTCTTCATCACACCCACTTGCATAGCATTAGAGGTTGAATTTTTCTCTCTCCATCAACATGAACAACTTATCTTAAATTTGAAGGAACATATCCCTTGTGATTGCAAACATTAGAATGTCAAGGTATATTGCATCTTACATGTTACTTAGAACAATTTCTTTCAAACAATGTGGGATAGTAATTTTTATATAGAGAGGTATTTATGACATAAAAATAATTCAAATATGCATAATTGTTAGGCATATCCAACCTAGTAATATGTTTTTATAAAAGAATGTGAAAGGATATGTGAAACCATGTCGATTAACTATTTATTTGTTTTGGATAAAGAAATGGGAGAAGGCCCAACATCCAATGAAGCATTACTACAATTATGTAGTAGAAGAAACAACTCTATTGTGGCTTCCGCATCATAAGAACCACAGTATATTGAAATTTGTAAAATTATGTAATATATATATTTATCAAAACTTTGTGAAGTAGTCATTATAGGAAGGGGTCCCAGTTAGTACAAGGGATAAAGGAGATGGTGGAATCCAAGTGGGAAGTGAGCTCTGACATCCGGTCAATCCAAATGGTGTGGAGTGAATAACCTAGTAGAGATTTGAAATGGAGAATGAAGAAGTGGACTTTGATGGTGATGTCCTCATCATAGAGGAGATCTTCTATACAGATGCAGATTTCGTCCTTCTACAAAAGTACTCGAGGGACCAATATTTTGTATCCTCTTATCTGATCTATGATCTAGTTGGCACCAATCCATCGATTGGGATCTCTAAGAAATTAGATCCTTCATTTTATTTGCATTGGGGCGGGAAATGATCTTTATCAGTTCTCTCTCCCATTGGGATAACTCATTCTACCAAGTCTCTTGATGGGGGATGCACCAAGGTTTATTCCCCCCTCCAATTTGGTAGTAAGGAGCCCCCAATGGTGGATCAATTAAGTGATTCAAAGAACAATCACAACAATGTGTTGAGGCCGAGTCCCTTTCCTGTGATTGAAAAAACAAAGAAAAGGTGTTGGAAGGTTAAAAGGGGATGGTATAAGATGGTAGTGGGAGATGATGTGTATCTTGATGGGATCCCTGACCTTCTGGGAAAAACGGCGGTGGGTAGATTCCACGAAAATATTGTGCAACCAGAATCTCTAAGAGTCTAGATAGATTCTAACTAGCCCACATTGCTAGAGTACATATCTAAGTTTCACACTATGGTTTGTGGATGGTTCAGTTTCAATTTTCGCCTTAAGGATGATATGGAATATATTTTCAAGAAGGTATGGGGATGGGGCCCATCCGACTTGGTTTTAAAGTAGTGGGAGATAAATTTCAATCCCACTTGTGACCCCCTATACCCTTTGTAGGTGTGGGAGATACTCCCAAATCTCCTTCTAGTGTTATGGCAGGAGGAGGTGATGAAATTTATTGGAAATAGAATAGGTCAGTTTGTTAGCGTTGAACATAATTGGGAATCAAATCTTGATCGATGATGGGCCTGGATGCAAGTTGAAGTTGATATGAAGAAGGGATTGCTTGAAAAGACATATCTTGTGCATGGGAGTTTCTCTTAGGTCCAAATATTATATTACTGAAGAGTGCCTTTTTTCTTGTTGTGGATGCCATGAGGTCATACATACGCAGGCTCATTGCCACAAATATTAGGCTCTGAGCCCACCATTCAAAAATACTTGGAAGACAAAGAACAATCATGAGTCATCAAGCAGGCTCCGAAAAAGTGTCTTAATCTTCTAAGGATGAACCACCCATCCATAAGGTCAATGTGTGAGTGTCACCAAGAAGTGATATCATAGTGGTCAAGCTGGAGGTCAACTCTGGTAAGTTGGATTCTCCCTCAGTTGTTTCCCCATCTTTGAATCCAGTGGATTTTCCTAATCCTATAGAAAACCAACCATCATTCATGGATGCTCTTATGCAAAGGTACAATTTGGTTCCTATTAAGGGCTCTCTCACTCTTGGTTCCATCTTCCATCTCAATTTTGAATTTTCCATAAGAGTTTCTTTCTCACAAAACTCTTATGGTTATCACCCCGCCCCTTTCACCTCGTGTGAAAGAGCCCCTTCCCTCTCATGTACTTTCCTCTCTTTCTCATTAAGTATCAATAGCCTCTTTGAAAAGTGATTGTTCTAAGTATTTTCTCAAATCCAACAATATCCTTTGTTCAAAGTTCAAGCCATTGGAAAAAGAGGCTAGTGTAGGTGGGTTGGCTTTGGACAAGGTGCTAAGTGTGCAGGTGGGTAGGAAATATCACCTCTCTTTAGCTCAAATTCAAGCTCATAAGGATATAAGGAATGTTAAGAAAAATACAATTGTGCAATCCCTTGGAGTGGGGAAAGAATAAGGGAATGGTTCCTAATTATTTGTCTGTCTTTCAACACATGTGGGATCAGGGGCACCTCAAAAATATTAGCCCTCAAAATAATTATGCAAGTATGTTCTTTGGGTGTTATAATGATACAGGAAACCATTTGTGCAAGAGTTAAGGCCATGGATTATTTAAGTCCATGGTTAAAGGATTGGTCGTTCAATATTGTGGATGAATAAAGTTTATTAGGGGGTTTACTCAATTTAGGGTCCTTTTTTCCATCCCAATTTATTCTTGAATTGTGGTATATTTGGTGGAAATTAATCTATATGATTCCTTTAGGATGATGAATGTGTATTTCCCTTATGTGGATAACAGATCCTTTTTAGAAGGATTAGGATCCTTAGGTGTCCTATCGAGTCGTTTTGGGTCCCTAAATAGTGTTTTTTTGGCTTTCCACAGTAAAATTGTAGACTTAGTTAGAGTTTGACGACATAATGTGTAGTTCTCAAAAATACCTTTCGAACTTACCCATCAGAGCCCACATAACGTTTGGCTTTTCATATCATAGGGTTAGGTTTTTGGATGTATAGGGTTTTGGAATTCATGAATAATGTTAAAAATGCCTCTAGAGCCTCATTGCAATCATTTTTCCAAGACGGATGCATGTAGTAGCCACATCTCTTCTTGGAGATAGCTACCACCATTCAAGCAAGTTGTTTCAGTTCTTCATTTTTACAGTTTTAGCCTATTTTATTTATTCAATAGAATTTATTGTTCACTGGATGTCTGTTGTTGTTCTCTATATCTCTATGTTACGGTATTCAATCTTTTATTCATTTAGTTCCACTCATAAATCTGAATCAGTGGTATCATAGCGGTCTGCTCTACATTTTTTTTTCTTTATGCATGTCCCCGACAAGATCTGGGTATAAGAATATGGGACTCGAACCAATCGAGCCTTCTCAATATCAATCGCACCTAACCCAAACACAACTCATGGGGGACGAGAGGAAATATGATGGATCATGATATCCTTTTAAATTATTTCTCGAGGAAGTCATTGCACGACAAAGGAATGAGATGATGGAAAAATTTGCACAGATACTTCAGTGGCTGCCCAAAGGAGACACATATTCATCAAGTGGCCACACAAACCCCTTCAAGGTACAATTAAATTTTTATATTCCATTATTTGAAGCATTGATAGATGCAGATGTTGTATATAAATGGTTGAATTTGCTCGAAGGATATTTTTCAGTCCACAATTTTTTCGATAGGGAAAAGATTACTTTTGCACTCTCCAAGGTCATCCCCCATGTTAAGGACTGGTGGGATACATACTATGAGTAAAGGGCCACAGAGGAATATGCAATATTTTCGGTCTCCCCCACCTAGGATTCCTTCAAGGATGCCATTAAAGGACAATACTACCATGTTTGAAGCTACGAGGACCAATACACAAGATGAGCTAGTTGGAATAGGTGGGTGGCCACCAATATCCACCTGGATCCTTACAGGGAACCATCTAAAGATCCTCCCATTTCACTATGGTCCTTACACTATGACCAAGGCTCTGGGTAGAAATGTGTTTGATCTCAACACTACATCCTTCCTTGGCTTGCACCCAATGTTCAATGTGGACCTCCTTCGACCATATTTTCCACCATTATTAGACACCTCAGAGATCACATAACACTTGAAACCAATAGAGATCAAACCTCACTACATGGAACAAGCATCCACTGATCATATAGTGGACACATATGTCAAGGGAACTCACCAGTAGAGGATCTAGCTTTATCGGGTTGTCAAGGAAGGGCGTCTCCTGCACCAAAGGAAAGTTGCTCACCAGGGGCCAAATT